>JAKSZT010031676.1:8077974-8247835 GCA_026826555.1 Tolypeutes matacus | reverse complement strand
CCAAAAAAAAAAAAAAAAAAAAAAAAAAGAAGACAGTCACTTTAAAAAATAAAAAAAGAAATTTTTTAAACTTAATTTAATCACTAAAATCTGCCTCAAAACCTGCAGATAGAACCTTGCAGGGCAATTGATTGATGAACACAAGCAGGCTGAGAGGTTCCACAAGGGCCCAAGAAGGAACACTCTTCTTCCTTAGCTTTGTTTGACTGCTTGCTTGTGTGGTTGTTTGATTTTTCTTCGTTTATTTGTTGACTCTTGCTTTTCTTTCCTCTTTCCTCCCTCCCTTCTTTTTTCTTTCTTTCTTTTTTTTTTTTTAATTAGGTGCTGCTAGCTTGTCTCTTCCTTGCTGTTCTTCTTCTTCAGTGATTTGCCATTCTCTGTCTATATTGATTTTGTATCCCAATGCTATCTCTTTTCCTTCCTTCATCTTTCTGCCTTCTGCTTTCTGTTGTGGTACTTACATACCACGTTTTCTTTCATTAGCCCACAACTTCAAGGGTGTCAATTTCTATTCTATCTATTCTGTTTTCTTCTTTTTTTATTAATATTAACTTTTTCCTTTCAGCGCTTTCTTTACTCTTTCTCTCTCTCCTCATCATTCTGGCCTTCTAAATCATTATATATATTTTCCTCTATTTGGTTTCCCAGTCCATTGTAGGTACTCCACTTTTTTTCCTATTACTCTACACTGCCTACATGAGTTAAATATTCATTTCACTAAGTCTTATACGGCCCCTCTTCTAACTTTTATCAACATTACTATTATCCTTCTTCCTTTCTCACATCTTTTGCTTCTTCTGGTCCTACTCTTTTGCCTTCAAGGGAACAGACAAAGAAGCAAGGAAATAAAATAAGAAGAAAAAGTGTCAAAGAGAAAACTTAACACACACACACACAAAACTACCAGCTAAACAAAACTCTAGAGCAGAGAGAGAAGCTAATCAACTGAATAAACCCATCAAGATAAAATGATGACTAGAGGGCAACAAAAAATTACAAACCACACTGAGAAACAGGAAGACATGGACCAGTCCAATGAACAAACTAAAAACCAGGAAGAGATGCAGAACATCGAACAACTAATCAAAGCTTTCCAAACAAATATCATGGACGAACTTAATGAAGTGAAGAAAGAGATTAAGTATATAAAGAAGACACTGGGAGAACATACTGAAGAAATTGTAAACATACATAAAAAGATAACGGATATGAGGGTGATCAATGGCACAATCCAAGAAATCAAAAAGACGCTGGATTCACATAACAGCAGATTTGAACAGGCAGAAGAAAGAATTAGTGATGTGGAAGACAATACATCTGAAATCAAACAGATAGTAGAACAGATAGACAAAAAGATAGAAAAAATCCAGCAGGGACTCAGGGATTTAACTGACAACACAAAACTCACAAACATATACATTATGTGCATTCCAGAAGGAAAAGAGAAGGGAAAGGGAACAGAAGGAGTGTTGAAGGAAATAATGGCTGAAAACTTCCCAACCCTATTGAGAGAGATGGATGTGCAGATCCAGGAAGCACACTGCACCACAAACAGTATAAATCCCAACAGGCCAACTCCAAGACATATACTTGTCAAAATGTCCAATGCTCAAGACAAAGAGAAAATACTCAAGGCAGCAAGAGAAAAGAGAACCATCACATACAAGGGAAGCACAATACGATTAAGTGCTGATTTCCATCTGAAACCATGGAGGCAAGAAGACAGTGGTATGACATAGTCAAAGTACTAAAAGAAAAAAACTTCCAGCTACGAATTCTATATCCAGCAAAACTGGCATTCAAAAATGATGAAGAGTTCAAAATATTCACAGATAAACAGAAATTAAGAGAGTATGCCAATAAGAAACCTGCACTTCAAAAAATACTAAAGGAAGTTCTACAAGTTGAAAGGAAAAAACAAGGGAGAGAGAGTTGGAGGAGAGTTTAAAAACAACTAAAAAGACTAAAACAGAAACAAAACAATATATGGCATACATTAACCCAAAGAAAATGTGGCTGAAGTAAGAAATTCATTGCAAGTAATAACACTGAATGTTAATGGATTAAATTCACCACTCAAGAGGCACAGATTGGCAGAATGGACAAGGAAATATGATCCATCTATATGCTGTCTACAAGAAACCCACCTTCGACCCAGGGATTCAAGGAGGCTGAGAGTGAATGGCTGGAAAACAATTTTACAGGCTAACAATAGCCAAAAAAGGGCAGGAGTAGCTATCCTAATATCAGACAAAATAGACTTTAAATACAAAACTATTGTAAGAGACAAACATGGACACTATATATTAGTAAAAGGGGTAATCTCTCAAGAAGAGAGAACAATCATAAACATTTATGCACCTAATTGGGGTGCCTCAAAATACATGAGACAAACTCTGGAAAAACTAAGTGGAGAAATAAATGCCTCTACAATTATAGTGGGGGACTTTAATACACCATTATCACCATTAGACAGAACATCTAGACAGAGAATCAGTAAAGAAACAAAGACTCTGAACAATACATTAGAGGACCTGGACCTAATAGACATATACAGAACACCGCCCAAATACAGCAGGATTTACATTCTTCTCGAGTGCACATGGATCATACTCCAAGATAGATCACATGCTAGGCCACAGAACAACTCTCAATGAATTCAGAAAGATTGAGATTAAACAAAGCACTTTCTCTGACCATAATGGAATGAAATTGGAAATCACTAAGGGCCAGAGAAACAGATTAGGCACAAAGATATGGAGGTTAAACAACACACTCTTAGACAAACAGTAGGTCAAAGAGGAAATCTCTAAAGAAATCAGTAACTATCTTGAAACTAATGAAAATGACAACACAACATATCAAAACCTATGGGATGCAGCCAAAACTGTCCTGAGAGGGAAGTTCATAGCCATAAATTCATATATTAAAAAAGAAGAAAGAGCTGAAATTGAAGACCTAACTGCACACTTGGAGGAATTGGAAAAACAACAACAAACTAAACCTGAAGGAAATGACAAAGATTAGAGAAGAACTAAATGAAATAGAGAATAAGAAAGCATTAGAAAAAATAAACAAAACCAAAACCTGGTTCTTTGAGAAAATCAATAAAATTGACAAACCCTTAGCCAGACTAACAAAGAAAAAGAGAGAACAGATACAAATACACAAAATAAGGAATGAGCAAGGGGATATCACTACTGACCCCACAGAAATAAAGAGTACCATAAGAGGATACTTTGAAAAATTATATGCCAACAAGAATGATAATTTAGAGGAAATGGACAAATTTCTAGAAACTCACAAACAGCCTACATTGATGAAAGGAGAAATTAATGAACTCAATGGTCCAATTACAAGTAAAGAGATAAACTCAGTCATCAAAAACCTCCCAACTAAGAAGGGCCCAGGACCAGATGGCTTCACAGCTGAATTCTACCAAACATTCCAGCAAGAGCTAACACCAATCCTGCTTAAGCTCTTCCAAAACATAGAAGTAGAAGGAATATTGCCTAACTCATTCTGCGATGCCAAAATTACACTAATACCAAAACCAAACAAAGACACCACAAGAAAGGAAAATTACAGTCCAATTTCTCTAATGAACCTAGATGCTAAACAAAATACTTGCTAATCACATTCAACAACATATCAAAAGGATTATACACCATGACCAAGTGGGTTTCATCCCGGGTATGCAAGGATGGTTCAATATAAGAAAATCAGTCAATGTAATACACCACATAAACAGATTGAAAGAAAAAAATCACATGATCATCTCTATAGATGCAGAAAAAGCATTCTACAAAATACAGCACTCTTTCCTCATAAAAACACTGCAAAAGATAGGAATAGAAGGAAAGTTTCTGAATATGATAAAGGGTATATATGAAAAACCCAAAGCAAACATCATCTTCAATGGTGAAATCCTAAAAGCCTTCCCAATGAGATTGGGAACAAGACAAGGATGCCCACTATCACCACTCCTATTTAACATTGTCTTAGAAGTACTTGCTCAAGCACTGAGGCAAGAAAAAGATATAAAAGGCATCCTAATTGGAAAAGAAGAAGTAAAAATTTCATTATTTGCAGACGACATGATTCTATACATAGAAAGCCCTGAGAAATCTACAACAAAGCTTCTAGAACTTGTAAAGGAGTTTAGTAATGTTGCAGCCTATAAGATCAATGCTCAAAAATAAGTAGCATTTCTGTACACCAATAATGAGCAATCTGAGGAGGAAATCAAGAAAAAGTTACCATTTACAATAGTAACTAAAAGAATCAAATACCTAGGAATATATTTAACTAAAGATGTAAAGACTTATATACAGAAAACTACATAACACTGTTAAAGGAAATCAAAGAAGACTTAAATAATGGAAGAATATCCCCTGTTCATAGATAGGAAGACTAAACATCATAAAGTCTATCCTACCCAAACTAATCTACAGATTTAATGCAATCCCAATAAAAATCAACACTGTATTTTTTAAGGAACTGGAAAAACTAACTACAAAATATAGTTGAAAAGGTAAGGGGCCCCGAATTGCCAAAGACATGTTGAAAAAAGAAAAATGAAGTTGGAGGTATCACATTACCTGAATTTAAAACATACTACAAAGCTACAGTGCTCAAAATTCCATGGTATTGGCACAAGGATAGACATACTGACCAACGGAACCAAATTGAGAGTTCTGATATAGATCCTCACATATACAGTCATCTGATATTCGACAAGGCCACCAAGCCCATTCAGTTGGGAGAGAAGGGCCTCTTTAACAAGTGGTGCTTGGAGAACTGGATATCCATATCCAAAAGAATGAGAGAGGAATACCATCTCACACCTTATACAAAAATCAACTCAAGGGAAGCGGCTGTGGCTCAATCAGTGGGGCTCCCGTTTACCATATGGGAGGCCCCGGGTTCGGTTCCCGGGGTCTCCTGGTGAAGGCAAGCCCGCCCGCATGGCGCGGTTAGCTGACCCAGTGAGCACAAGCAGCAAGGGGAGGATAAATGAATGAATAAATAAATAAAATCTTTAAAAAAAAAATCAACTCAAGATGGATCAAAGATCTAAATATAAGAGCCAAACCATAAAGACCCTGGAAGATAATATAGGGAAGCATCTACAGGACCTTGTAATAGGAAATGGTTTCATGAACTTCACACCCAAAGCATGAGCAGCAAAAGAAAAAAATAGATAAATGGGATCTCCTCAAAATTAAAAACTTCTGCACCTCAAAGGACATTATTAAGAAAATAAAAAGGCAGCCTACCCAATGGGAGAAAATATTTGGCAACCATATATCTGATAGGAGCCTAATATCCTGCATATATAAAGAAATCCTACACATTGAAAATAAAAAGACAAACAACCCATTTAAAAAATGGGCAAGTGACCTGAAAAGACACTTCTTCAAGGAAGAAATACAAGTGGCTAAAAAGGACATGAAAAAATGCTCAACACCACTAGCTATTAGGGAAATGCAAATCAAAACTACAATGAGATGCCATCTTACAGCCATCAGAATGGCAGCTATTAAAAAAACAGCAGACTATAAGTGTTGGAGGGGATGTGGAGGAATAGGAACCCTCATCCACTGCTGGTGGGATTGTGGAATGGTCCAGCCACTGTGGAGGACAGTTTGGCAGTTCCTTAGAAAACTAACAATAGATCTTCCATATGATCCAATGATTCCACTGCTGAGTATATACCCAGAAGAATTGAAAGCAAAGACACGAACAGATATATGCACACCAATTTTCATGGCGGCATTGTTCACAATTGCCAAAAGTTGTAATCAGCCCCGGTGCCCATCAAGAGATGAATGGATAAACAAAATGTGGTACATACATACAATGGAATATTACTCAGCTGTAAGAAGGAATAAAGTGCTAACACATGGAATAACGTGGATGAATCTTGAAGACCTTATGTTGAGTGAAGCAAGCCAGGCATTGAAGGATGAACAGTATATGACCTCACTGATTTGAATTGAGGAAAATGAGCAGTCTCTGAGAACCATTGTCTGAAAGATAGGTTAACAAGGGAGAGAAAGAGAAGAGAAGGTTATGAGCCATCACCCATATGGACATAATCTATGGTAAAATAATAGAGTATACTTGCATATTGAAGGATAGGACAGGTGGGTAGTCATATTACTGGGTTTGGTGGTGCAGGGTTGACATGTGGATAGATTAGGAAGGGCGAGTTAGAATACCCAGTATACTGGGGGGAGAGATGGGAGAGGGACTAGGTGAACATGGGATTTGTGGGTATGAGGTCGAAAGTGCAGAAGTGGGAATGCTCTTATGGCAATATGACAAGGTAGTGTCACTGGTTTAGGGTGTAGGTTGGGGGGCATTCAGGATGGGGTGCATCTGGAGTAGGCTTCTGGGGAATGTGTGATTGTTCATCCTGTCAAAATGTGTTGTGTTGGGGAGTAGAGACCCACACGGTGAGTGGGAAGGAGATGGACCCCCATCTTTGGGAGGACGGATTCATCCAGAAGCAGACAGGTGGGTGTCTCTTAGGAGCAAGAGTGGATCCTAATAGGGGAGGATAATCAGTGTGTCAAGACCTCTTGTTGCATGTAACTATGAATCTTGTCATCCAATGAGTCAAGACAGGGGAGTGTCATGTGCCCCAGGGAAATGGGGAGGAAGGAACAGAAAAGATCAAACAGGGGGTATTTAGTGGTCAGAGGAAATGTTTTTCATTACCTTACAGTAATGAACACAGGACATGGTAAATATCATCAAAAATTATTAAACTGTACCATCTAAATTGTAAACTATACTGGAAACTATTGACAATGTTTAGTAGCTATGTTTCACTATCTGTATAACAGTTATAACAATGCTACCATCCACATACAAAAGGTTTTAATATGGGGTGAGGTAAGGGGGAGGAGGTTGGGTATGTGAAAGTCTCTAGTATTCTGTGTGTGACTTTGCTGTGACCTAAAACTTCTTTGAAAATTAAATGAAAATTTGGGAGACACTGGGGAGTGAGAGGGGGAAGGTGCCAGGGTACAGACTGGACACCCAATAATGCAGTGATAAAAGGAAAAATAATAATAATTTAAAAAAAAATTTTTTCCCATTTTTGAATGTCCCAATCCTTTAATTTAATTTTATTTTTTGTTTTTTTTTTCTCTGAGTTTCCATGTATTTTATCTCTTACATTTAAGCTTATCATTATTATTTCATTTTCCTATTAATTGTATTTGGTTATTATATGGGTTTCATCTTCAGGAAGGTTTATTTTATTTTATTTTATTTTTTATTTTTTTTTTTAAACTCAAATTTTATTGAAGTATATCATTCATACATGAACAATAAGTATATAATAAAAGTTGTGAACTTACAAAACAAACATGCATATCATCATACAGTGCTCCCATATACATCACCTCACCATCAACACCTTGCATTGTTGTGAAACTTTGTTACAAACTATGAAATCGCATCATCAAAAAATTACTATGGACTATAGCCCGTATCTTATATTTGGTGTATTTTTTTCCCTAATCCACCTGATTATTAAATCCCTGTTTTAGTATTATACATTTGTTATAGTTCATGAGAAAATATTCTCCTATTTGTCCAGTTAGCTACAGTCCATCTTTCACCCCTGGATTCCCTGTGTTATACAGCTCCATGTTTTGCACAATCCATTCGAAGTGTACACAGAGTGGCTTTCATTTTCATCACAGAGTTGTGCTATTTTCTAAGTCAACTATAGGGGGTATGGATTTTTCCTTTTGGAGCAATGGCAAAGAAGATATTCAGGAAGGTTTAGATCACAGAAGGGTTACAACGGGGGCAGCAGGGGATCATTGGTGGGGGGTGTCTGGGACGGGGGTTTCATGGGAGTAAGTTCACCTGAATATACATGAAAGATATATAAAATTGTTCAATTGATCAAGGGATGGGGCATGGTCACAGTGGGTGGACAATCACTCAATAAATGAGGGAATACTGAATTCCCAGCCTGGAAGGTCTGCCACATTCTCCAAGGGAGCAGCAACAGTCCCTTGAGTGCAAGGGCAGTGTCTGGCAAAGGAGGATGGTCCACTAATGAATTCTTGTTATTCATGATTAGCCTTATGAGTCTTTGCACTTGTAATTGAAACTTAGCATACTGTTATGGGGTGCCTAAGGGTTGCCACCTGAGAGCCTCCTTGTTGCTCAAATGTGGCCTCTCTCTAAGCCAAACTCAGCGTATGAATGCATTACCTTCCCCTCAGCATGGGACATGATTCCCGGGGATGAACCTCCCTGGCAACAAGGGATCAATACCAAGTGCCAACTGGCAATACAACTGGAAAAAGATCTTGAATGAAAGGGAGAAAAGTTAAAGACAAATGAGTTCATGTGGCTGAGAGACTTCAAAGAGAGTCGGGTGGTCATGCAGAGGTAATGCTTATGCACACCTCAGTAAGATCTCATAGAACACCAAAGTGGATATCACTGCACACAGAGGGGCTCCTGAGGGCTCTGGAGACACCCAGGTCCTATATAAGGGGGGATAGCTCCAGAGATTGATGCCTTATCAGTGGGCTATACTTTGGAATTTGTGCTCCTGAGGGTAACAGAGTTGGACTCAAATAAGTCCTCCTTGCACATGGTCCATCAGTCCCTTCTATTCAAACCTATATGTGATGCTGGAGTGTGTAGGTGTACTTCCAGAGACTGGAGCCTTTAGCTGCCCATGTGCCAGCTGTGCCTGGAATCTCGGTGGAGCTGCAACTCCTACTCTACAGCTCAATGGACTCACCCAAGTCATCTGGTGAGGAGATGATGATGGACAACGACCATCCCGGGAAATGGAGAGAGTCTGCAGCTGCAGGCAGGATAATCCCATCCATTGTATCCATGGGATATAAGCCCCCTCTCACTTGGAGGTGGAGTGGACATCACCACCCCAAACTCCTCAGGATTGGGGGAAGAGCTATGGACTAGAGTGGACTTACTGGTATTCTGTTGTAGACATACTGTGATTCAAGCAACGGAAGAAATTACAACAGTGAGGTGGAGCCAGTGGCCACTGGATGCTTTCAGGGCAGGGAAGGTAAAAGCAGTTGTAATACAGGTGCTTTTTCAGGACTTGGGAATTATCCTGAGTGACATTACAACGACAGATATAGGGCACTTTACATCAGCATATACCACGCAGAACTGTGTGGGAGAGAGTGTGGTCTACAATGTGAACTATGGTCCATGCTTAGTGGCAAAGCCCCAGGATGTGTATATCCATTGCAGGTGATGTGCCACACTAATGAAAGATGTTTATGTGGGATGTTATGGGAGGTGTGAGAGGTGGGGATCATGGAGATCCCCGTAATTTTTGTGTAACATTTATGTAATCTAAGCATCTTTTAAATATTAAAAAAAAATTTTAATTAATTAATTTTTAAGTCTATTCCAGACAGATTGCAGTTCTAAATGTGCAAAACAAAATAATAAAACTTTGGAAGATAATGTAAGAGAATATTTTCAAAATTTTCAAATAAAGAACTTCAGTTTATCACAATACATCAAGGTAGTAAAAGGCAAGCCACAGAGTGGGTGAAGATATTTGTAATGCATATAACTGAGAAGGCTCATATCTAAAATAAGTACATTAGAACGTGTGTAGATGAATAAGAAAACCAAGAAGAAGGAAAAAAAGGCAACTCAGTAGAAACGTGGGCAGAATATTTAACTAATCAATTCACCAAAGAAAATCCCAATGAAAATAAAGGAGCTCAATAAGATTAATAATCAGGGAAATACAAATGAAAATTGCAGTGACATATGACTACACCCCCATAAGTATGGCTAAATTTAGGTCTGATAAGACCAAGGTGTTGATGAGGATGGGAAGCAACAGGAATTCTCATCCATGTCTGGTGGAGTGTAAACTGGTACAGCCACTTTGGGAGACGTTTGGTCCTTTTTAATAAAGCTGAAGTTTGCATGTCCTATGATACAGCAATTTCACTCCTAAGTATTTTTCCCAACTTAAATACATGCGCATGTACAAGAAGTTATATATGAAAATACTCATATCATTGTTACTCATAATAGTACAAACTGGAAACAACCCAGCAGAATGGATAAATAAATTGGGTTATGGTCATAAAATGGGATACTCTACAGCAATGAAAATGAACAGCCTGTATAGAGCTATAGACTTTGATAGAGTTGATTGTTGCATAAGGCATTGAGCAAAAAAAAATCATACACATAATACATGTGTATGATTCTACTTAAATTAAGTTCAAAAATGGGCAAAATAAATGATAATGTTTATACAACATTACTTAGGTGGTAAATCTATAAAGAAAAGCAAGGAAACGATTACCAAAAATGTCAAGAGGACGGCTGCCTTTGGGGGAAGAAGGTGGTTGTGATTGGAAAGGGTGTGGAGAGGGTGCTATAGGGTACTGGCAGTGCTCTCTCTTTTTCTTGACCTGGATGGTGGTTTTACAGTTATTCATTTTAAAATTATTCCTTACACTGTACATTAATGTTTTATGCATTTTTCTGGTATGTATGTGTATCATAATAAAAAACATTTTCAAACCCCACTTTATCCCCAGCAGTGAAAACTCAGGCAATTACTATGCCAAATTACTCCAAATAATAAGGTATAAAAAATTGGTACGCTTTATACATTAACCTGTTTGCAGAGGATGTTACAATTTACCTTCAACCCCATTTTAGGAAATGCAAATGTTTACCAATGAGCCAGCCAATTAACAAGTATCAAGCTCCAGAATTAATTCCACAAAATCAGAATTTGTAGCAATGCATCTGATGACAGGCTATCTTTAATGTCTGCTAAATTTAAATGTTAAAGGATGATAAAAACCACAGGCACTCCTGGGAGCACGTCTGTTTTCTTTAATCTGTAATGTGGTCACAGAGCATTAGAAAAATCTATTTTCTAAAATTTCTAGAAGGTCTTTGCCAAGCACATAAAAAATACAGCTAAATTCGTTTTGTGAATCCTAATTATAGTTTTACTACCTAAAATATGCAAGTCTACTGCATCAGGACCACAGTTGGAAAATGTTGGTTTATGGGAGCTTGGGCTTATCTCCAATTTAATTCTAGTCCTTGTCTGTAGAGAGAGCTTAGGTGACCGAAATATAACCATTCTGGGAGGGATAAGGTGTAGTTGGGTGGCATTTAGTCTACCTGGAGCCCCAGCTGAGCCCCCAGAGGAAGGGGCTTATTCTGCACTTTGATGCCCTGCTCCACCCACTGCCCACTGATGCCTCCCTCCCTCTAAATCTGAGAGGCAGCTTTGACTGTGTGTTGCTTTGTTACAGTTTCACTGAATATACATTAGAAATTAATAATAACAACAACAATGACAATAATATTGTTCTTTATGGAAAGAAGTTCAAGCCTCAAAGTGAGGGCTTCCTAAAACCAAAGAGAAGAGACAAGAGAAAGGATGCTATCCAACCACAGAGTAGGGCAGTTTCTCAAAGTGTGTCGTTATCATTGAGCAGGAGCCCAGGAGTCTGCATTTTGGTAAGCTCTGCAGGTGATTCTTATGCATACTGAAGGACTGTACCTAACTTGACTTATAAGGGAATTTACACAAAACAGATAGAATTACAAATTGATTTTCAGATTCAATGCAATCCCAATAAAAATTCCAACAGCCTTTTTTAAAAAAAGATAATTGGATAATTGGAAAAGCCAATTATCAAATTTATTTGGAAGGGTAAGGGACTCCGAATAGCCAGAAACATCTTAAAAAGGAAGGAAGTTGGAGGACTCTCACTTCTGAAATTTAAATCATATTACCTAGCTACAGTGGTTAAGAAAAAACAGCATGGCATAAATATAGACAGATTGACCAATGGAACTGAATTGATTGTTCAGAAACAAATCCTCACATCTATGGTCAAGTTATTTTTACAAGGCTTTCAAACCCACCCAGCTGGGTCAGAACAGCCTATTCAAAAAATGGTGCTGGGAAAACTGGATATCCATATCTAAAAGAGCAAAAGAAGACCCCTATCTCACACTTTATCCAAAAATTAACTCAAAATGGATCAAAGCCCTAAATATAAAAGCTAGAACAATAAAACTTCTAGAAGAAAATGTAGAATACTTCAAGACATGGTGGGAGGTGGTGATTTCTTAAACCTTACACCCAATACACAAGCAATGAAAGAAAAAATGGATAAATGGGAACTCCCCAAACTTAAATACTTTTGTGATTCAAAGGACTGTGTCAAGAAGGTGAAAGGCAGCCTACTCAATGGGAGAAAATCTTTGGAAACCACATATCCGATTAGGGTTTGATTTCCATGCTATATAAAGAGATCATACAATTCAGTGATAAAAGGACAAGCAATCCAATTTAAAAATGGGCAAAAGGCTTAAATAGGCATTTTTCCAAAGAGGAAATACAAATAGCAAAAAAGCACATGAAAAAAATGTTCAATATCACTAGCTATTAAGGAAATGCAGATCAAAACTACAATGAGATAACATCTCATACCTCATAGAATGGCCATTATTCAAAAAACAGAAAACTACAAGTGCTGGAGAGGATGTGGAGAAATAGGAACACTCCTTCACTGTTGGTGGGATTGTAAAATGATGCAGCCTCTGTGGAAGACAGTTTGGTGTTCCTCAGGAAGTTAAATATAGAACTGCCTTATGACCCGGCAATCCCTTTACTAGGAATATATCCAGAAGAATGGAAAACAGGGACACAAACAGACATTTGCACACTGATGGTGATAGTGGCATTATTCACGATTACCCAAAGAGAAACAACCCAAGTGTCCATCAACCAATGAATGGATAGACAAATTATTGAATACTATGCAGCTGTAAGAAGAAATGAAATTGGGACACTTATGATAACATAGATGAACCTTAAGGATATTATGCTGAGTGAAATAAGCCAGGCACAAAAGGACAAATACTGTATGGTCTCACTAATATGAACTAAATACGAAGAATAAACACATGGAGCCAAAATCTAGAGTATAGGTTACTAAGAGATAGGAAGAAGCCAGAGAAGGGGTAGTGATGCTTAATGTACATAGAATTTTTAATTAGCTTGACTATAAAAGTGTGGAAATGGATAGAGTTGACGGTAACACATTACAGTGAGTATAACTAACATGGCTGATTTATAAATGAGATTGTGGCTGAATGGGGTAGTAGAGAATAATCTAAGGACTGAATAATATAGTGAACCCTGTGGGGGATGAGGACTGTGGTTAATAGAGCAAACACAAATGTTCTTCTATGAGTTAGAACAAGAGTACATCACTATTACAAGGTGTAAATAATACGGTGATGCATGGGGAAAATACAATTCATGTAACTTATGGACTATAATGAACAGCAATATTGTAATAGTCTTCCATCAGCAGCAAAGAAGGTACTATATCAACTTTAAGTGTCTGTAATAGGGGGGTATGGGATTTTTTCTGTTGGACTAAGGGAAACAATAAAAAATTTACTGAAGTGATGACTGCACAACTCTGTGATGAAGGTGAGAGCCACTGACTGTACAGTTTGGATGGGACTGTTCAAGACATGGGACTGTGTAACTCAGTGAACCATGTGGTGGTTGATGGACTGTGGTTAACAGTACAAATATGGAAGCATTCTCTCATGAACTGTAAGAAATGTGCAATACTAATACATGGTGTTAATAATTGGATGGTGTATGGAAAAATATGCCAAATGCAAGCTATGGATAGACCATAGTTAGAAGTAATAATTTGATGATGTTATTTCATAATCTGTAACAAATGTTGCACAACAATAAAAGGTGTTAATGGAGGGGCAATGTACAGGAATTTTGCACATTATGCGTGATTGTTTTGTAAGTTCACAACTTCTCTGATAAATAAATAAATAAATGCTCAACCAACTAAATTAAAAAAAAAAAGATGGAATTAATTTTAAACCTTCTACTTTGGCATTTAGATAGAGTTGTTGATGAAATTTAGGGGACTCCTTTATCTAAAATAAAACTCATGTAAATAATGGAGGGTGTTTAGTCTGATACAACATGCTGTTCTTTATCACTAAATTCACAAAGTGCTTCAGTTAATACTGTCAACAGCCCAATGAAGGAAGTCTAGACTTTAAGTGACCTCCTGAAGGTTCCACAGCAAGTTGTCACACAGATAAGATTTGAATCCAGGACTTCTGATTTCCAGGCTAGTACTCTTGAGGCAGGTTAGTATAGAGAAAAAGGGAAGATGAGTCAGACCTGGAACCCCGCAGAAAACACGACCGACCGTGAGACCCCGCCCGGAACTCCCTGAGGGAAGGCTGCTACTAAGAACAAAGCCAGAAAGACCCCACCAAGACCCTGGTCCTGAGGTTCCATTTGGAACTACCCCGGGGTCAAGGGGAAGCCCCAGATAACTCTTAAGAAGCCTCTCCATTGGTCCCCCACCTCCAAACAAAAGGCTTCACCATTGGTTCCCTGAGAGCTAACAGGTGAGACAACCAATTAGAACAGCGAACAGCTGGGGCCCATCGCCAACATTAGGAAAGGAGAAGAGGAAAGGTCTTAAAAAGGCCTAACCTAGGGCCCCACTTGCATGTCTCATCCTGTAGCACACCTGCACCCATGTCTGGGGTTGTGTACTTTTTTCTTTTCTTGTTTCTTAATAAACTCTTTACTCCCTTTCTTACCCTATGACATGTCCTTAAATTCCTTTATGTGACATAGCCAAAAACCTAGAAGCCCAGAACCTAGAGCAATCCGCCAACACTCTTCCACTGTGCTCTAGAAAAATGATGGCAGTTACGATTGCAATGGAATTTTGAAAAGGAGAATCAAAACTTAGAATCTCTAAAACAATGAGATACTTGTTTTTAGCTATTGTTTGGCAAAAAATAGAAAGTCTGACTCTCTCAATTGTCACTGACAGGATGAAGCACTGGGAACTCTCATAAACTGTTGATGGTGTATGAATTGGAACAATCAATTTGGGGAGCAATTTGGCAGTACCTAGTAAAGCTGAAGATGGTCCAGAGAGACTAGACCATATTTTTACACGTATTATTTTTTGCAGCATTCCTGTAATCAAGAGCAGTTCCAGATTTGGGGACCTGAGGCTTACATAATTTGGGAGGTTATTCACAAAAAAATTATAAATACATTATAAATTATAAATATTAAAGTAAATATTTATTTATAATGAGAGAAGAAATTACAACAAATTTATGGAGACTTCGAAGTCTAGGTTTCTTTCTTTATTCTGAGTTCCTTAAATATTTTTCCTGATTGTTTACCCTCTCCACAATTTCCAGCAATTCCCAACACTGGGGGAGGAGTGAGGGGAGGGAAGAAAGAAAAGGCATGAATGCAAATAAGGGTCTGTGAAGCTTAAGCTTCAAAAGTTTCATGGTAAATCTGCCTCTACTTGTAATAGGAAAACATTGAAAACAGCCCAAACCTCTATCAGAAGAAAATGAATAAATTGTGGTATATTCACATAATGTAATACTGCATGACACTTAAAAAGAATGAACTAGATAATAAAGAGAAAAAAATACAAAAAAATTTAAAAGATAAAAAATGAAAAAAAAATACAAAAAAGCTAAGAATAAAAAATAAAAAAAGAAAAAAAAAGAAAAAAACAAAAGAAAAATTTTTGAAAAAGAAAAACAAAAAAGAATGAACTAGAGCTTATAAATCTACCTGAATATATCTCAAAAACTAATTTTGTGTGTGGAATAACATGAGAGTAAGATACCATTTATTTAAAGCGTAAAAACATGCAAAACAAAGCAAGAAACTGTTTATAGATACATAAATACGTAGTGTGTGTATATTTATTTAAAGTACGATAAACACCAAATTCTGGAAAGGAATCGAGGAGAAAAGTGGAATTTCAGAGAGGTACAAGAGGAATTCATTATTCCTATAATTTTTTTTTCCTTGAAATAAACGGAGAGAAAGATCTGAAGCATATATGACATATATATTAAATAAATAAAAATAAAATAAATAAGGTATTTGACAAACTGAGGTGTAAGTATTCTAAACTTTTCTATATGCAGGAAATAGTTCATAATTTACACAAAGAGAGTATCTCTTATACTCACCAGGGAAAGAGGATGCTTTAATTTTAGCAACAAACCTGATCCTGCTATTTTTAAATTTCAATTAATTTTTGTTGAAGTTTAGTGGTATAAGTAAAATACACAAATCTTAAGTTTACACTCAATTTTCTGTTAGTTACAGTCCTCAGAATTTAGATTTTGCTCTGCCATAGCGCTGCCCCTATTGTTTTATGCCTTTTGCCCACTAGCTTTGTCTTTTACCTTGTCTTTTACCTATGCCTTTTGTAATAGTTGACATTTGTTTTGAGTCAGCAGTGTTGAAGAAGTATTGCATTTATGTCTTGAAATAATTTGTATGATTCTAGCTTTAGCTGTTTGCTATAGATAATTCTTTCTCGAAGAACTTTGTTATAACTTAATTTCTGTGCATCTGAATATTCTCTTATAGCAGGGTTAAATTTTGTTTTGATTCCAATGTGGCTTTAGAGGGGAAATTCCCAGTAGCCAGAAAATGATACTTTCTACTTTTCATGCTGTGGTATTTTAAAGCAGGTTTATTATTCAAATGTCTTCACTCTGATGTGATTACGATGTATGTTGCTTACCAGAATGTTTTTTAAAACTGATTATCCAAGGCAATCAATTCTAGAGAATGGCCATGTTTTGTCAGGGTGGCCATGCGTTTGTTTAGTGGTTATGATCAGGAACCTGGAGTTGATCAGACCAGGACTCTTTAAAAAAATCTGCAGGTGTAGTTTAGAGTAACGTCCACTAATCTTGTGGGCAGTGGCAGCTCATGAATGTGTATCCATCTCCCAGATCAAGATAGAGAACATTTTAGCACCCCAGAAAGTTCCTTGGGCTCCTTTCCAATCAATATCTGCCCCTAGAAGGAACCATTATTCTGACTTATATCATCATAGATTGGTTTTGCCTCTTCTTGAACTTCATATAAATGGAATCATACAAAATCATATTATGTGTAGACTGTTGTGAAACAGACTTGGAATTGAATTCCATTTTTGCCACTTACTGTGTGTCTGTGAACAAGTTACTTAACCTCTCTGAATCCCGGTTTTCTTATGAGTGAAATGGGGGCAATAAAGCCCTATCATAGATTTGTCGGGAAGAATCATGTTGATGATATAGTTAAAGTACCTAGTACTGTGTCTGACACACAAACATCAGTTTCCTCTTCCCTCTTCTGAATAAATGTAAATAAATCTCATAAAACATAAAGCAGTATATGTTGCAGTATATGTATATATTTGTTACAAAGGTGGTAACTAAAACAAATAAATCTTCCATGTACTTTAATGAGCTGTTTTGTTATAAAAGGTATATAGTTTTTTTAATTGAAAGTTAGAGGTCAAATCTTGATTGGTTTAACACTTTGTTGATGTAGCATTTAGTTTAAATAAGATGTATTATTTGTTAATAGCTAGTACCCTGTTGTTTTTAATTGACATTTCCTAAGTCATGAAATGACAGACATTGAATCATCCTATTTATTATTTAGTCACCTGTGTGATGTGTGCAGAAAGCACAGTGAGAGCTAGTTGAAGCTGATGGAAGAGTTTAGCTTGGCTTCTAGGCACCAATAAATGCCCAAGATGCTCAGAACAACATATACTGCTTATGTTTTATGAGATATTTATTTATATTTATTCAGAAGTGAAAGCACAGGGCCAGCTGTTAATTGCATGCTTCAGACAAGCCATCTAAAACATCAGCTTTTGTAATCCTGTCTACAGGTGGTACATTATACATCTGGTCTGTCCCCAGTGTTTTTGGGGAGTGAATACTTCTTATTTTAGGATTATTTCACTTGGGTGGTACTTGGGAGGTACTTTCTAAAGGTCTTCTTTTTTTCCTTAGCAGATATTCATTTAGAAAAATTAAAGCTATGCTAAAAAAAGCCAATCCATTTCTAGTATGTCGTTCCCAGTGGCATTTAGCAAATTAAAACAGAAATTGGTACCAGGAGAGTGGAGTACATGCTGCTATGCAAATACCAAAAATGTTAAAATGGCTTTTTAAATGGGTAGGGGAAAGATTTTGGAGGAAATGTGAGATGCTTGATAGAAAAGGCCTAGATTGCTTTGAAGAGACCATTGGTAAAAATATAGACATTAAAGACACTTCCGATGAGGACTTTGACAGAAATGGTGAATATGTCATTGCAAATTGGAAAAAAGGTGAACCTTGCTTTAAAGTGGCAGAGAACTTGGCAAAATTGAGTCTTGATGTTAGATGGAAGGCAGAATTTGAAAGTGATGAGGTTGGATATTTAACCGAAGGGATTTCTGAACTAAATGTGGGACGCGTGAGAGAAAAGTGATAAACTGAGAACTGAATTCCTGGGCACAAAGAAACCAAATATTGTTGGTTTGGAAAATTCTGAGCTTCAGGAAAATGAGTTACCAGAGAATAGTGCCCCATGTGAGGGTTTAACTGAACTTAGAACCAGCTAGTCATTTCAGTGAAGTCAGGATTGGAAATGCAGTTATCTGGGAAAGATCTGTGGAAAAGTCTTACTGTCTTATGGCTTGGACCCCTGATTCCTGCATGTGAAACAAACAAGCTTTTTATGAGAGCTATATGAACGGAACCATTGCCAGCCTGGACCAGATGTGACAGAAAAGGGACACAGTGAAGGAAAAATGACTTCAAAGGCAGAACCATGAAAGCTGAGGTCTGGACTAAAAACATCTTCTCCGGCCAAGAAAGAGTCCCCACCCATATGTGTGGAAAGGGTGGGTATGCCCCGGAGCTTGGAGAGGGCTGGCCTTCTGCCCCATTGTTCAGGGAGAATGTTACCACCCCAGGCTTCAGAGAATGGAGCACATTCCCTGGGGATTGGGGAGAGTCTGGCCACCACCCCACTGTGCTTAATTGAGTTAATATGTGAAGAGTGCTTGGCACATAGTGAGCATTCTATAACTCTAGGCAACACTATTACCAAAATAGTAATATATTCATTTTAGAAAGATCACTCTGGCTACTATCTGGAAAGTGATGAATCTAAAAGGGGAAGTAACAATCTAACACTGTAAATAGATTTAAACAGGCTGATATGTGTTGCTAGAGCACAAGATAAAGAGGGTGGTTTGAACTTAGCCCCGGAAATATGAATGCTATAGTAAGCTTTCAAAGATATAGAAGTTGCATTAACCATCGCTAATTTCCAGGTTCAACCACTGGTCTTCTCTTGCCTTTAGCACATTCCTGGGTAGTGGTTCCCTTTTTATAAAACAATTAACCTCTCAGTTTAAACAAGTGGTGGGGTGAGAGGATAAAGAAAGCCAGCCTCTGGGACTCAGGCCTCAGTTCTTAAGATGCAAACCAGGGAAGTAGGCAAAGAGGGGTAGGGGAGAAAGAAGGCAAGACAGACAAATGACCTAAGTAGGAAGTGAACTGACTCACTACTTTTGAACCCTTGGACAGGGTAGGTGTAGTCAAAGAAGAGCTTTGCACTGGAATGCATGCCATTGTGTTGTACCCCAGATTATCTTGTTCCCCAAATTTTGCAACCAACACACTGAAGGCATACTCCTTTTTTCTTAGAGACCCATAGCCACATAATTTGAAAGGCATTTGGCTAGAAGCTTCCATTTTTCCTTTTTCAAGATTATAGCAGTGCCTAAGAACTATGAATTATCATGGGAGATATTTTCTAGTCTGTCTTGAGAACACTTTTACAATTCCTTCAGGCCCTTTGCCCTTCCTGGCTTCCATCTTCTGCAAGAAATACTCTGTCTTAAATTTCCACCTGGCAAAATTCTGTTCCTCCTCAAAAAATCAGCTTAATTATCTCCTTCTCTAGACTTCCACTACACTTGATCCATACATCTATATGTGCATTCATTGGATTACATTGCAATGATGTTTTCCTGCTACCACTAGACCATGAGCTCCTTAGTGGAAGAAACCGTGGTTTTACTAATTTGAGTAACTGTATAAACTTAATAGTTGAGTGCATAGAACCAGGTTTTCTGGGTTCAAACCTCACATATTTTTTCTGTGCTTAAAATTGACATACCAGTAGTGCCAAGTGTAAGTAACACTAACCCTAACTTCTATTTTTTTTCTTCTGATTTCCAGTCCAGTGCTACTTTTTTCTTTACTTTTAAAGAAGTTTTAGATTACAGAAAAGTTACATCAAAAATATAGGGGATTCCCATTCCCCACCCCCTCCTTCTCTCACATTTCCCCCTATTAATAATATCTTTTATTAGTGTGGTACATTTGTTATAATTGATTAACAAATATTGAAGCATTGCTACTAACCATAGTGTAGCAATTTGGCATTGTTTACGAATTCCAAAAATAGATATTGGAGTGTGTTTGTAAAGTGGTCTGTTCCTCTGGGCATATTTGATTGTATTAAATTCATAGGTTTCACTTTTACTTGATTAAATTATGATTAGGGATTTGATTTGGCCAGTGAGTAGGACATTGGGTCCTCGCCCCCTTGGTGGGTGGGGCCTCACAGAGAAAACCACATGGCAGAGAAGAGAGTTGGCATTTTGATGCTGGAGCCCCAGGAAGTAAACACATAGGAGAAAAACACAGAGGAATAGAGATGGCTCCATAGAAAAGCAGAGGCCCCGGGAAGAGAGAGAGCCTGATAGTCTATAGCTGAGTTTGTGGAGACTAGGGCAGCTGAGCCCAGAGAGAAACCAGGCCCAGGAGAGAGATGAGACTTATTCCAGCCTACAGCTTATATTGGAAGGACCTGGGACCACAGACCCTTAAGAGGAAGAGGAAGGCTGAACCCTCAAGACATTGCCTGCCATCTTGCTCAACACGTGGCAAATGACTTTGGGTGAGAAAGTACCTCTTATGGTACCTTGAGTTGGACTGTTTAGGGCCTGGTAGCTGTAAGCTTCTACCACAAATAAATACTCTTTATAAAACCCAACAGATTTCTGGTACTTTGCATCAGCATCCCTTTGGCTAATACACATGGTCTATAGTTTACATTATGGTTTACACTTTGCACTGCACAATTTTATAGGTTTTGAACAAAATGTATAATGGCCTGTATCCATGATTGCAATACTATGCAGAACAATTCCAATGTCCCCAAAATGCCCATGTTCATGTATTCTTCCCTCTCCCGTCCCTCAGAACCTCTGGTGGCCACTGCCTTTATATCAGTGATAAGAGTTCTTCCATTGCTAGAATAATAATAAGTCTATAGTAGAATAATAATAAGTCTAATTTAGTCTTATTATTAATAGTGCCCCATGTGAGGCATTCTCATTGTCCATTCTCCATTCTTGAGGATTTGGGGATGGTGGTGCTCACTCTGCTTTTGATTGAGAGGGTGTTAGAGCCCATGGGGCAGATGGATGGAACTGTCTTGCTTACAGTTGTAGATACTGTTGTTGTTTTTTTTGGCATGGGCGTTGCCCATCATCATCATTTTGTTTAATTTCTATTAAAAAATTTAATCAGAAATCTTTTGCTGACTATCACTAAGTTAAAAAAATTGTTATTTTGTAGAAATTTAAGAGGTGATTAGTATATAAAAGGGTCATTGTTGCCAGGTCAAACAAAAGTAGATAACTATGAAGAAGGAAGGGAGGGAGGGATAGAGGGGCAGATGAGAGACTTGATTCTGGCAGCAAGCTTCCCCTCCTTCCCAATTCATTCCCCCAGTCTTTCCCCTATAACGTCACAGTGATATGACTTGTCTGACTCACACATTCAGGGGCTCTTCTTTGGCTGTCCACCCTTACGCTCTGCAGGGAACTGATCACCCTTTAATTCAATTATCTGTTTAGAAGTCTGATACCCCACAACTGTGACTTGAGTAAAGGCTTTGTGGTGTTTTTCTCTGTGGTAGAACTCAAGAAGATTGGTATCCTCAGGCTAATGCTCTGAAAAACTAAGAGCCTCCTCCTTTCCCTCTGCATCAGTCATTCCTTGCCTATCAAAGCTTTCCTCAGCATCAGCTGGAAGCTTTTTACAACTAAAAACTCTGCTTTAGCCCCGCCCTTCCTCAGATACTGGCTCCGCCCCATCCCTCCACCCCGCCTTCTTCACCCAGTCCCTGGCCCGCCTCCTTTCCTGCCCAGGGTCAGAAGTACACATGCTCCCTCATAACCGTCTCGTCGCGTGATGTCGTACCGTAGTTGGCGTGGTGACGTAGGGGCGGTGGAAGGGCGTGCTTCCGGTGGGGCCTCAGGGCTTAGGTTTGGAAATTGCGCCGTCCTATGGGACTTATCTGCTGCTGACGGCGTGCGTGGTGTCTTTTCGTCGTTTGCTTCCTGGTGTGCAGTCTCCATTCCGCCTTCTAGGGAAGCGGAGGATAGAGCTGGAGTCCCTGAAGGGGAAAGGAGCAACCGAGGCTCTCCGTAGTGCCTGAGAGCAGGGCTGCGACCCGGAAGAGGGGAGCAGCTGAGACTGGAAGAGAAGGGAGGGACCCTGCAGGCAGGTTCCGAGCCCGCCGGGACCGGGGGTCGGCAGCAGGCAGGTCAGCCCCGCTGAGGGACTGAGGCAGCTGCGCGATGTTTGGAGTCCGGTGCCTGCTCCGAATCCTGCGCTCTTGTTCCTCTGCCCCCTGCCCGAGAAACAATCCTGCTGCCAAACTGAGCGTGCGGGACGCTCTCGGGGCCCAGAACACGAGTGGGGAACGCGTTAAGGTCCAGGTTGGTGTATGAGAAGGGGATGGTTTTTCTTTCTAGTGGCTTCAGTAGCACATCCCTCTCTAGGTTTGACTTATCGGTTAGACAGAGATACCGACAGTGAAAAGTTTGAAAATGCAGGCATCGCATGAGTCCCCACTTTTTTTTTCTCTGTTACTTGCATTCTATTCCTTTTCATTATACCAGGGAATTGCCTGTAAATTTGTTGATTACAGAAAAATGTAAACGAACATGCCTTTTTACCTTTATCCCTCGTAATGAATATCCTTCTTGAGAACAGAAACCATGTTTTACCTATCTTGGTCATCACACATGGATAACAGTAAATATTTGTTTAAACCATTTCTTTATTCATCTTTAGGCACCTCTGTGCCTAAGAAAGGGCTTTGCCTCTAATATTTGTTTAATACCTTAGAAGAAAGAGTGCAGTTTAGTAGTTTGAAAGCGCTCTGGAGTCAAACTATAGGTTTAAATCTCCTCTTCCACTAAGCCCATTAGTTAGGGGCATGTTATGATGTGCTCTAAACCTTAGTTTCCTCTTACGAAAATGAACCTCGTAGGGTTCATTTTACCTCATAGAGTCCTGAAGATTAAATGGGATAATAGGTAGAAGACATTTAGAGCAGTGCCTGGCTCACAGTTAATGAATATTAGCTGCTGTTATTTCTCTTGCTAATAGTATTTGCAGCACCTCCACATGGAAGAATTCCCTGTCAAGGAGCAGACAGGGTTGTTTCACTCTTGCTTATTAGGTTGCTGAAATGCTTACAGTGATCCAATTATTTTTGTCCTCACATATCCTTGCTTTTTAGCAGTATGACCAACTCACCCCTCTTTACCTTTCTTTGGGTTTTCTCTTGCATGATCCAGATAAAAACCTTTTATTAAATCTATTAATTCAGCAAACATTGTTGGTACCTTTTGTGTGCTAGTGAAGAGAAAATGCAAAGATGAAAAGTACAGAATCTACTGCCTGGGTGAGAGGCTTTCATTTTAGTGATTTAAAGTTAAATATGGTGGCCACTAACCACTGTGGGCTCTGAGCACTTGAAATGTGGCTAGATGGAATTGAGATGTGCTGCAAGTGTGAAATACACACCAATGTCAAAGAACAAAAAAGAATGTAAACTATCTCAATATGTTTTTATTATATTGATTACATGTTGATAATATTTTTGGTATGCTCAGTTAAATAAAATATTAGAATTAATTTCACCCATTTCTTTGTACTTTTCTTAATGTGGCTCACACATTTCTATTGGACAGCAGATTTCTGTTGGACAGCCCTTTATTTATACCACTAATTCTTAACACTAATGTAATAAATATTAGAGGTATAAATAATGAGCCATGAGTAAGCTGAGAGGAAAGCTCCTTAACTGCATAAGGAGTTCAGGTAAGACTTCTTGGGTGAGTGACATTTCAACTGAGTCCTAAAGAATTTGTTACCCAGGCAGAGGAGTTAGTGATGGAGTAGAAATAGCATTCCAGAAAAGCTTGATTGATAAGAGAATGCACTTGGAAGTAACAACTCTGCTTCTTGGTAACTGGAACCTGGCCTGTTACGAGAGGTTATCCTAACTTCCCTAAATGTAGTTCTTCATCTCTAAAATGATAATAGTAATTTCCACCTTATTAGGCTCTTGAGGATTAAGTAGCATAAAATTTATGAAGAGTTTAGAAAAACACATAAAAAATGGTCAATAAATATTAACCTTTACTAACATGTAAAAAGTTAGAGTGATGCTTTGGAATTTACTGATTGGACATGACTAAAGAGCAGGTACCTTTGGGGAAGTGTGTTGAGATTAAACCGTAAAGATAGGCATGTTCCACGTCATGAAGGACCTTATGCATGAGGCTGAGGCAATTATACTTTAGTCAGTGTAGTCCTGGTTAAAGAACAAGAAGGGCTTTCTAATCAGACGCGGGTTCACATTCACACTGTACCGTTAGCCTGCAGCAAGTTACTTAAGTTCTCTGATCCTCAGTTTCCTCATTTGTAAGATGGGAATAATAATACATAGAGCTGTTGTGAGGAGGGCATGAGACTATAAAAAGAAGGTAGAATGCTTGGTACACAGTAGATATTCAATATATTGTAGGTATTTTTTTCATTGAAAGGCATTTACAGATTACTAGGTGTAGGCAATGCCCTTCAAACCAACTAAAAGCCTTATTCTCTTCCTCAAGCATTATGGACATGCTAGTAAATGAAAGAAGAGCTTTAATAAAATTGTTCATAGGGTAGGTGTGGGCACACAAAAAAATAAAACAGTCTTTTTTTTTTTAAGTAGTATTGTCTATTGCTTTTCTCTAGCATGTTTGATGGTGAATGCCTGTTTCTATTTATTTGCTTTACACATATGGGATACTTCACCATTGTTCATTGTCCGCTAGAGGAACATTCTCTCTTACTTCCTATGCTAGTTTAAGTTGGGTGTGATATGAGAGGACTATTTTTAGTGTTACTGGTCCACTTGACATCTCACTTGTATTTGCCAAGTACCTGTTATTTAAATTCAGAGCGTCTTTGAAATTTTATGTATTAGTTAATATGTGTTCATAATGAAAAGTTTTTTGAGACCCCTTTTTCTTATGTTAACATGTAATGGGTTTATTGTTATTTTTTAATAGATTTATTGAGATATAACTTACATTGCATAAAATCCATCTTTCAGAAGTATATATAGTTTTTAGTATATTTTAGTATATTCATTGGCTTGTGCAACCATTGCCACTATCTAATTTTAGAATATTTACAGTTAAATGAGGGACTGCACCAAGAAGCTTTTAGAATGAGCACTTGGCACCAATAATGACGACTTAACAATAGTTTTAAAGGAGACCTCTTTTTTGTGCAATGCTTTGTAAAAGGAAAAAAAAACTTCCATTGAAATATTTTTCTAGTCTATAACTATATAATCTCCTTTCTGGGAATTTGATATAAAAGGAGAAAGGCACAAAGATATATGCCCTGTTATTTATAATAAAGGGGAGAAAAGGAAATACTAGGAATAGCCAATATTGGGAGAATATTGCATAGAATACCAAAGTGTGTATCTTACTATGACAAGAACCTTATAAAATTATGTATACATATGAGTGAATCAAAAGCAGGATTGTGAATACTTTTTTTTTCTTTCATTTAGTCTTATGTATGCATATGTATAATATGCATGTAACGAAAATGTAAAATGTTTTGTGTTCTAAGCTCACATTTAGAAATAATTCTTTTATTTAGGGATGGATTCGTTCAGTCCGATCCCAGAAGGAAGTCTTGTTCCTGCATGTTAATGATGGGTCATCTTTGGAAAGCCTTCAGGTTGTTGCAGATTCAAGTTTTGACAATAGGTGAGCTTTTTAAAAAAGTTCTTAGATTTTTTAATTAATTAATTTATTTTTGGTTATCTTTTCTGCCCCATTTTCTAATCTGGTGTTCACATTGCTAACTGGGTGATCTTCCTTTAAAAATCTGCTTTCCATAGCTTTGAGGATCAAGTCCAAACACTTAGCATCAAGATCCTTCAAGCTTAGGCTTTTCCTCCTCTATGTAACATCTTTACATGCCAATACCGCCCCTGCCTATGCCTTGCTTCCTTCTTTCTTAGCTACTTATAGCTCCCCTAAGCTGTTCTGCTCTTTGTCTTCTAGATATGATACATGTTGATACCTGTGCCTGATACAGTCTCTCTTCATTTTCATTTGTCTTTCAAAGTTTCAGTTTTGATATCATCAGATGTTCCTGTCCCTTGACTGCCAGGTGCCCCTTGCTGTCCTCCCATAGCATTCTGTGCCTACTTCTGTCATAGAAAGTATCACATTGGATTGAAATCTCCTTATTTGCCTCCCCTATTGGACTGGTGGTTCTTTAGTTAGGTTATGAGCACTGAGGAGCAGAACATTATTCTAATTTGTTATGATATGAGTGATTTGTTATTCCAAGCACTGTTAGTGTTAATGCTCTCCACATATTGAATAGTTTTATGGGTCTCAGACTATTTGGTCAATTGGGCAAAACAAGGAAAAATTGTTCTGGTGTATTAGTAACCTTTTTAAAAAGTTTATAGTTTTTCTGTTTATAAAATTAATACATGCTCATTTGTTAAAACTAAGAAGGTAGTGAGCTTTTACAAACACTCATTTTTCATCATCAAGGGATAATTATTAACATTTTTGGTATATTTCCCTCTATCCTTATTTCCATGGATATATACATTTTTAAAAATGCATTTACCAAAGGAGAAGTTCTCTAACTATTACCTGATTCTCAAAAGAGTCTGTAACCAGTTCCAGAAAAGGCTACCAATGATAAATTTAACCCATCCTTCTACAAATGGCCATCCTTCTACAAATGGGGGAAACTGAGGGTCAGGGAGGTGAAGTGACAGGAGGAAACATGTTTGGAAAGAATATCATCAGACCTAACTTTGAATCCAGCCTCTGCCACCTACTAGCTGGGTGAACTTGGGCAAAGTTTTGGCTTCTCCAAACCTCAGTCTTCTCATCTATTACCTATCACTTCCTTCAGAGTTTTATGAAGAGTAAGAGAGTATATGTTAAGTACCTAGTACCATGTCAGGCATGCAGAAAGTGATTAATAAATGCTGGATTCTTTGCCCCTTCCTTACTTAAATTCATATACTGTGCTAACATGGTGACAGACTTCATTGGTCTTCCATTGTCCTATACGATCTCCTTCTTTAATTTAACTTTAAAAATTATCTTCTTTTCTACTTTTCCACACTGTCTGGGTCTTAGAGCTCAGGATGAAAGAGTTCCACATTCACCTTTGCGTAAAAACAACCTCACAATCCAAAGTAGCCATCTGAAACCCCAGCCCATAATCTAAAAATTTGCTTTTACCCTATTGTTTGGTAGTCCGTGCTCCAAAGCCCAGATCCCGTGCTTATAAATGTGGTGAGATGAGTTGGATGTAATGCAAGAAAGGGCAGAGCTCTACTTTTCGTGGTCAGGGACTCTTGGCTACCTATTCTAAATCTCAGGATCTGGAACACAATCATGGGCCTGCAAGAAGAACATCACACAATGTCCCTTTCTTAGATCACTCAGGCTTTGTTTTTCCCTTCTTCTTCCTTTTTTATTGGAGAAGTTGTAGGTTTACACAACAGTCATGCATAAAATACAGGGTTCCCATATACCACTCTATTAAAAAACTTGCATTGGTGTGGTATATTTGTTACAATTGAAGAAAGCACATTTTTAAATTGTTCTATTAACTATAGATGATGGTTATCTTAGGGTTCACTGTGTTGTGCAGTTCCATAGATTTCTTAATTTTTTATTTTTATACTAGTAACATATATATAACCTAAAAGTTTCCCTTTTAATCACATTCAAATATATAATTCAATGCTGTGAATTTGTTCACAGTGTTGTGTTATCAACACCACCATCCATTACCAAAACTTTTCCATTATCCCAAATAGAAACTCTGTAACTTTTAAGCCTTAACTCCCTATCCCCTACCCCTACCCTGTCCCTTGGTAACCTATATTCTAGATTCTGATTCTGTGAGTTTGTTTCTTCTAATTATATCAGTGAGATTATACAATATTTGTCCTTTTGTGTCTGGCTTATTTAACTCAACATGAAGTCTTTAAGGTTCATCTTTGTTGTTGCATGAATCAGAACTTCATTCCTTTTTATGACTGAATAATATTCCATTGCGTACATATACCATATTTTCTTTAGCCATTCATTGGTTGATGGACACTTGGGGTGCTTCCATCTTTTGGCAGTTGTGAATAATGCAACTATGACTATCCATGTGCAAAAAACTGTTTTAGTCCCTGCTTTCAATTCCTTTGGGTATATACCTAGAAGTGGGATTGCTGGATCATATGCTAATTCTATACTTAATTTTCTGAAGAACCACCTAACTATATTCCACAGCGGCTATATCATTTTACATTCCCAACACAATTAATGAGTATTCCTATTTCTCCATATCCTCTCCAACACTTGTAATTTGGATATATACATTTTAATCAGAATTTAGCTCATAATATAGGTATAGTATTTTTAAAATAAACTTTATTTCGGTTTATTTTACCTTATTTTTAAAGTAAACTTTATTTCAGTTTCCATAATTACAGGCAAAAGGCAGCTTAATAAATTATGGAAACATTACTCTAAAAAAATTTCTGTCTAGGCACATTTATCTCATTTAATCCTAAAAATAAACTCAATTGTTTCTCCAGGGTTCAGAAGGATATGTAAATGTGCACAGATTGGTTAAATGACATGACCAAGGTTTCCTGGTTAATGAAGAAAATGAAGGGAAAAAATGCTTAATCTCATTCATATCTCATAAAATTAAACCCCATATTCTTTTTTTCTACCTTTAGCATTGATATAGTACCTTCTTTGCCTTTGCTACAAAAATATTACAATGTTCCTGCTAACTGTAGTCTACAAGTTACATTAGTTGAATTTTTCCCATATATGTACAATATTCTTAGCACCTTGTGGTAGAAGAACATTCTTGTATTTACATTATTAACCTCAGTCCTCATCTACCACCAAAATCACTATGTTATACAGTCCCTAGATTATCCTCTACCTGTCTTTCAATTAACATTAACCTCCCTAGACTACCCACTTCTGCCATGATCACATTTATAAATCAGCAGTGTTTGTTCTACTCATTATAATGTGCTACCATCAGTGCCATCCATTACCGCATATTTATAGTTGACCTTATTAGACATTCTATGTACATTCAGCATCAGCTTCTCCTTCTCAACCCACATTAGTCTCCTACTAACCTACACTCTATAGTACAACTCCTTAAGTTTACTCATAGTATTTAGTTCATATTAATGAGACCATACAATATTCATCCTTTTGCATCTGGCTTATTTCACTCAACATAATGTCCTCTAGATTCATTCATGTTGTCATTTGCATCCCGATTTCATTTCTTCTTACAGTTAAGGAGTATGTATATACCACATTTTGTTTAGCCATTCATTGGTTGACGGGCACTTAGGTTGTTTCCATCTTTTAGCAATTGTGAATAATGCTGCTATGAACATCGATGTGCAAATATCTGTTAGTGTCCTTGCTTTCAGTTCTAAGTATATTCCTAGTTGCAGGATTGCCAGATCATATGGCAGTTCTATACTTGGCTTCCTGAGGAACTGCCAAACCGTCTTCCACAGCCTGCACCATTTTATACTCCCATCAACAGTGAAGGAGTGTTCCTATTTCTCTACATCCTCTCCACACTTGTATTTTCCTGGTTTTTTAAATAATGGTCATTCTCTAAGGTATGAAATTATATCTTATTGTAGTTTTGATCTGTAGTTTCCTAATAGCTAGTGATGTTGAACATTTTTTCATGTGCTTTTTTCCATTAGTATTTCCTCTTTGGAGAAATGTCTATTTAAGTCTTTTGCCCATTTTTTAATGAGTTGTTTGTCCTTTTGTAGTTGACTTTATATAATGTGGAAATCAAACTCTTATTGGATGTGTGGTTTCCAAAGATTTTCTCCCATTGAGTAGGCTGTTTTTTCACCTTAAAAAATTCGTTTGAAACACAAAAGTGTTTAATTTTGAGGGGGTCCCATTTATCTATTTTTCTTTTGTTGCTAGTGTTTTGGTGTAAGGTTTAAGAAGCTCCCGCCTACCACAAGATCTTGAAGATGTTTACTTATATTTTCTTCCAGGAGTTTTATGGTTCTAGATTTCATATTTAGGTTCTTGATACATTTTGAGTTAATTTTTGTATAAAGTGTGAGATAAGAGTCCTCTTTCTTTCTTTTAGATATGGATATCCCGTTTTCCCAGCACCATTTGTTGAATAGGCTGTTCCGACACAGCTGGGTGGGTTTGACAGCCATGTCAAAAATCACTTGACAGTAGATGCGAGGGTCTAGTTCCAAATTCTTGATTCAATTCCATTGGTCAATCTGTCTGTCTTTATGCCAGTACCATGCTCTTGTTACCACTGTAGCTAAGAAATGTGCTTTAAAGTTGGGAACTGAGAATCCTCCAACTTTATTCTTCCTTTTTAAGATATTTTTGGCTATTTGGGGGCTCACTCTTCCAGATAAATTTGATTATTGACTTTTCCAATCCTACAAAGAAGGCTATTGGAATTTTTATTGGGATTGCATTAAATCTATAGATCGGTTTAGATAGAGTTGACATCTTAATGCTGTTTAATGTTCTAATCCACAAACACAGAAAGTCCTCCCATTTATTTAGGTGGTCTTTAGTTTATTTTAGCAATGTTTTGTAGTTTTCTAAATACAGATCTTCTGTGTCCTTGGTTAAGTTTATTCCTAAATATTTGATTCTTTTATTTGCTATTGTAAATGGAATTTTTTTTCTCACTTCCTCCTCAGTTTGCTCATTAGTAGTGTATAGAAATACAATTGGTTTTTGTGAATTAATCTCATATCCTGCCATTTTCCTGAAATTGTCTATTCTAGTAGTTTTCTTGTGGATTTTTCAGGATTTTCTCAGTATAGTATAATATTATCAACGAATTGTGTAAGTTTTACTTCTTCCTCTCTTATTTGGATGCCTTTTATCCCCTTTTTCTGCCTAATTTCTCTAACTAGAACTTCTAGCACAATATTGAATAATAGTGGAGACAGTGGACATCCTTGTCTTGTTCCCAATTTCAGCAGGAAAACTTTGTCTTTCACCATTAAGTACAATGTTAGCTGTGGGTTTTTTGTATATGCACTTTACCATATTGAAAAAGTTACCTTCTATTCCTACCTTTCAGATGTTTTTTATCAATAACAATATTGTACTTTGTCAAATGCCTTTTCTTCATTAATTGAGATAGGCGATTTTTCTTCTTCAGTTTATTAATGTAGTGTATTACACATTCATTTTCTTATGTTGAACCACCTTTTGCATACCTGGTCTAAAACTCACTTAATCATAGTATATAAATTTTTTTAATATGATTTTGGATTTGGTTAGCAAGTAATTTGTTGAGGATTTTTGCATCTATATTCATTAGAGAAATTGTTTTATAATTTACTTTTTTCATAATATTTTAATTTGGCTTTAGTATTAGGGTGATGTTGGCTTCATAGAATGCGTTTGGTAGCATTCCTTCCTGTTCGGTTTTTTTGGGAAGAGTTTGAGCAAGATTGGTATTAGATTGTCTTTGCATGATTGCTAGAATTCACCTGTGAAGCCATCTGTCATGGACTTTCCATTTGGGGGAAGTTTTTGATGACTGTTTCAATTTCTTTACTTGTGATTGGTTTGTTAAAGTATTCTTTTTCTTTTAAGGTCCGTGTAGGTTGTTAGTGTCTTTCTAGGAATTTGTCCATTTCATCAACCTTGTCTCATTTGTTGGCATACATTTGTTCATAGTATCCTCTTATGATCTCTTATTTTCTCTGGGTCAACGGTGATGTCCCCCTTCTCATTTCTGATTTTATTTATTTGCATCTTTCCTTTTTTTGTTGTTAGTCTAGCTAAGTGTCAATTTTGTTGATCTTCTCGAAGAATCAACTTTTAGTTCTGTTGATTCTCTGTTGTTTTATATTCTCCGGTTTCATTTATTTCTGCTGTAAACTTTATCATTTCTTTCCTTCTTGCTTTGGGATTGGTTTGCTGTTCTTTTTCTAGTTCCTCCAGGTGTGCAGTTAGGTCTTTGAGTTTAGCTCTTTCTTCTTTTTTAATGTAAGTATTGAGGACTATAAATTTCCCTTCAGCACTGCCTGTACTACATCCTGTATTGATGTGCATTGATATGTTTTGTTCTTGTTTTCATTCTTATTGAGATATTATTTCTTCTTTTTACCCATATATTTGTGTATTTTCCTTTTCCCCAACTGTTATTTATTTCCAACTTTATTCCATTATGATCAGAGAAAATGCTTTGTATAATTTCAATTTTTTAAAATTTAAGATTTGACTTATGACCTAACATATGGAAAGATCCATGAGCACTTGAGAAGAATGTATATCCTGCTGTTTGGGGGTGTTATATTCTATAGATGTCTGTTAAGTTTAGTTCATTTATATTATTCAAGCTCTCTGTTTCCTTATTTATCCTCTGTCCAGATGGTCTATCTAATGCCGAGAGAGGTGTTTTGAAGTCTCCAGCTATTATTGTAGAGACATCTATTTCTTCCTTCAGTTTTGCCAGAATGTGCCTCATGTATTTTAGGGCACCTAAGTTAGGTGCATAAATATTTATTATTGTTATTTCTTCCTGGTGAATTGGCCCTTTATTAATATATAGCGACCTTCTTCATCTCTTATAAAAAACTTTTGCATTTAACGAATCTATTTAGTCTGATATTAGCATCACTAATCCATATCTTCTTTGATTACTATTTGTGTAGAATATCTTTTTCCAACCTTTCACTTGTAGCCTGATCCTTGCATCTAAGGTGAGTCTCTTGTAGACAACAAATAGATGGTCATATTTTTTTATCCATGTTGTCAGTCTGTGTCATTTGTTTGGGGAGTTCAACCCATTAACATTCAGTATTACTACTGTAAAAGTATTGCTTCGTTCATTTTATTCCTTCACTTTTTTTTTTTGAGGTATCGGGGCCAGAGATTGAACTCATGACTTTGTCTATGGGGAGCTGACACCAAGCCAAATCAGCTCCCCTGAGTTGTTGTTTCATTTGTTTGCTTGTTATTTGTTTTTAGGAGACACCAGTAACCGAATTTGGGACCTTCCATGTAGGAAGCAGGTGCTCAACCACTTGAGCCACATCCACTCCCCTTCCCTTGGCTTTCTGTTGTTATACCTTACTATTGTCTGTCTTTTTACCCTTTCACTTCCTCCTACTTATGGTCTTCTTTTTTATACTCTTCTTCAAACGTCTTGCTCTTGTCTTTTTCTTTCAGGCTGTAGCACACCCTTTAATATTTCTGTAGATCTGGTCTCTTAGTGATATACTCTTTCAGTTATTGATTGTCTGTGAAGGCTTTAAACTCACCTTCATTTCTGAAGGATAGTTTTGCTGGATAAAGAATTCTTGGCTGGGAGTTTTTTTCTTTCATTACCTTAAATATATTGCACCAATGCCTTCTTGCATCCATGGTTTCTGATGAGAGAAATAAGTCTTATTGAGACTATAAATAAATAAGCACTTAGTCTTATTGAGAATCCCTTGTAAGTGATACATTGCTCTCTCTTTTTTTCTGTTCTCAGAATCCTCTCTTTATCTCTGACATTTGACATTCTGAATAGTAGATGTTTTGGAGTATGTCTATTTGGATTTATTCAGTTCAGGGTACAATGTCCTTCTTGAATATTGATATTCATATCTTTCATAAGACCTGGAAAGTTTTTAGTCATTATTTCCTCAAATACTCTTTCTGCCCCACCGAAAATGCATATATCTGTGCATTTCATGCCATCATTCAATTCTCTGAGAACTTATTCAATTTATCCATTATCTTCTTTCTTTTCTTCTATCTTTTCATGTTCAGATGCTCTGTCTTATAATTCACTAATTCTTCCCTCTACCAATTCAAATCTGCTGTTATATCCCTCTAATGTATTTTTAATCTCATCCATTGTGTCTTTCATTCTCATAAGCTCTGTTACCTTTCTTTTCAGGCTTTCAAATTGTTCTTTATGCTCAACAGTGTCATCTTAATGTCCTTTATCTCTTAGTCATATTTTCCTTCAGCTCCTTAAATTAAAGAGATTTGTGTGAACATCATTGATTCTTACATCCTGTTTCTTAGTATGGCCTGTTATATTTTGTTGATATCTAGGCATCTAATTGTATTGGTGATTTTACTCTGTTGATCAATTTCTCTCTCTTGCCTAGTGGTTTTATTTCACAGCTCTCCTCGATTTTTGGTTCAATTTTTTCTAAAATTTTAAGGTTGCTCTGTTTAAGTGATCAAAACAGGGACAGGGAGCCATAGATCTGGGGCGTGAACCAAGCACACCTTTCCACACACATGAATCCTTCAGTTTCCACTGATTGGATCTTTTTGCGTCAGTGATTCAAAACTGGGTTATGGGAGCTTCCAGGAAGATGGCGGACTAGAAAGACATGGGACTCTCTTCTCTCCAGAAAAATAGCTGGAGGGCAGACAGAAACAGCCTGAAAAAAAAATCTTCTAGGGCTTAGGACACCAGGGGAGACTGGATACCGCCCAAAAGAGAGAGGGACAAAGAAAACGTGTCGTGACTGCAAAACTGTGAGTTGAAACTAGCAGCTGCTACTACCAGCACCCTCTTCCGTACTAAAAAACACTTTTGAATACTCAGGCCACTGGACGGATGGCTCCAGAAGAGGGGGGCCTAAAGATCCACCTCCCCAGGAAAGGGGAGTGAGAGGGACACAGCCTAAGGCTGACTCAGCTTTTGACCCACAGATTTGGTCTGCTGTGTCCCACCATCCCTTCATCCCTGGGAGCCAGCATGGGACTAAAGAGATCCGACCTTCTCAATTTCCTTCTCTACTAAATGGGACTGATTGTTGAGGATGTACCTACCCAGGAAAGGGGAGAGAAAGGGACACAGCCTGATTCAACTTTTGATCCACAAATTTGGTCTGCTATGTCCCTCAAGCCCTTCCAGGCTGGGTGGGGCCATGCCATTGTTTGTGTTGGGAGCCAGCTTTACTAAAGAGACCCGGGACTAAAGAGATCCGACACTCTCAATCTCCTGCTCTATTAACTGGGACTGATAGTTGAGGATGTAGAGGGGAGTGGAATTTTTTTCCACCTGAGAAAAGGGAGGCGGCTGCCAGCTAAGGTTGGAGAACTGTCTCTGAGAAAGTTTGAATTACAAGGCTCTTAGCCTCTAGGCAGGAACCTCTGTCACATTGATCCATTCCTGTTGCAGCAAACACATTCCAACCAGGCATTAAACTGAAAGGGCTGCCAAAGCGTACCATCTGCTGGCAGACCAAAGAAGTGCATGTGAGGAAATTAAAAGTAAATAATAGAGAGAGGCTTTTTCTGGCCTTTATAGTTTCCCTCCCTAAAACCCTAGGAGTGGGTCTGCAACCCATTACTGGGTCCAGAGCCCAGTTTTGAGCAACTAACAGGGACAATCCTAAAGATCCAGTTTGAACCAAGAATCAAAGAACAGCAGTAACACATAGTCTCCTGCCACTAAATCCCTATGAAAGAGAGAAATTGAGCATCTGAGTAAATTCACCATCGTAATCAGATGCCTAGGCATCAGTAAAAAATTATGAGCCATGCTAAGAAAATAGAAGACAGGCCCAAGAAAAGAAATATATCAAAGCCCCAGAAGAGGTGTAGGATTTGAGACAACTAATTAATGAGTTCCACACAGATTTCCAAAATCAAATTAATGAGTTGAAAGACAATATGGCTAAAGAGATAAATGACATCGAGAAGATATTGAACTAACACAAAGAAGAATTTGAAAACCTGAATAGAAAAGTAACAGAGCTCATGGGAATGAAAGACATGATAGGTGAGATCAAAAACACTTTAGAGGGAAGTGGATGTGGCTCAACCAGTTGGACATCCGCTTACCAATGGGAGGTTCCAGGTTTGCATCCTGGTGCCTCCTAAAGCAGGTGAGCAGACTCCACACCCGCTGCAATGAGTTGGTGCCACAAGCCAGAAGCCAGAGCCCTTGGGGAGTTGATGTGGCTCAGGCCATTGGGCACCCGCCTCCCACGTGGGAGGTCCCAGGTTAGGTTCCCAGTGCCTCCTGGAGAATGTGGACAAAACAATGAGCAGACAAATGAGAGCACCATCTGGGGAGGGGAGGTGAATAAATAAAAACATGTAAATTTAAAAAAAACTCCCAGGGATGAGCCTCCCTGGCACCGAAGGATTGCTACAAAGTACCAGCTAACAATGCAACTGGAAAAAGATCTCAACTAAAAGGGGGAAAAGGTAAAGAAAATGAGTGTATGTGGCTAAGAGACTTCAAATTGAATTGGGAGGTCATCCCACACGTAATGCTTACACACATCTCAGCAGGATTTCATAGACTTCCAAAGTGGATATTACCCCAAATAGTGGGGCTCCTGAGGGCTCTGGAGATACCCAGTTTCCATGGTCAGGGAAGATGGCTCCGGAGTTTGGTGCCTTGCCAGTGGGCCCTACTTTGGAGTTTGTGCTCCTGAGAGTGACAGAGTTGGACTCAATTATGTCTTCCCTGCACATAGCTCATCTGTCCCTTCTATTTAAACCTTTATTTGGTGCTGGAGTTTGTAGGTGTACGTCCAGAGACTCGAGTCTTTGGACTGTCCATGTGCCAGCTGGGCCTGGAACCTCAGTGGAGCTGCAACACCTACTCTACAGCTCATCGGACTCATCCAGGACAACTGGTGGGGAGATGATGATGGACAACGGCCATCCCAGGGAATGAAGAGAGTTTGCAGCTGCAGGCAGGATAGTCTTATCCATCTTTCCCATGGGATTATAAGCCCCCTTGCAATTGGAGGTGGAGTGGACATCACCATCCCAGACTCCTCAGGATTGGGGGAAGAGCTATGGACTGGAGTGGACTTACTTGTATTCTACTATAGACATATTGTGATTCTACCAATAGAAGAAATGACAACATTGATGTGGAGCCAGTGGATCTCAGAGTCTAGAGACTCTGGGGGCAGGAAGAGGGAAAAACAGTTGTAATATGGGGGCTTTTTCGGAACTTGGGAATTGTCCAGAGTAACATTGCAATGACAGATATAGGCCATTTTATGTCATCACATAGCATACAGAACTGTGCGGAGAGAGTGTAGACTACAATGTGAACTATGGTCCATGCTTAATGGCAAAGCCCCAGAATGTGTTTATCAATTGAAATGAATGTGCCACACTAATGAAGGATGTTTATGTGGGAAGTTGTGAGAGGGGTGGAAAGTGGCGCATATGGGAATCCCTATATTTTTTGTGTAACATTTATGTAATCTAAGTATCTTTTTAAAAAAATATATTTAAAAAAAAGTGAACCTTAAAACTCTTTATGGCTGAAGTGTTTAGCTGCTTGACATATGAAAAAAATCAGAAAAGTTATTGGATTGGAGCCACCAACATTTTTCTTATTTCTGTTTCTTTTCATGCCATCGTCACTGTGCTCCAAGCTCTTGGGGCTGAACTGAGACCCCATCAATCTTAAGCATTCTAGCCTTAATTTCCATCCTTTGGCCTTTCTTAGTCTTAGTTTAATGATGAATTGGGAAGACTTTCAAGAAATAGAATGCCTGAAAATTGCTGCTTCCTAAAGAGAATGGTACAGAGTATCGCAGATAGTTTTCCCTGCAAATCCTGGCTCCATCATCTCTTCCAAACTGAAATACGGTATTTTTTCATGAATCATTCTTATCTCCCATACCTCCATGGACAAATTTCCCATTTTTTAATAAATATCCAAACTAACACACCAAAAAAACAAACAAACAAACAGTGTTTGAAAAAACAGCAACAACAATAAAAACACATTAGAGGATGAACCTGGAGGATATTATGTTGAGAGAAGCAAGCCAGACAAAAAAGGACAAATACTGTATGGTAGCATATTTATATGAACTAAATATATTATGTAATATATTATATGATTCCATTTACATAAAATGTAAATATAAATCAATTTATAAAGATGAAATTTGATTAGTGGTTATGTAGGGCTAGGGAAGGCATGCTAAATGTGGAGTTTTTCTTTTTGGAGTAATGAAATAATTCTAAAATTTTTTGTGATGACGAATGCACAACATTGTGATTATACTAAAAGCCATTGATTACTCACTTTTGATAGATTGTAGGGTATGTGACTATATCTCAATAAAAACTGCTTAATAGATAAATAAATAATTGTGCAAGAATAGCCAGAAATAGTAGCTATGTACCGCAGGGGAAACAGAGAGATTGAGAGATGAAGAATTTTTTTTTGTCTATTTTTTATTATTATTATAATTATGGGAATAATAAAAATGCTCTAACGATTGAAGTGATGAATGCACAACTGTGATTATACCAAATAACATTGATTGTACACTTTGGGTGAATTGTATGCTTTATTAATATGTATCAATAAAATTGATTTGTTAAAAAAAAACCACATTAGAAGCATACATGATAAAAGAAAGAATAAGTGATTCTAAAGACAGAATAGCTGAAATTAAAGAGAGAAAAGAATGGAAAAAATTGTGCAGGGGCTCAGGGAGTTCATGAAATGCAACAGTATACCTATCATGGGAATTCCAGAAAAAGAAGAGAAGGGAATAGGGGCAGAAAGAGTATTTAAGGAAATAGTAGCTGAAAATTTCCCAACTTTCACAATAGAAATGAACTTACATGTCCAAGAAGGACAGAATACCCTGATCAAAATAAATCCAAATAGACCTTCTCCAAGACACATACTACTCAGAATGTCAAACGTCAAAGACAAAAAATTTTGAGGAGCAAGGGAGAAGCAAACCAATACATACAAGGCACACCCAGTAAGACTCAGTGTGAATTTCTCATCAGAAACCATGGAAACAAGAAGACAGTGGTGTGTAACAATTAGGATACTGAAAAACTGCCAGCTGAGAATTCTTTATCCAGCAAAATTGTCCTTCAGATATAAAGGTAAGTTTAAAATATTCATAAACAGAAACTAAGAGAGTTCATAAAAAAGAATCCAACTTTGTAGGAAATATGAAAAGAAGCCTCAGAACCTGAAAGAAAAAGACAGAAGAGAGAGGCTTGGAGGGGAGTTTAGAAGAAAGAATAGCCAAAAAAGTAAAAAGACAGACAAAAATAAGATATGACATTGTATAACCTTACACATACCTGGATATAAACCCATTACTCTCTTTGTTCCCACTTTAAAGCTTATGGAGTTAAGTTTTATAATTTTGGTATACAATAGAGCTTTCATAGATTCTGAAGACTATTAAATTTAAGTAATAGTTAAAGAAGTTAATTAAAAACATCTATCAATAAATACTTTAAGTGCGAATATTCTCACTGTCCTGATTCTGTGATAATCAGGGTGGGCTAAACATTCGCTATATTAGAAACCATGCATGTGTCCCCAGACCTTGTTTTCCTCCCTAGGTCTGGTTTTTAGAATGCTGGTGATAAACTAAGCCTGATTTATTATATGTCCATCCTGTATGGGAAAAGACTGTAACTCTAGGTATCTCTGGTCAACCTTAAGAGATATAGCAGGGGGCTATATCTGGTTGGCGTTCATCTCCCATATGGAGGGACCTGGGTTCAATCCCCGGGACCTCCTGGTAAATATTTAAAAAATATATAGAAGGTGCGTGGGCCGCCAGGCCCTGTGCGCGGGCGCACCACCAGTTCCCGCGAGCCACACAGCAAGATGATGACATAATAGGAGAGTGACACAAGGGAGAGGCAAGATGAGACGCACCGAAAAACCAGCAACTAAGGTTGCGCGGGCAGGATGCCTCTCTCCTACATCAGAGATTCCAAGGATTGAATCCCAGTGAAGACAGGAGGAGAAGGATGAGAAGAGAGGGCAGAAAATGGACACAGAGTTGCCCAGCGAATGGACACAGAAACAGCAAAAACGGGGGGGGGAGGGGGAAGGGGTGTAAAAATGGATAAAAGTAAATAAATAAATAAATCCTTAAAAAAAAAAAATAAATAAATAAATACTTTAATGCTTTCATAGCAAGGTTTGCATAAAATGAGGGTTACATGGACTGAAGCTTTGAACAACCAGAAAAAAACTGGCAGAAACATTGTTCTCAAAGTTCAGAAAACATTTAAAGGACTGCAATAACGGGGAGCACTGAACCAAGAAAAAAGGATACTTAAAAGTGGTAGGCTCTTGTGGTACCCTGGCTGGCCCTTTCCTCACCCCTTACTGGCTCAAAGAGGAGCTGGCCAGTGCTCACAGTGCAGATCCCTGATGTCTGTTCTGAAGAAGAGAGGGAACAGAGTAACTCTTGTGCATATTCTGAGAGCGTGTATGCCTGGCCCAGTCTTTCTGGTGATGGCCTGAGAGAGTCACAGTCCCAAAACTTGCTCTGCATGTAGAAGGCAGTTCACGAGCTCTCCTACTGAATTTTGTGGGAGAACAGTCAAGTCCTGTTGTCTGGGGCAATGGATTGCTGGCTGTAGGACATAAAATGCAGTGCACAGTTTCCTAGGGAAGAGGGGACTTTTGTATCTGTGTAAACAGGGGAACTCCTAGGGCCACAGGTGCAGGCGCAGGACAAGAGGGGTGACACAAGATGCATGTAAGAAAGGATGGGGGACGTGGAGGGGAGAGGCCCTATGATTTGGCCTGGAGCTACTCTCTGAACTCATTGTATGGATATAACCTCTGAAAGCACTAACACAGGTCCATCTGCAAAGGCTGGGGAAAGTGTTTTCTTTTTTCCTTTTGTTAACTCCTTGCTTTTAAGGAAAGCTCTGTCATAACACTAGCTGGATACAAGCTTAAGGAACAGATGCCTCAGAATCTAAACTCTGCAATAGCACATTAAAATATCAAAATGCACATGTTTTAACAAAAGATTATAAAACATTCAAAGAAACAGGAAGTGATGGCCCAGGCAAAGGAAAAGATTAAAACATTAGAAACCATCAATGAGGAGTTCTAGGCCTGGGACATACCAGACAAAGACTTTTGAAAAATGGCCCTAAATATGCTCAAAAAGCTAAAGGAAAAAAAACATGAACAAAGAACTAAAGGAAATAAAAATGATAATGAACATAAGGCAGATATCAAAAGAGAGATGGAAATGATGAAAAGGAACCAAGCAGAGCTGATGACCATAGTAAGAAAAATTAAACATTCCCTACAAAAGAGTTCAATAGCAGCTTGGAGCTGGCCGAAGAAACAATTAGTGGACTTGAAGATAATTCAATTGAAACCATCCAGTCTGAGGAACAGAAGGAAGAAAGAATGAAGAACAGTGCACAGAGCCTGAGGAACCTGTGTGACACCATACCAATATATGCATTGTAAGTCTCAGAAGGAGAAGAAAGAGAGAAAGGGGCAGAGAGACTATTTGAGGAAATAATGGCTGAAAACTTCCCAGATTTAGTGAAAGACATGAATAGACACATCAACATAATCAACAACTTCCAAACAAGATAAACCCAAATAGACCCATTTCATGGGATATTATAATCAAACTGTCAAATGTCAAAGATACAGAGATAATCCTGAAAGCTGCAAGAGAGAAGTAACGTGTCACATACAGGGGAGCCTCAATAAGAATTAAGTGCCAATTTCTTATTGGAAACCATGGAAGCAAGAAGGCAGTGGGATGACAAAGTGCTAAATGCAAAAAAAATTGCCAACCAAGAATTCTGTGTCCAACAAAGCTGTCTTTCAAAGATGTGGGCAAGATTAAGACATTCCTAGATAAACAAGCTGAGGGACTTCCTTACTACTAGACTATCCCTACAAGAAATACTAATAAAAGAGGTCTGCAGGTCGAAAGGAAAAGAGAGTAGGTAATAGATTGAAGCCACATGGAGAAATAAAGATCTCGGGTAAGGGTAACAACAGGGGTAAATATAAATGTGAGGACTGTTGTATTTTGGTTTGTACCTCCACTTTTTACTTCCTACAGGATTTGAAAGGCAAATACATAAAATGCAATGGTAAATCAGTGGTTTTGGACTCATAATGTATAAGCATTTAATTAATGAGAAGATCAGCATAATAAAGGTCAGGAATGGAGGGGTATAGGAACCTGGTTTGCTTATACTATATTGAAATTAAGTTGATATCAAAGGAAACAAGATTGTTACAGATTTAGGATGTTAAATTTAAGCCCCATGGTAACCGTAAAGAAAATATCAGAGACTATGCAAGCTTATAGAGACAAATTAAAATACAGGTTGCAGGGGCAGATAATTCAAAATGAGTATAGGGAAGACAGGAAAGTTTTAGTAATGGAAGGTGGTGAGGGTTCCACAACATAGTGAATGTAATTAAGCCCACTGAATGGTGTGCTTGGGAGTGGTTGAGATGGGGAAATTTATGTTGTATATGTTTCCACAATAATAATTTAAAAAAGAGCAGCTAAGCAGACAATGACAGTTAAGGCAATACACGATCCTGGATAGGATCTAAGAAGGAAGGAGAGGGGGGCGGATGTGGCTCAAATGGTTGGGCGTCCGTCTGCCATATGGAGGGACCTGGGTTTGATCCCCGGGACCTCCCAGTAAAATAAAAAATATATAAATAGAAGGCACATGGGCTGCCAGGCTCTGTGTGCTGGTGAGCCGCCCACACCCTGGGTGCCATTCAGCAAGATGATGACGTAATAGGGGAGAGACAAGACGAGATGCTCCGAAAGCGCTGAAAACCAGGAACCGAGGTGGCGCAGGTGGCAGAACACCTCTCTCCTACATCAGAGGTCTCCAGGATCGAATCCCGGTTAAGACTGGAGAAGGCAGATGAGAAGACATGGCAGGAAACACACAGAGAATGGATCCAGCGAATGGATACAAAACAGCAAATAGGGAAGGGGGGCGTTAAAATGGATAAAGTAAATAAATAAATCTTAAAAAAAATAATAATAATAAAATAAAATTAAAAAAAAAGGAAGGAGAGAGGGTTTAAAAGAAAATTATTGGGACATATGAAAAAAATTGGAACACAGGGTGTAAACTTTTTTAATTGCACTGAAGGTGGATACACAAGTGAATACCCTTGTTCTTAGGAAATGTACATGGCAGTATTATGTGTTCAGTGAGTGTGATGTGTACAACCTAAACTTAAGTGTTCATAAAATGGATTGATAGACAAATAGATGGATTGATAGAGTGATGGATAGATAGAATGATGTGGCAAATGTGGCAAAACGTTAAAAATGTTGCATCTGGGTGTCTGGGATTATAGGGGTATGTTGGAGTTCTCGGGGGGGGTGGGGGGAATGTATTATTTTTGTAATTGTAAGTTTGAAAGTATGTCAAAATAAAAAAATTGAAAGTTTTCAAAAACCCAAAAGGAAAAAAACAGACAAAACTTAGATCATTACAGAGGCCGATAAAGAATTCTACCATCATAGTGGAAGACTAATTAGAAAAAAAGATGAAAATATTTGGAAAATGTAATGATCATTTGTATATCCCCCTGCACTCAACAATTGGAGTATATACTTTTTCCTTAAGCACACACAAAAAAAACATTTAACTGATTGATGGAACAAATACTTACAGGTTGCTCATTATGTGTCAGACAATTTTTGAGTTGCAGGGCGTGCTACAATATAAAAAATGAGGGTTACATGAAATGATATTTTGCTTATCCTGATTTTTTTTGTTACTGTAGAGAACTGACTTTTGGGTGTTCTGTGGAAGTTCAAGGGCAGCTAGTAAAAAGTCCATCTAAAAGGCAAAATGTGGAACTGAAGGCAGAAAAAATTGAAGTTGTTGGAAATTGTGATGCCAAGGTATGCTTTCTGACACTTTCATGGAGGTTGTTTACACTAATTAAAAACTTTAGCAATCTTAGTGAAATCAATGGAAAGATCACACTTGGAACATTTTAAAATTGTGACTTCTCAGATAATTGAAAACAGGTCATAGAACCCAAGGAATGTAGAGACAATAGCAAATATGACTTACATAGTTGGCTTAGTCTTATGAGTGAGAACTGTTTATCTATGCATTTCTATAGTGCCTGTCACAGTGGAATCTTGCCATTTTTACAAGCATGTCCAGTCAGCTGCAATAACATCAACATACCTGGGCAGGCCATTTCAGTTTCACATTCCTAGGAAAGCTCTGCCAAGAAATGGCTTTTACATGATCTAGAACTGTATTGTACAATATCATAGCCACTAGCCACTGTGGCTATTTAAATTTAAGTTGATTAAAATTAAATAAAAAATTTAGTTCATCAATGGCATTAGCCACATTTCAAGTGCTCAGTAGTCACATGTTCTGTCGGTTACTGTATTGAATACCACAGAGACAGAACATTTCCATTTATCATAGAATGTTATATTGAATGGTAGCTAATCTAGAATGTTGTAATGCTTGGGCTTGCAGGGATGAGAAAGTCTACAAATATGGGTCCATAATTAAGATATGTTTATACCTGTTTTTTTCAAGAGTCTTCTGTTAGTCGTTTTCTATTTATAAGCCTGATAATGAGGTTAGAGGGAATAAAATCAGATTATCAATCCAGTCCCTTACTTTTAAGATGGAGGAGAAAAAAAGACCCAGCCAGGTGAAATGACTTGCCCAAGATTATAGAGCGCTTAAAGTCAGCTGAAATTTACATTCTAGCCACTGGACTCCCTTGTGTTTTTTGTTATAGTTATCTTCAAAAATATAATGAACAAAAAATGAGGAAATATGAGGAGATTGTATCATTTTAATTCATTGCTCTTACAAAATAATAGGAAGAAATTATAAGGAAACAAGGAAGAAAATGAGGCAGTTTCCTTAAGAATAACGTTCTGAATAATTTTCTAAGAAATTCTAATTGACTTGTAAAACCAGAAATCAGGTTCTAAGATTTCTGAAAAATAGACTCTGAAAATAATTTGGAACTCACAAAAGAATGGAGAATGTAACCCCCATCTCCTTTTTTTTTTTTTTTTAGGGAAACCAGTGGTTATTAACTTTTAAAATATTTGCCATGTATTTCACTGTTCTTGAATTGTTCTCCCTTAGTTCTGTTGGTGTCCATAACTCCATTTTCCTTTCCCCTTCAGTTCAGTATCATATATGTATTCAGACATTAGGAAGTTCTGAACTGGTAACAGGCTCCAGATTCCTATTAATGTGGTCATATTTTCATTTTTTTATATGACAAATTAGTATCTGTGTTATCTTTTTAAGACTCTGGTTTTTGTTTGAAAATATACTTCTTTGTTCTTAGTCTTGTAACATGAGTATGGGCAGAATGAAAATACATCTAGGTGGAACTATAATTTCCTTTAAAATTTTTTGTAAATCTGCACCACTCTGCTATGTTTAAGAAATATGCTGAAGTTCCCTCATGTTCTTGGGACATCATAACATGTTGATAAATAGTACCAGTTGATTGTGAATGATTGTGGGTTTTTAAGACATTTGGGTGTTTAAAAAATGAACACAATCTATGTGTATACAATTGTAGAAGACATAATCTTTAGTATCTACAATATTCTGAACTCCTCTTTGCCAAACAGTGGGCTATTTTGCATAATTATATCCTAATCTGCTTGTAAGCAGTGAGTGATAGCTAACAGTAGAAATTTGATAAATAACAAATGAGCCTCAATGATATTAAGTAACTGCCTACGGCTCCACAACTAATATGTAGTAGAACTGGATTCAAACCCAAGTCTCTGATTCCACCCCACCATTCTATTTACCTTTTGAAATTTATATGGGTCTGCAATCAGTTGTATTAAGAAATACAGAAGGGAAGCATCAGAGTTTTGTTCTAAAGCACTACTATTTAAGAAATCCCTGGAAAATTATTTTATAAAACTATTTTTTTAGCTTCTAACTTTGTTTGTTTTGTTTTTGTTGGCAGGCTTTCCCATTTAAATATAAAGAGAGGCATCCTCTGGAATATATGAGACAATATCCTCACCTTAGGTGTAGAACTAATGTTCTGAGTTCTATTCTAAGAGTTCGCAGTGAAGCCACAGCTGCTATTCATTCTTTCTTTAAGGTAAGGCACTTTGCTTCTAGATGTTCTTTCTCATGAAGTTGAAGAATTGTAATGCTGGAGTATTATCCTGAAAGTTCCGTTAGTTGGTGTGGCATTTTGAAGCTGGGTGGACTCCAGAAGATCATGTCCTTAGTGCTAATCCATTCCTGTGCATGCAAACCTATTGTAGATGGTTTTGATTAGTTCACTTCAGTAGTGCATGGCCCAGGATGGATCTTAATCCTTTTACTGGAATCCTTTGTAAACAGAGGAATAAACACTTCAGACACAAGAAAAAACATGGCAAAGACAGTGAAAGGCCTACAGAAATTGATGAGCCCTAGAGAGAGAAAAGCCACAGACCTGGAGGAGAGGGGAGAGATTAATGGACCAGCATTGTGTCCTGCAATGTGCTTGATCACCCACAGCTGAGCTTGGAGAGAAGGCATCTTCAGGTGACACCAATAAAACAGTTATTCCAAGCACGCTTTATTTGCATGGTACTGAATCTGATGCCACAAGCATACATATATATGTACATGTATATTGTATATATGTGTGAATATATAGAGTTTAATAGTTTTACTGAGGTATAATTGGTATAAAATTAACTGAGCATCTTTAAAGTGTATGATTTAATGAGTTTTGACCTATGCATGCACCTGTGAAACTTTTACCACAGCAAAATAGTGAACATATCCATCACCCCTAAAATTTTCTCCATGCTCCTTTGTTTTTTTTTGCTAAAAGCTGCTGGGAGCAATATACCAGAAATGGATTGGCTTTTATAATGGCAATTTATTAGGTTAAAAGTTTATAGTTCTGAGGCTGTGGAAGTGTCCAGATCAAGGTATCATCAAGAGAAGCTGTCTCACTAAGTTGCAGTTGTGGGTGATCAGGCACATGGCAGGGCATCATAGTGGCTCTCCTGGTCTCTGCCTTCTCCTCCAGGTTCACTTTCTACCTGAGCTCAACTGGGTGATCAGGAATATGGTTCATCTGTCCCCTCTCCTCTGGGCTGTGTCTCTTTCAGTCTCTTGGGGGCCTCTTTCCGTGCCTCTGTGCTCCATTGATTCCATCCTCTGTTCTCTGGGACCTCTCTCTCAGCCTTTTGGGGTTTCTCTATCTCTGCTGCTTTTTTATGTGTGTCTGCAGCTCTTAAATCTTCCACTTATAAAGGATTCCAGTAAGAGGATTAAGACCTACCTTGGGTCCCACAATCTAATCCAACGCCCTTAGCTTAACTAAAGCCATTTAATCAAAAGTGATCTAATCAAAAGGCCCTTTCAACAATGAGTTTATAGGCACAGGAATGGGTTTGCTTTACGAACAGGATTTTTTTGGGTCCACAATAGACTCAAACCAGTACACCCTTTTGTAATCTCTCCTATCCCTCTTCATACCTCCCCACCCCATCCCCAAGCAACTGCTGATTTTCTTCCTGTTATAGCTTAGTTTGCATTTCCTAGAGTTTTCATCCACACTTTGTGAATCAGTAATTTGTTCCTTTTTATTGATAAGTAGTATTCCATTGTTACACATATACCACAATTTGTTTATATATTTGCCTGTTGGTGGATATTTAGGTTGTTTCCAATTTTTGGCAATTATAAACAAACCTGCTTATAAGAAACAGATTGGTTTTTATAATGGCAATTTATTAGGTTAAAAGTTTACAGTTCTGAGGATTTCTTCTGTTTAAGTATCATCTAGGAGTAGAATGGATGGATTATATGGTAGGTATATGTTAACCTTAAAACTTTCAAACTGTTTCAAAAGTGTTTTTACCATTTTAGATTTCTACCAGCAGTGTTATGAGAGTTCCAGTGTCTCTACATCCTTGCTAACATTTGGTAGGGTCAGTCTTTTTAATTTTAGCCATTCTAATAGGTGTGTTGTTACATCTCATTCTGGTTTTTATTTGCATTTTCCTAGTGGCTGATGATGTTGAACATCTTTTCATGTGCCCATATTCCATCCATTTATCTTCTTCAATGAAATCTCTCTTCACATATTTTGCCAGTTTTTTTTTTTTTTTTTAAACTGGGTTATTTGTTTTCTTATTGTTGAGTTTTGAGAATTCATTATATTCTGGATAAAAGTCCTTTATCAGTATGTGCTTCGCAAAGATTTTCTCTTAGTATTTGGCTTGTCTTTTCCTTCTCTTAACAGTATTTTTTGAAGAGCAGAAGTTTTTTAATTTTTATGTTCAATTTATCAATTTGTTCTTTTATCAATTTTGCTTTTGGTGTTGTGTCTATGAAATTTTTACCTAACCCAGTGTCAAAAATTTTGATCCTGTGTATTATTCTATATGTTTTATAGTTTTAGGTTTTATACTTAGATCTATGATCCATATGAGTTAATTTTTGTATATGGTGTGAAGGATGGATCCAAGTTCATTTTTTGCATACATATATACAATTGTCCTAGGACCATTTGTTGTATAGGCTATCCTTCTCCATTGCATTGCTTTTGCACCTTTGTTAAAAAATCAGTTGTCAATATATGTTTGGATTTATTTCTGGACTGTATTGTGCTCCATTGATCATTTTCTCTATCTTACAATAGGAACATACTCTTTTGATTACTTTAGTCATATAATAATTCTTGAAATCAGGTAGTGTTGGACTCTAACTTTGTTCTTCTGTTTCAGAGTTGTTTTAGCTGTTCTAAGTCCTTTGCATTTCCAAATTAATTTTAAAATCAGCTTGTTAATTTCTACAAAATACCTGTGGGAGAAAATGATGGAGTAGGAAGTTGTACAGATCACTCCTTCCACTAGAAAAATGAAAGAGCTGGCAATAATTAGGTGGTAACCCTGGAACCAAAACGGACATTTAGAACAACTACAGGAATGCCAGAGGAAGCAAGAGGTTGTCGAGAGCTCATCTTTTGTAAGTGAAAGCATGAACCAGTGACTAGCTCTATTGCTCAGACCTACAAGCAGCTGCTGCTGGGGCCAGGGTTGGCAGAGGAAACTTCCTCCTCTAAAAGTTGGCATTTGAGGGTTGAAGTCAGTCTGGGTGATCTCTGAGGGACCAGTGTGGAAGCTGGCCTCAGTTTTAGCCCTTTGGGCAGCAGAGCTTCTGGCCTCCTACCAGCATCCACCTGGACTTAAAGAGCTAGTGTACTTTATTTATTTAACCTTCCTCCCTCCCTCTGTCTCTACAGCAGCAGCATCTGGCCTCACACCAGCATCTACCAGGTCTTAAAGACCCTGTGTACTTTTTCAGTGGTTAGATTTCTTCTTTCTCTTTCTTGTGCTGTTTAACTTGGCAAATCCCTGAGACCCTAGCACAAGTGCTAGTCTCTCAGAGGCAGCATCTTATAGCTTTCTACCAGCATAAAAGAGCCAGTGTACTTCTTTTGCTTTTTGGTTTGTTGGTTTCTTTCTTTCCCTGTTTTATATTTTTGGGTCTGGCAAATCCCTGAGGGGCGAGCAGGGACACTGGTCTAGGTTTTGGTCTTGAAAGCAGCAGCTTCTGATTTTCTACCAACACATAACAAGAGACTTGGCGAGGCAGTGCACTTCATCATTTTTTTCCTTGTTTTTTTGCAAGTGTTTTGCCTGTTTTTTAGTATTTTTCCTTGTTTTTTCCTCTCTCTTCCCATCCTTTTTTTTTTTTTTTTCCTTTTTCTTTTCCTTTTGTTTTTCTCCATCTTGTTCTTAGTTTGGCAGACTGAAGAATAAAGGAACCAGATTTCCAAAATGACCACAACATATATTCAGAATGCCCAGTACACAACAAAAAAATTACACAAGATACAAGGAAACAGGAAAGTTTGGCCCAGTCACAGAAAAAAGAGAATTTGACAGAAAATATTCCAGAGAAAACCTAGTCTCTAGAATTACTAGTCAGAGAACTTTAAAGAGCTGTCATAAATAGGATCAGTGAACTAAAGGAATATGAACTAAAGATAGAAACTATAAAGAAGAACCAATGGAAATTCTGGTACTCAAAAACACACTAACTGAAGTGAAAAATTAAATAGAGAGGTTCAAGAGTAGATTGGAGGAGCCAGGAGAAATGATCAGTGAACTCAAAGACAAAATAATTGAAATTATCCAGGTTCAGGAGCAGAAAGAAAAAAGAATGGAAAAAAAAATGAACAGACTCTGAGCAACCTGTGGGACACCATCAAGCATTCTAATATATGCATCATAGATGTTCCAGAAGGAGAAGACAGAGATAAAGGGCTAGAAAAAATAGTTGAAGAAATAATGGCAGATAACTTCCCAAATCTGGTGAAAGATATGAATATACAAATCCAAGATGTTCAATGAATAACAAGCAGAATGAACCCAAATAGATATACACCAAGGCACATTACAATCAAGCTGTCCAGTACCAAGAACAAAGACAGAATCTTAAAAACAGTAAGAGAGAAGAAATGTGAGATTCTTAATAAGATTAATAAGAGATCCTTAATATGATTAACATAAAATTTCTCAAAAGAAACCATGGAGGCCTGAAGACAGTGACAGGACATATTTAAAGTGCTGAAAGGAAAAAAAAAAAAAACTATAACCGGAAAATAATATACCCAGCAAAGTTGTACTTCAGAAATGGAGGAGAAAATAAGACATTTCCAGACAAATAAAAATAGAGGGAGTTGATTACCACTAGACTAGCCTCACAGGAAATGCTAAAAGGGATCCTCCGTGTTGAAAGGAAGGACATTATACAATATCTTGATGCTGGATGAAGAAATAAAGATCTCATGTGTAAGTAACAATATGGATAAATATAAGTACCAGTATTATTTCATTTTTCATTTGTAGTGCTTTTACTTCTTATAATAAGGCTTAAAGTTCAAATGCATAAAAACATTTGTAAACCTTTGTTACTGGGTACACAATGCAATGCATAAAGATGTAATTTGTGACAAGAACAACATAAAAGGGAGGGATGGAGGGATATAGGTACTGGGTATGTATAACTGGTTGAAGCTAAGTTGAAATCGTCTGAAAACATCTACACAAAAGGAAAGGATAAGTAATTCAAAGTAGCTCATTATAAAAGATCATCTAACCATGGAAAGAATAGTCTCTTTAACATATGGTGCTGGGAAAAATGGATATCCATTTGCAAAAGAATTAAGGTGGACCCCTACCTCACACCATATAAAAAAAATCAACTCAAAATAGATCAGAGACCTAACTATGAGAGCAAAAACTATCAAACTCCTTGAAGAAATTACAGGGAAGCATCTTCAGGATATTGTGTTAGGCAATGGTTTCTTAGAGTTTGCACCCAAAGCCCAAGTAACAAAAGAAAAAAAAAAGATAAATGGGACCTCATCAAAATTAGAACCTTTTGTGCCTCAAAGGACTTTATCATGAAAGTAAAATGACAACCTATATAATGGGAGAAAATATTCAGAAACCATATAATCTGATAAAAGTTTAATATCCAGAATATATAAAGAAATCCTTCAATTCAACAACAAAAGATAACCCAATTAAAAATGGGCAAAAGACTTAAATAGACATTTCTCAAAAGAAGATATACAAAAAGACAAAAAGCCCATGAAAAGATACTCAACATCATTAGCCCTTAGGAAAATCCATATCAAAACCACAATAAGATACCATTTCACTCCCACTAGAATGGCTGCTATTAAAACAACAGAAAATTCCAAGTGTTGGAGAGTATATGGAGAAATAGGTGAACTCATTCATTGTTAGTAGGAATGTAAGAGGGTGCAGCTGCTGTGGAAGACAGTTTGGCAATTCTTCTGAAAGTTAAATGTAGAATTACCACATGCTCTGGGAATCCCACTTCTAGGTATATACCCAAAGGAATTGAAAACAGGGACTCAGGCAGATATTTGCACATTGTTGTTCATAGTGGCGTTATTCACGTTTGCCAAAAGATGGAAGCAACTCAGGTGTCCATTAACTGATGAACTGCTAAGGAAAATGTATATATATACACAATGGGATATTATTTGGCTGTAAAAAGGAAGTAAGTTCTTGTACCCACAACAACATGGATGAACCTTGAAGACATTTTATTGATTGAAATAAGCCAGAGACAAAAGGAAACATTGTATGAGCTCACTGATATGAAATAATTAGAAGAAGCAAACTCAGAATCAGAATATAGAATATATTCTACATGGGATGGGGGGGATAGGGAATAGGAGTTTAGGGCTTAAAATGTACAGGGTTCCTATTTGGAATGATGGTAATGTTTTGGTAACAGATGTGATGGTAGCACAACATTATGAATGTAATTAACAGCACTGGAATATTTATATCTGAATGAGATTAAAAAAGGAAATGTTAGATTGTATATGTGGAAACAGAATACAATTTTTTTTTTTAAATCCCTGAAACTACACTACACAAATAGTGAACCCTGTGTTAAGCCATGGACTATAGTTAATAGTCATCAATGGTAACAAACATTCCACACCAAGCAAATTGTTAATTATAGGGTGGTATATGGGAATCTGTATTTTATGCATGATTGTTCTGTAAACCCACAACTTCTCTAATAAGGAAAAACAAACAAACAAAAAGAACTGCTTTAGCAGCATCCCACAAATTCTATGTTGTGTTTTCATTTTCATGCAATTCACAATACTTTCTAATTTCTCTTTTGAGTTCTTCCTTGATCCATGGGTTATTTCAGTTATTATTTTGTTGTCAGAGTTCTTTCTGTTAATGATTTCTGATTTAATTTTGTTGTGGTTAGAAAAGATACTCTTTTAAACCTTTTAAATATGAGCTGTTTTATGGCCCAGAACATGGTCTCTTTTGGTGAATGTTCTCTGTGCCCTTGAGAAGAATGTATACTCTGCTATCAAATGTCAACCAACTTAAGTTAGTTGATCTTCTTATTCAAGTCTTCTAAATCTTTGCTGATTTTCTGTCTGCTTGTTCTATCACTTATTGAGAGAAGGGTGTTAAAATCTCCAAGTATAATTATAGATTTGTCTGTTTCCCCTTGCAGTTCTTTAGTTCTTGCTTCAGGTAATTAGATACACTGTTGTTAAATCCATAAATATTTAGAATTGTTGTGCCCTCTTGATTAACTGATGACTTTATCTTGATGAAATGACCTGTAATATTTTTATTTTAAAATTCTCAAAATTAATAATAAACATTTTATACCCGCCAAACAAGTACCACTTCTTCCCTCCACCTTATTCCCTGTAACCTCTCATCCTTCTTTATTTCTGTTAATATTCTTTGCTTTAAAATTTACTTTGTCTAATACTACTATAGCCACTACATCTTTCTTTTGATTATTGTTAGCATGGTATATCCTTTTTCATCCTTTTGCTTTTATTCCATTTATATCTTTTTACTTAAAGTCCATTTCTCGTTGGCAGCATAAAGTTGGCTCTTTCTGCTTTAGCCAATCTGACATCCTCTGCCTTTTAACTGGGATGTTTAGATCATTTACGTTTAATGTGATTTTTTTTTTTAAGATTTCTTTATTTATTTCTCTCCCCCCGCCCCCCACCCTGTCTGCTCTCTCTGTCCATTTGCTGTGTGTTCTTCTTTGTCTGCCCGTCTTTCTCCCAGTCGGCACCGAGAACTGATCCGGGGATCCTCTGGAGTGAGAGAGGCGCTCAATCTCCTGTGCCACCCCAGCTCCCTGGTCTGCTGTGCCCCCCACTGTCTCTCCTTTGTGTCTCCTCCCCTTGCATCATCCACTGTCTCTCCTTTGTGTCTCCTTTGTGTCTACTCTCTGTGTAGGCCAGCACTCCTGAGCGGGCTAGCACTCCATGTGGGCCAGCTTGCCACTTGGGCCAGCCTGCCCTCACCAGGAGGCTCTGGGAATTGAACCCTGGACCCCCTATATGGCAGATGGGAGCTCAATCACTTGAGCCACATCACCCTCCCTAATGTGACTATTGATATGGTTGTGTTTGAGTCTGTCATTTTTGTTTGGTTTTTAATTGTCCTATTTGTTCTTTTTCCCCCTTGTTCCTCTTTTTATGCTTCTTTTGGATTACTTAAGTGATCTTTATGATTTCTTACCTCTTTTGTTTACTTATAATTCTTTTTTAATAGTGATAACTTAGGGTTTAGAGTATATATCCTTAAATTAAATTAATATTTTACCACCTAACGTATAATGTAATTGCCTTACAACAATATACTTCCATTTCTTCTCTCCTATCCTTTATGCTATTGTTATTACACATTTTACTTTTACCTACCTTATAAATCCTGCAATTCATTGTTATTTGTATTGAAATATCATTTATCTTTTACAGATATTTAAATAACAAGGAAACATTTATCTATGTAGTTACCATTTCTGAGGCTCTTCCTTTTTGTACATTCTGATTTCTATTTCATATAATTTTCTTTCTGCTTGAAGGACTTCCTTTAATATTTCTTGTAATGTAAGTCTGTTTGTGATTGTTTCAGCTTTTGTGTTTGAAAATGTCTTTATCTTTGTTTTTGAAAGATATTTTTTCCAGAGTTATAATTTTAGGTTGAGATGTTTTAATTCTTTTACTACTTTAAGGTTATTACTTTCACGGCTTTCTCATTTGCATTATTTCCCTTAGAAATCTGATATCTTTGTTCCTCTATATGTAACATAACTTTCTCTGACTGCCTTTAAGATTTTCCCTTTTGCTGGTTTTGAGAAATTTGATTATGATGTACCTTGATATAGTTATTTTTAAAATATTTCTCATGTTTGGGGTTCATTGGATTTCTTGGACCTATGAGTTTATAGTTTTCATGAAGTTTTCAGCCATTATTTCTTCCCTTGTTTTTTTCTGTTCCCCCTTTTCTTATGGGGGCTCCAATTACCCAAATATTAGGCCACTAATATGATGTACATAGCTTACCGATTTTTTTTCTATTTTAAAATGTGTTTCTTTTTGAATAGTTTTTATTACTAAATATTCACACTTAACTAATCTTTTCTCCTGCAGTATCTAATCTATTGATTTCATGTAGTATATTTTTCAACTTGCACATTGTGGATTTTATATCTAGAAGTTTAATATTGGCCTTTTTTATATTTTCCATGACTTTTTGTATACATAGAATACATTTTTAATTGCTGTTTAATAACTATTTTTATGTCTTTTTACACTAATTGTAATATCTGTGTCAGTTCTGAGTCAGTTTTGATTAATCTCCTCTTTTGGGTTACATTTTTCTGCCTTGTTGCATGCTTGGTAATCTTTGGATGCCAAACATTGGGATTTTAACCTTGCTAGGTGCTGGGTATTTTTGTATTCCTGTACATATTCTTGGGTTTTCTTCTGCTGTGTAGTTGTTACTTGGAAACTATTTGAGCCTTTCGTATCTTGCTTTCATATGTGTTAAGCAAGCATGGAGCAGAGCTCAGTCTAGGACTCATGATTCCCCACTACCGAGATAAGGCTTTCCTGAGTACTCTACTCAGTGCCTTGTGAGTTATGAGTTTTTACATCTGGCTGGTGGGAACAGGCACTGTTGCCAGCCATTATTGAACACTGGGCACTGTTTCCTATAATCTTTTTGTATGGTTCTTTCCTGGCCTTGTATAGTTTCCACACATGCATGCGCTGATCAGTGCATACTTCAGGGTGACCCTCTGCAGATCTCTGGATTTCTCTCTTTATTCTCTCTGGTGCTCTGTCCTCTGAACTCTAGCCATTTTGATTTTTGTCAGACTCTCAGCTCTGTCTTCTCAACTCAGGGGGTTTGCTGGCTTCACCTTAGCTCCCCCTCCCTACACTGTGGCCTACAATCTTTCAAGGTAGTAGTAAGCTGGGCTACTTGTAGGGCTCACCTGTTTCCCATGTCTCTATTATGGTTTTCAAGACCTGGGTAATGTCACTATTATCCATGTCTTGAAAACCATTGTTTCATATAATTTGCTTGGTTTTTCTCAAATGTTTTCATGTGGGCAGGGAAATCTGGTCCTTATTTATCTCGGCCATAGGTCTATTTTATATTTGGTAAACACTTATTGGTGTTGATCAAGTAGGTTTGTCTAATGACTAAGGCATTTTTGTCTCAATCAGCTTTGCCCTGACCTGGTAAAGCCAGAGTAGAATGTATTGTTTGATGAGCTGTTGAGATGAAAGGACTATTCCCCCATGAGAATGGGTGGACCCCAAAAGCAAGGAGTCAACCAGCAGATAAAATTCAAAATTATTCCATGTGATTTTGGAACTCTTCCTATGCCACTTCTTTAGATCCAGCTAATTTGCAGATGTTATTAAACAGTATAGCCTTCATTTGGGCTGTATCCAATTATATGCCGTCTCAGCCCTGTTGTAGCTTACCAAGAGAGTTTTTGTTCTTTGAAAAGCTCTCTTAGAGTTAATTTCTAGTGAAACACTGAAAGATCCTCATGGCTTTAAGGCATTGTACTTATTATTATTATTTGAGAAGTTATGAGTTTACAAAACAATCATGCATACCATACAGGATTCCCATACATTGCTCCACCACCAACACCTTACATCATGGTGACACATTTGTTACAAGTGATGAAAAAACATCATCATAATATTACTACTATTTATAGTCCATAGGTTACATTTGGTGTATTATCCCCATAAATGAGCCCACTATTAACACCATGTATTTGTATTGTATATTTGTTATAGTTCATGAGAGAATGTTCTTGTATTTGTGCTATTAACCACAGTCCTTCATTCACCACAGGATTCACTGTTTATATGGTCCACTGTCTTATACAATCCATCCAAAGTGTATTGTCAGTAGCTCTCAGTTTCATCACAGAGATGTGCTTTCATCAGTCCGGTCTATTTCAGAATGCTTTTATTACTCCAAAAGGAAAAACCCCATACCCTCTTATACCCTCCATTATTGACCCTTAGCTTTTATATAGTACTTTCTTTGCCATTGCTGTAAAAATATTACGTTATTACTGTTAACTATAGTCTATATGTAACATTAGTTGTATTTTTCCATGTCTTTCCCTCCATGTTCTTAACACCTTGTACTAGAGGAACATTCTTGTGTTTGTATTATTAACCACAATCATCACCCACTACTGAAATCACTGTTATGAAGTCCTTAGATTATCCTCTAGCTTTCTTTCAACTGACATTAACCTTCCTAGACTACCACATTATACTCACTATAATGTATTACCATCAACTCTATCCATTTCCCCACATTTACAGGCCACCTTATTGAACATTCTACATACATTTAGCATCAGCTCCCCCTTCTCAACCCACATTCTCCCTCCTAGTAACCTATATTTTAGTTTACCTCGTGAGTTTACTCATCATATTTAGTTCATATTAGTTAACTAAAATATAATATTTGTCCTCTTGTGTCTGGCTTATTTCATTCAACATAATGTCCTCAGGGTTCACCCATGTTGTCATATGCAGATCGACTTTATTTCTTCTTACAGCTGAATAAGATTCCGTTGTAGGTATATACCACATTTTGTTTATGCATTCATCGGTTGATGGATACTTGGGTTGTTTCTATCTTTTAGCAATTATGAATAATGCTGCAATGAACATCGGTGTACAAATGTCTGTCCTCATCCTTGCTTTCACTTCTTCTGAATATATTCCTAGCAGTGTAATTGCTGGATCATATGGACGTTCTATGTTTAGCTTTCTGAGAAACTGCCAAACTGCCTTCCACAGAGGCCACACCATCCAAAGTGTGTTTTTACATACCATCCAGTGATGTTTTTACATTCCCACTAGTAGTGGAGTGTTCTGATTTCTCTGCATCCTTTCCAGTACTTGTAGTTTTCTGTATTTTTAAATAATGGTCATTCTGCAGGTGTGAAATGATATCTCATTGTAGTTTTGATCTGCATTTCCCTAATAGCTAGTGATGTTGAGCTTTTTGGCCATTTGTATTTCTTCTTTGGAAAAATATCTTTTGCCCATTTTTTAATTGGGTTGCTTGTCTTTTTATCATTATGTAACATGGAGAGCAAACCCTTATCAGATATGTGGTTTCCAAAAGTTTTCTCTCATTGAGTAGGCTGCCGTTTCACCTTCTTAACAAAGTTATTTGAAGCACAGAAGTGTTTAATTTTGAGGAAGTCATGTTTATTTTTTCTTTTGTTGCTTGTGCTTTGGGTGTAAGATTTAAGAAGCAACCACTTACCACGCGCTCTTGAAGGTTTTTCCCTATATTTTCTTCTAGTTTTATGGTTCTAGCTTTTATATTTAGGTCCTTGATCCATTTTGAGTTAATTTTTGCATAAGGTGTGAGATAGGGGTCCTCTTTTCTTTCTTTTGGATATGGCTATCCAGTTCTCCCAGCACCATTTGTTGAATAGACTCTTCTGACCCAGTGGGTGGATTTGACAGCCTTGTCAAAAATCACTTGACTGTAGATGTGAAGGTCTATTTCCAAATTCTCAATTTGATTCTATAGGTCAATATGTCTATTTTTTAAAAAGGCACTTTTGAATAAAGAAAGGGAAAAATAAATCATATACAGTGTTTTATTTTAGTTTGAAAGGGGCCATTTACATATGCTTTCATAAACTTGCTTATGCATCTTCCAAATTTATAATTATTTTTTTCTTCTCATAGCTTCAACAATGATAAAAGTAAGCAGACTTTTCATTCTGTTAAGTCAGTTTTACAGATTTTTGTCCACTAGGTGGTGGTATTGGCAATCCATTGACAAGTGGACTTTACCTTTTTATACAATTATTTGAAGCTTTTACAAATATATAAACAATAAAAAATAAAATAAACTTGAAAAAACTGAAATTGAAAAATAGGTAAAATGAAATATTTTACTTATTTTAAATATTTGGAGTGGTTGATAATAACTTGAGTTTTAGCAGCGTTGGTGATAGTTATAAAGGTAGTTTTTTTTAGTGCTATAAATACATGTTTTAATTTTAAAACCTTGAGAATTATAATCCTGATATCTCTTTCTATGATAACGCACTGGTTTGTATGACATTCAGGACAGAATTGTATAAAGACATCACTAGAATACCTTAGGACATATGAAATAATAGTTATTTGTTACCTAGTATTTGGTACTCTTCTTTCTGACGTGTTACTTTTAAGTTCCCAGAAAGATGTTAAGACTTAAAATGAAAACATTTCATAAATTTCAAACCCACCAATAAAAACATAGAAATAGAGGGGAAAATAGAAACTTGAACAGTACCTTTTAGTTAGGACATTTTATGGACGTAGAGTTATTCTTTGGTTTTAGTATCAAAAATGTTTTCTGGAGCATTTGGTTTGCTCATAAAAGTGACATATGTGCTATGTACTAAAACTTGGCTATCTAGAATACTTAAGGAATGAATCATTAAGAAGAGCCAAGTTTCTCTGATAACAGGCTTTAAATATTTCAATGTAAGTGTTTCTAAAATGTATTATGTACCTCTCTCTCTTCTAAATTTATCCAATAGAAAAGCTTGCCCTTTCTTTATGATTCCAGGTTCTTGCTGAATTGTCCTCTCAGTGTGGCTGTGCCTTCCAGTTTAGAGTATTCTTTGCCCTTGCGTTGAAAGACTCCAGGCTGCTGAACCTTTGAGTTCCTATGACTACTTTTTATGGATTTTCATTTTCTCTTCTTGCTTTCACCTCATATTGCCAGTGGTATTCCTCTCACACTTGTTGATTCTGATCAAATGATGATACTTACTTAGGTAGTAGGTGAAAGAAAAATATAGTCCATGAGTCCCCTCTGAGTGATGTATATGGGCCTTAGTACATGGATTTTGTAGTTTTTGGATACCCAGAAGCCTTTTAAAATATCTGGTTCTAGAATATGTATAAAATATTTACATATTTGATGATGGAATCTGAAAAATTGGCCAAAGGTATTTATTTTCACTCCCCCCGACCCCCGGCCTTCATGTCACTAATTAGGAACCTTTTTACTGTTGGATGGTGAAAGGACCTGATATAGGTAATTGATTTGAGGCAGCTACTGGGGATACTTCACCCCTCCCTGCTGTTTCCTTTTTGTCTTTTTACTTCCCTACTCTTTTTTTTTTTTCCTCACGACTTTATTATTCTTCCTTTCTATTCTCTCCTTCTACCTTTTGGTAATGTTGTGGACTTTGGTAAGCCTTGCTAGCAGCATTAAGATATAAAAATCAGGTGACCCCTTTTCAAAGTTTTAGCATTAATTGAGTATTAAAAATATTTCCCACTACTTGTGTAATTTAAAAAATATCCCATATAGTTAATTTCATAAGATTTACAGTGTTGTTTCTTACAGCATTTGACCAGTTCTAACTTTGGTAATTATATTTAGTTATGTTTTCTCTCCTATCTTTACCTCCCCCTCCCCACCCTTGTTTCTTTGGATTTTTCACTTCCTTTCTTTGTTTACTGTACTTATGCTCATAATTGCCTGCATTTCATGTAGAATAAATGATTCATGTCCATAATCCTTGGCTCCCAGGAGATAAAAATTTGATGTGGTAATGTTATTGATTATATTTCAATGGTTCTCTGTAATGTACCCTGTGTAACACCTCTACGCACATTGCTCGCAGATTGAGCACATATTTGAATTCTTTCTGAGACTTTAAATTTATACCTTGATTATTTAATCAGTCCACATTATAAGGCAGGTTGTTGACTGGATACTTTGTACTATAGTCAGAGTACTTGTATTCAGTGTTTTTAGGAAGGGAAGGGGCAAATATGGGAGGCCTCTGATAATGCACAGAAACATTTTACTTTCTACCAGTGAAAGGCAGAATTTGGCAGAGATTAGATGTATATCTATGAATGTTTTGTATTGAGTTCAAGGCCAAAATTTGCATTAAACACATCCTGTTTTGCCATTCCAATATAAATTCACTTTTAGCTACCTCTGCCTCCCACCCCGCAACATTTTCACTGAATGTAACCTTTTGTCTATGTCTATGGTCAAAATGAAAAGCATAACCTTGAAGTTGCTTGTTTATTTCATTCCTACTAGCAACAGCCTTTTGTGGTTCACTAATGGAAATAGTCTCAGACTTTTGAGCCCAAGGGCTGCTCTTGGGCGCCTCAGTAATGGATGAATTTGCTGCTCAGAATCTTCCTTCGGGCGCAGTCTATGTGCCATCAATTTAAATGACAGAAACTTCCTAAAAACCATTTTGCTCTCTGTTTACTTCTTCATTTCCTATTTGTGAACCTTAATTTTTCTACTTTTTGGTGGTTTGCTGCAATTTAGGGCCCAGAATAACAGAACTTCATATTGATCACTTTGTGTTCTCTTAGCATTGTGGGCATCATCATTATATGTTTGACTTTGTATCTTGTCTCACTAGCTGAGGATCAGGAACCATGTCTGTGTGTGTATGTGCCTTTGTATATGTGTTGATGAGTTTCTTTTTTAAAATAATTTTTTAACACCATAAGCACATTAGAAAAATAGGAAGAAGAAATAGCACCAGAGAGTGAACCTGAAAACGTAGGTTCCAATCCTGGTTCTACCATTAACTAGCTATGCAATTTTTTGACAAGTCACTAAATCTTTTGGGGCTCAATTTCCTTATCTTCATTATCTAAAATTTTGTGTGCTGTTGTGTATAATAAACACTAAACTCAGTAGTTTTATATTTTGGGTGTTCAGGAGGGGTCTGATGTGACCTTTTCTTAGTGCTATTTTAATAGTATGATAAAGTAAGGTGAATGTTTTTGAAATTGTTTCATATTCATATGCAAATGAATACTAAAAAGAGTGGTTTTTCTTTTTCTTTTTTTTTTTTTTTTTAACCAGGACAGTGGCTTTGTGCATATTCATACCCCAATAATCACATCCAATGACTGTGAAGGGGCTGGAGAACTTTTTCAAGTTGAAGTAAGTTGTGCTTCCCATCTTGGAAACATTGGATATTTTCTATCCGTTTGCTTTAAGTTTAGTAAGAATTGTGTGAATAGAAGACCATGACCAGTACCTGAAATTTCGTCATTAGTAAACCTTAAAGAACAGGAAATCCAAGTTCTCTGATTCTCTGTCTTACCAGCCATATTACATAAACTGTAACTGAATGGAGTAGATTTTTTTACTTAGTATTCCATTTGCTTTTCTTATCATGTCAGTGTACGGATACCCTCTGTGTAAAATATTAACCTCCAGTTAATGTTTTACAGTGTAACCATATTTTAAAGGTAAATAAAAATAGAAAAGTATATATATGAATATTGTTTACATTTCCAAAGTCTTTTAAGAAATAATACATTTTTCATAGGAAATGATTTATGTTCTATATACCTCATGAAGGCTCTTAGTTTCTTTGTTAAACAGTCATTTTTTGAGTTCCTAATATGTGACAGGCATCATCAGCTGGCCCTTGATGCAGATGATTTTAAAAGGTTAACACTTCTTCATACTTGCAGACAGTTGAAAACCTTTCATTAACCAGATTGGTGGCCTCTTTGAAATCATTGGCCAATAGAATAATAATGGTCAGAGAGAAGTGTGTGTTGATGAGTGGTGCTTATTGTGTTTCTTTGATTTATTTACAGATCCCTAAATCAAGGTTCTTGTTTATACATTTGGTTAATTCTATCAAATGACAAGAACTGTATGTGACTGCTTTCTCTGATTCATTACTTCCTGACTCATGATAATGATGCTTTCTCTTTATATTATTGAACAAGGTATTCACTAGGAGAAATTGTCCGGATATGTTGAAGTCATTATTCAAAATAATAATCAAATGTGATCTTTCTTCATATATGGCTTGAAATCTTGATAGTTTGCCTCCTACAAAAAGCAGAATAAAAATGTCTTGTTGAATTTTTAAAATTGGGATGTTAGCATATGCATATATAAGTCCAAAGAAGGCAGCAAATGAGGAAAAAAAAAAATTCCAAGAAACATTTCTCCTCTAGGTGTTTTTCTCTTTGCACCTTAATATTGTTCTGAATATTGAAGTAAAGAGGAATTACTAACCTGAAACTTTTTATAATCCCTTAATTTAAACCACTGAATATTGAAAAGTAAATAACAGGATAGAAAAGGTATGATTTAAAGTACGTAGTTTTTACAAATATAAAGAGAGTTATTAAAGAGACCCAAAATTAAACAAATTTTTTTTAAAAAGTAACAAATTTAAAGTGCTCCAATAATGATAAATTAGCAGATAACTGCTTTGCTACCAGGGAAATCCCATAAATGGGTCTGAGTGATTACGATATGTGTTTTGTGGCCTCTAAACAAACCCAGGGCTATTTACCAGAGATATGTATGAATAAATAGGAAGTGGAAAAAATATATTTTGGAAGCTAAACAAATGAGAAGTCTTCTGTGTTCATACTTTTTCAGGGCCAGGGAGAGGAATTTTATACAATGGGATTAGACTTGCCTATTCAGAGTGCCACACAGAGATATTCTCAAGATCCTAGGCTCTTGTAGTCAGAGTCGAGAACAGGTTTCAGGAAACTGTGACTTTTATACTATGACTCCTTGTCTTTGTTGCTTTCAAAAGTTCCAGCTAGTTAGACTTCTCTTCTTCTTCTACCAACTTTCTGTCCTCTGAAAGCAGTGTCTACTTATTCCCACCTCACACTCCTCTGTATTTCCAGGATTCATTGTTTTAATTTTCTCCTGGCTGCCTGTAGAGGCACAGGGATTGAATCTTGGCTTTCCACTTTTAGGAGGATGTGGACTTTCTTATCTAAATTCTTGCTTCTCTTAATGGTGCTCTTTTTTTGCTCTGACAGCAATAAAATATAAATAAAGTAGAATTAAGTATGTTCAAGATGTTGGATAATCATCACCACTATCTAGTTCTAGAACATCATCACCATCCTTAACAGAAACTTTGTGTCAATTAGTCACTCCCCAATCTCCATTCCCCCATCCCCTCGGTGTCTGGTGACCACTACTCTGCTCTCTATATTTATACATTTGCCTCTTTTTGAACAGTTCATATAAATGAAATCATACACACTGTGGCCTTTTATGTCTGGCTTCTTTCACCAAACATAATGTTTTCAAGATCCAGCCATCTTGTAGCATGTATCAGCTAAGGAGTTTATAGCTAAACGGTATTCCATTGTGTGGATACACGTTTTGTTTATCCATTCATATGCTGATGGACATTTGGGTTGTTACCACCCTTTGATATTTTCAATCATGTTGGGTATATCCCGAGGAGTGGAATCACTGGGTCATATGGTTATTCTATCTTTAACTTATAGGAACTGCCAAACTTTTCCCCACAGTGGCTACATTATTTTACATTCTACCAGGAATTATAGTCATCCTAGTGCATGTGAAGTGGTATCTCATTGTGATTTGGTTTTGAGTTTCATTTCCCTTTTGACTAATAACATTGAACATTTTTTCCATGTACTTGTTGACCATTTATATATCTTCTTTGGAGAAATGTCTATTTGTCTTTGCCCATTTTTAAATAGATTTAATTTTTTAGAGTAGTTATTACTCTAAAACTACTCTGTATTTTACAGAAAAATTATGTGGAAAGTTTGGCGAGTTTCCCAATACTACCCCCTAACCTTTACCAGTTTCTCCTATGCAAATATCTGGCATTAGTATGGTATATTTGTTACAATTGATGAACCAATATAGATACATTATTATTAAAGAAAGTTCTATAGTTTACAACCACAGGCTGTTCTAAAGACTTAGTATCAACTGGGCCAAGCATTGAAGAAAAGCCTTAACATATAGCCAGTCTGCAGTAAAATCTTGGTAAGAGGGAGATTCTGAACTTCTAGAGTTAGCACATCAAAATAATCAAATGCCCAGATTTCAACAAAAAATCACAAGGCATGTGAGGAAACAGGAAGAGATTGCCCATTCAAAGGAGCACAATAAAACAAAAGAGGAAGCACAGATATTGGAACAGCTAATCAAGAATGTTAATTTGACTCTCCTCAATAAGTTCAGTGAGCTAAAGAAAAGCTTGGGCTAGAACTAAAGGATATCAAGAAGATGATACATGAACCAAAGGAGAAATTAGAAGATTTTAAAAAGGAACCAAATAGAACTTTTGGGGATAAAAAACAGTAACCAAGTTTAAAAATACAGTAGAGACCTTCAACAGCAGAAAGAAAGAAATGGCAAACTAGAAGACAGGACAATTGCAATCATTCAGTCTGAAGAGCAGTTAGAGAAAAGAACAAAAAAAAAACATGAGCAGAGCCTAAGGGACCTGTGGGAAAAGACGACATGAAGCATGGCAGCTTATACAAGATGGAAGTCGCAGAAGGTAAAGAGAAAGGGGCAGAAAGAATATTTGAAGAAATAATGACCATTACGTCTTGAGAAGCCCAACAAACTCTGAACAGGATAAACCGCCTCAGCTGGTCTTGGTTCTTTGCCTTGTGAGGTGACTCCAACCTTCATTCCTAAAGTTTCTGGGCCATTAGTAGTTCTGTCTGGATTGAGTTGTTGCAATTTTCCATTGACTTTAATCCTGGGGCATGGTAGACCCCTAAGGGATCTCCTGTATTCCAGGCAAACTCTTCTTTACCTCTATTTGTAGTATCAGTCCTATTCCCTTTTGATACTCATAATCAGTCACCCCAGCCAGTATGGTAATTCCCTTCTTCACCTGTTGATTCAGAGGCACAAGAAGCCCAAAGTGGCCAGGTGGCAGTCTTAACTTCCATTTCAGTGGACTCATGTCTTCTAGTGAGAACACACCTCTTTTTGGAACTAAGACTTGTAGACCAGCAGAGCTTAAGGTTTTGAGGACAGTAAGTAAAAATTTTTCCATTGACTCACTAAGGGTAATAGTGAATGGTGCCACTCCCATTACCCCCTCCTCCCCCACATGATTCCTGGACCCCTGAATTCTGGCTATGGGAGAAACAGCACCATAGAGTAGCTGCTGACTTAGAGCATATATAGCCTCCTGGAGAACATTGGCCCAGCCCTGCAAAATATTGCCACCCAGTTGGCACTGTAATTCAGTCTTCAGAAGGCTATCACCATTCAGTCAATCCAACTGCTTCAGGATGATGGGGAACATGGTAAGACCAGTGAACTCCATGAGAATGTGCCCATTCCTATACTCAATTTGCTGTGAAGTAGGTTACATGATCAGAACCAATGCTGTGTGGAATACCGTGACGGTGGATAAGGCACTCTATAAGTCCATAGGTGGTATTTTTGGCAAAAGCATTGCATTCAGGGAAGGCAAATCCATATCTGAAGTGTGTGTCTTTTCCAGTTAGAAACAAAATGCTGCCCCTTCCATCGTGGAAGCGGTCCAGTGTAATCTACCTGCCATCACATCGGAGAACTATGCCATGTCAGGTACTGAGTGTTGGTTTCTGTTGCCAGCAGATAGGGCTGACAGCAGGGGCTGTAGCCAGGTTGGCTTTGGTGAGTGGAAGCCCATGTTGCTGAGTTCATGCATAACCACCGTCCCACCACCCTGGCTGTTGGGCAATAAGTCCATTGGGCAATGACAGGAGTAGCTGAGGAAAGAGACCAACTGGTATCCACAGAATGGGTCATTCTCCCCTTGATTATCCTCTTCTGAAGTCACCCTCTGGTGACCATTCACATAGGACATAGATATCTTCATGTTTTTTGTCCATTCTGAAAGGTCTATCCACACACCTCTCCCCCAGAACCTTTTCTCACCAATTTTTCAATCATGTTCCTTCCAAGTCTCTGGCCATCCAGCCAAACCATTGGCCACAACCCACGTATCAGTATACAAATGCTCCTCCGGCCATTTCTCCTTCCAAGCAAAATGAACAACCAGGTGTACTGCTCAAAGTTCTGCCCACTGGGAGGGTTTCCCTTCACCACTGTGCTTCAGGGATGTCCTGGAAAGGTACAATTAGGCAAGAAAAAAAGCATCCAGATTGGAAAGGAAGAAGTAAAACTATCTCTATAGATGGCATAATCTTTTTTATGGAAAATCCCAATAAATCTGCAAGAAAACTACACGAGGTGATAAACAAATTTAACAGAGTTGTAGAGTACAAGATTAATGTGCAAAAATCAGTTGTGTTTCTGCACGCCAACAAAGAATATTCAGAAGTGGAAATTTTAAAACTATGCCATTCACTATAGTTCCTAAAAGAATAAAATACTCAGGAATAAATTTAACGAAGGAGGTGAAAGACTACACAACACTGCTGAAAGAAATAAAAGAAGACCTAACTAAATGGCAAGGCATCCCATGCTCAAGGATAGGAAGACTTAAATATTGTTAATTTGTCAATACTACCCAAAGTGATCTACAGATTCAACACAGTGCCTGTCAAAATCAGCTTGTTTTGCAGAAATGGAAAAGCCAATTTTCAAATTCATATGGAACCACAATCATATGAATAGCTAAATTAATATTGCATAGTAAGAACAGAGTTGGAGTTCTCATACTTTCCAATTTCAAAACTTACTACAAAGCCACAGTAATTGAAACACTGTGGTCCTGGCATAGATCAATGGGATAGAATTCATAGTTCAGAAATAAACCTATATATATTTTGCCAACTGATTTTTTTTTATTTTATTTTTTTAATATATATTTTTTATTTTTAAAAAAATACTTAGATCACATAAATGTTACACAAAAAATATAGGGATTCCTATATGCCCCACTCCCCACACCTCCCAAACCCTCCCACATAAACATCCTTCATTAGTGTGGCACATTCACTGCAATTCCAGCTGATTTTTGGTAAGCATGCCAAGTACATTAATTGGGGAAAGAACAGTCTCTTTTAAGAAATGATATTGTAGAAACTGGATATCCACTTGCAAAAGATTGAAGGTGGATCCCCTGCCTCACACTATATAAAAAAATTAACTCTGAATGGATCTAGGACCTAAACATAAAGTGCTGAAACCATAAAACTCCTAGAAGAAAACACGAGGGGCAGAACTTCATAACCTTGGTACTGATTGCTTAGATATGACACCAAAAGTGCAACCAACAAAAGAAAAAATAAATAAATTAAATGGACTTCATCAAAATACAAAACTTTTGTACACAGAGTGAGAAGACATCCTGTAATATGGGAGAAACTAATTGCTTATCATATATCTGATATGGGTTTAATATCCAGAATATACAAAGAACTGCTTTAACTCAATAACAGAAAGAGAAATAACCCAGTTAAAAAATGGGCAAAGGTGTTGAATAGACATTTCTCCAAAAACGATATACAAAGGGCCTGTAAGCACATGAAAAGATACTTAACATCATTGGTTATCTGGGAAAAATAAATCAAAACCACAATGACATGACCATTTCACAACCACTAGGGGGACTATTATTTAAAATAAAAAAATTAGTGTTGTAGAGAAGTAGGAACACTTATAACATGGCTGCTGGCATTGTAAAAATGGTGGAACCACTGTGGAAATCAGTTTAGCATTTCCTCAGAGAGTTGAAAATAGAATTACCATATGACTTGGCTATCCTACTTCTTGGTATAGACCCAAAAGAGATGAAATTAGGGACTCAAACAAATATTTGTACTCTAATGTTCATAGGAGCTTTTTTTACAATAGCTGAAAGTTGGAAGCAACTCGTGTCCATCATCAGATGAATGGATAAATAAAATGTGTTATATATACACAATGGAATATTATTCAGCTGGAAAGAAGAATGAAGTTCTTGTGCATGCTACAACAGGAGTGAACCTTGAAGGCATCATGTTGAGTGAAATAAGCCAGACCCAAAAAGACAGATATTGTATGATATCACTTATATTAAATAATTTGAAGAAGCAAATTTCATAGTGGCAGATAATAGATTATAAGTTTCTAAGGGCTTGAGGGTGTGGTGGGAAAAGTGAGCTTTACTTAATGGTTTCAGAGTTTCTGTTTGAGGTGATGAAAAAGTTGGGGTAATGGATATTGGTGATGGTAGCACAATATTGTGAATGTAATTAATGGTACTGAATCATACACTTGAAAGTGATTAAAATGGGAAATTTTGAGTTGTACATATTTTACTAAAAAGTTAATAAAATGAGTTGGGAAGTGTTCTTCCTCTTCTATTTTCGGAAGAGTTTGTGAAAAATTGATCTGAATTCTTTAAATGTTTGGAAGAATTCACTGGTAAGGCCATCTGTCTTGAGTCTTCTTTGTGGTTAGTGTTTGGTTCTCATTATAGGTAAATTCAGATGGTCTATTTCTTTTCGAGTTAGTTTTGGTAGTTTGTGTCTTTCTAGGAATTTATTGTCATACAGTTCTTCAAAGTAATCCTTTATTATATTTATTTTTTCTGTAAGGTTGATCAGTAATGTCCCATCTTTTAGGTAATTTGAATCATCTTTCTTTTTTCTTTTTCTTTTTTTTCCCCTGATCTGTCTGACTAAAGACATCAATTTTGTTGATATTTTTCTTTTTTCAAAGAACCAGGTTTCCGTTTCATTGATTTTCTCTACTTTTCTATTCTGTTTCATTAATTCACTTTTATCTTTATTTCCTTCTACTTGCTTTAAGTTTAGTTTGCTTTTCCTTTTCTATTGTCTTAAGGCAGAAGGTTAGATTATTGATTTGAGATCTTTTTTAATATAGGCATTTACAGTTAAAATTTTCCTCTAAAAGCACTGCATTAGCTTCATAAATTTTGTGTCTTCCATGTTACCTGACAGTGGTAGAACATTCAAATACTTTTGAGTAATACTTTCTAAAGACTATTTTAGCTTTGCAGAACTTTCTCCTTTAGAGTACTCATTTCCTTTCTCGTAACAGTGTCTGTTTCTATCAAGAAGATCCAGTTTCTGCCTGTGAAAAATGCCCGACCCCAGATCATTTCTAGGAAGATAAATAAGATATTCTGAATAATGATTGCCTCTAGGCATATTCTGTAGTCTTTGAATTTATCCCCATATACGTGTATGACTTAAAAAGAAAAGATAATACATGTTCACGTTATATAATGCAAAAGTTACTAATTAAAAAGTTTCATAAAGTGAAAATTCAGTTTCCCTCCTAGCCCTGATTACCACTAGCTAGTTATCCTTCCTATAGATAGTTGCTTTTATCTGATTCTCCTGTATATTTCCAGAAATATTCTAAACTTATAAAAGGATATACATATTTTTTCATATATTTGTTTATTACACAGATGGTAGCTTACTATTAACGATATTATGTTCCAACTTTCTACACTTAAAATTAGCTGTTATTCCTCCTTCCACTAATGTGTCTCATTCTTTTAGAGGTGCGTGCTGTTCCAGTGGATGGATGGATGCACTTTAATGTATTTATCCTATCCTTCTACTGATGCACATTTAGGTTGTTTTCACTCTTACTATTACAAACAGTGATTTGTTGAATATTATTGTGCACTAGTTGTGTTGCACATGCATGACTCTAGAAGCAACAGTCCAGAGGACATGTGTAGTTTATATTTTGATTGATATATTGCTTTCTGTAGAGGTTATGAAATTTGTTTTTCTACCAGCAATATGTGAGGATGCTGTTTCTAATGAAGCAGCTTCCAGAATGTGTTATCTAATTTTTTATTTTTGCCCATTTCAATTTGATGTGTTACTTTTTCAATTTCAAAAAAGAAAAACTAATTAAGAAGGGAAAGAAAGAGACTGCCATACCAGATTAAGAGAAACAATCTGTTTTCAAGGGCACTGAGAAGAGAAGCTGAGAGGCTGTTGTACACTCACCCATATTGTGTTTGTGCTGCTTCCACTATGAAGTGAGGATCTTGACAAGTAACAGAAAGTGAAAAAACATCCCTCAATGTCAACTGATACAACTTGTTTATTCCATCAAGATGACCTAGGTATAGCTTCCAACCTGTGGTATCCAACAGATGGAGTGCATTTTTTAAATTATCTCATCCCATCAACCACATAAATGGACTAAAGTTGCACTATTTGATTCATCCTGTAAATATTTAAGCTCTCTGTTTTGTGACAACTATTGTGCTAGAGCAATTTGACTTGTAATATTATTTCCATTTTGTCTTTCAGCAAAATTAATTTATAAGATAGTTTTAAATGAGGAAAACAAGATCCTAGTCAAATAAATGCAATGAAAATAATGTGAATTTGAAAACTAGCCATATTAAAGTGAATTGTAGACATTACAGAGATACATTTTAAGTCATTAAGAATAAAAAGAAATACTCTGCAAACTGAATCAAGTTATCCTTGTGTTCATAGTTTAAAAATAGTTTTAGTTTGATTCAGATGCCAACTTTTAAACCTGAGGGTAGGATAAGACTAAAAACAACATCTAATATTTGTATAGTATGTTTTCTAGTCAACTAATATTTGAATAGTACTTTACTGTCATATATGTTATTTCACTAGTGTTTTTTATAATGGTAGATCACTAAATAGGTTTTATAAAATGACCAATTCATCTTATTAGCTATAAGTAATACAAAGAGAAAAAGAAAGAGAAATAAAATTTATTCAATACAACCTATATTTCTGGCACCACGTTAGGTTCCTGTCTGAATATTATATAATCTTTTCATCAACTCTTTGAAGTAGGATTTAGCTTGCCTTGAGTAGGGCAAAAATGTCAAAAATCAGTTGGCCATAAATGTGAGAGTTGATTTCCAAGCTTTCAATTCAGTCCATCCTTGTGCCAGTACCATGGCTGTTTTGATTACTGTGGCTTTGTAATAAATTTTAAGGTTGGCAAGTGTGAGTCCTCCATCTACATTATTCTTTGTCAAGATGGCTTTGGCTTTTTGGGGCCCGTTACCTTTCCATATAAATTTGATGATTGGCTATTCCATTTGTGCAAAGAAGGTTGTTGGAATTTTGATTAGAATTGCATTGAATCTATAACTTGCTTTGGGTAGGATTAACATCCTAAAGATATTTAGTCTTCCAGTTTATGAACATGAAATGTTCTTCTGTTTATTTAAGTCTTCTTTGATTTAATGCTTTGTAGTTTTCTGTGTACAAGTCTTTTACATCCTTGCTTAGATTTATTCTTAGATATTTGATTCTTTTATTTGGTGTTGTGAATATAATTTTTCTCTTGATTTCTTCTTCAGATTATTCATTGTGTATAAAAACACTATTGACTTTTTGGTGTTTATCTTGTACCCCACTACTTTACTGAATTCATTTATTAGCTCCAGGTGCTTTGTTGTGGGTTTTGTAGGATTTCTGTATATAGGATCATATCATCTACAAATAGGAAAGCTTTTACTACTTCTTTTCCAAATTGGATACCTTTATTGCCAGAACAATCAGGCAAGAACTTCCCATAAAATGTTGAATAACACCGATAATAACAGTGGGCATCTTTGTCTTGTTCCTGACCTTAGTGGGAAAGCTTTCAGTCTTTAGCCATTAAGTAGGGTGTTGGCTGTGGGCTTTTCATATATGCCCTTTATTATGTAGAGGAAAGTTCCTTATTCTCCTAGTGTTCTAAGTGTTTTTATCAAGAAGGGGTGCTGGGTTTTGACATATGCCTTTTCTGCATCAATTAAAATGACCATGTGGGTTTTTCCCTTCATTCTGTTAATGTATATTGCATTGTATATATTAAACCAACGTTGCATACCAGAGTTAAATTCCACTTGATCATGGTATAGGATTCTTTCAATATACTGTTGATTTGGTTTGCTAGTATTTTGTTGAGGACTTTTGCATCAGTAGTCATAAGAGATATTGATCTGCAGAATTCTTTTCTGGTGATATCTATACCTGACTTTGGTATGAGGGTGATGTTTGTCTTATAAAATGAAATAGGGACTGTTCCCTCCCCTTCAATGTCTTAGAAGAATTTGAGCAGAATTAGAGTTAAATCTTCTTGTAATGTTTGATAAAATTCCCTGTGATGCCATCTCATCCTGTGCTTTTCTTTGTTGGTAGTTTTGGGATTACTGATTCAATCTCTTTATGAGTAATTTGTTTGTTGAGATCTTCTATTTCTTCTTGGATCACTGTGGTTTGTATATTTCTAAGAATTTGTCCATTTCCTTTAAGTTAGCTTATTTATTGGTGTACAAGTGTTCGTAGTACCCTCTTATAGTCCTTTTTATTTCAACAGGGTCAGTAGTAATGTCCCCCTTTTCATTTCTGAATTTCATTGTTTGTATAATCTCTTTTTTCTTTGGCAGTCTAGCTAAAGGTTTGTCATTTTTATTGAAATTTTAAAGAACCAACTTTTGATTTTGTTAATTTTCTCTATTGTTTGTGTTTTATTTATTTTTCTTGCCTAATTGCTCTAGCTAGAACTTCTAGCACAATATTGAATAACAGTGGTGACAGTGGTCAAACTTGTCTTGTTCTTCATCCTAGCAGGAAAGCTTTCAGTCTTTCACCATTGAGTACAATGTTAGCTGTGGGTTTTTCATATATGCACTTTCCATATTGAGAAAGCTTCCTTCTATTCCTATCTTTTGGAATGTTTTTTACCAAGAAAAGATGCTGTATTTTGTCAGATGCCTCTCTGCATCAATCAAGGGGATCATGTTATTTTTTCTTCTTTAATTTATCAATGTGGTTTATTACACTAATTGATTTTCTCGAAGGCTGACAATATATTAGGACACAAAACAAGTCTCAATAAATTAAAAGCTATTGAAATCATACAATGTACGTTGTATTAGTCAGCCAAAGGGGTGCTGATGTAAAATACCAGAAATCAGTTGGGTTTTATAAAGGGTATTTATTTTAGGGTAGAAGCTTATAGTTACAAGGCCCTAAAGAGTCCAACGCAAAGCTAATTCCTCACCAAAGTCTGTTGCCATGTATTAGAGCAAGATGGCTTCCGACACCTGCAAGGGTCCAGCCTTCCTCTTCCTCTTAAAACTCCGTGGTCCCAGCTTCTTCCAGTATCAGCTATAGGCTAGGATAAGTCTCGTCTCACTCTCTGGTCTCATTTCTATCCAGGTTCAGCTGCTCTGTTCTCTGCACAAGGTCAGCTGTAGACTTATCAGGCTCTCTCTCTTTCCGGGCCCTCTGCCATGTCTGTGAAGCCATCTTTATTCCTCTGTGTTCTTCTTCTGTGTGTTTACTTCCCGGGGCTCCAGCTCAAAACTCCAACTAACTCCTCTGCCATGTAGTCCTACCTACACGGCCCAATCAAAGCCTTAATCATTATTTAATCAAGTAAAAGTGAAATCTTTGAATTTAATACAATCAAATATGCCCAGTGGAACAGACCAATTTACAATCACAATTCAGTATCTATTTTTGGAATTCGTAAACAATGTCAGACTGCTACATAAGTTCTTTGACCACAACAGAATGAAGCTAGAAATCAATAAACACTCTTGTCCAAGTCTCTCACCGTAGTTTTTTCCTTTCAGGCTGCAGCACTCCCTTTAATATCTCCTAATTCTGGTCTTTTGGTAACATAGTCTATCAGTTTTTGTCTCTGAACCCTTTGGACTCACCCTCATTTTTGAAGGACAGTTTTGCCAGATACAGAATTCTTGGCTGGCAGTTTCTGTCTTTCAGTACCTTAAATACATCATACTACTTTCTTCTCACTTCTGTGGTTTCTGCTAAGAGGTCAGCACTTAATCTTATTGAGGTTCCCTTGTATATGATGCTTTGCTTTTCTCTTGCTGCTTTCAGAATCCTCTCTTTATCTCTGATATTTGTCATTCTGAATAGTAGGTGTCTTGGGGCAGGTCTATTCAGATTTATTCTGTTTGGGGTGCATTGTCCATCTTGGATATTGATATTTATGTCTTTCATAAGGGTTGGGAAGTTTTCAGTCATTATTTCCTCAAATATTCTTTCTGCCCCTTTTCCATTCTCTTCTCCTTCTGAAACACCGATAATGTTTATGTTTGTGCATTTTGCATTGTTATTCAGTTCCCTGAGACCCTGTTTCATTTTTTCCATTCTCTTCTTTTTCTTTCCTCCTATCTTTTCCAGTTTAGGTGTTCTGTCTTTGAAATCACTAATTCTGTCTTCAGGTAACTCAACTCTGTTCTTGTGTGCCTCTAATGTATTTTTAATCTCATCCATTGTGTCTTTCTTTCCCATAAGGTCTTTTACTTTTCTTTGTGGCTTTCAAATTGTTCTTTATACTCACCTAGTGTCTTCTTAATATCCTTTATCTCTTTACTCATATTTTCTTTAAATTCTTTGAATTGATATAGGAGAGTTGTGTGATATCATTAATAAGTTGTCTTAAATCCTCTATCTCTTCAGGATATTTGGTTTGTTCCTTTGACCAGGCCTCCATCTCTTCCTGTTTCCTAGTATGGCTTATTATTTTTTGTTAATGTTTAGGCATCTGAATATGTTGATAAATTTAATCTGATGGCCAATTTCTCTCTTGCCCATTTTTTTTCCTCACAGCTCTTCTTTGATATGTGGTTCAGCTTATTCTAAGTCTTTAAAATTGCCCAGCTTAAGTTATCAAAACTGGCCTAGGGACTCACTAATGGGGTGCAGATTTTCTCCTAGGACTTAGGGTACAGAGAGAACCAAAAGCAGTTTTTGGCCATGCAATTTCCAGACTGACAAGCAGATGGCACTCGGCGCAGTCTTCCATGGAAGTGTTTCAATTTCTGCTTTCCTGTGTTTTGATCTGGCCAGAGCCGAGAATCAGAGCGGGCTCTGCTAGCCAAATTCACTGAAGAAAAGCCTCTTTCCCTTTTCCCAGGAAGATGGGATGTCCATTCCCCTCTCAGTCAGCTGAAGTGAGCCAGATGTTTTACCACAGCTTAATATCCCGGGAAGGGAGAGGGCAGCCCTTTCCAGCCACTGAGGGGGTTTTGTAACTCGCTTTTGTTCTTTTGGGTTCTTTGTTTCTCTGTCCCTCACCCTCCTGGGAGTTGTGTAGCACTGTCCTGGTCTGTTGTCCCACAAAGCAGGTCCCTCAGATAGCTTTTGGCTCTTTGTTGTTTTTGTGAGAGAGTTGAGCCCTGCCTGCCTACTCTGATGCCATCTTCCCACAATCCTTTAAGTCTTATATTTTTTGTCCCTCAATTTTTCTGCTAAAACCTCCCTTTATATTTATTTGATTTTTGCATTGTACCATATTGAGTACCTTCTCTTTTCTATCTTTCCTATCTGGATATATTTTTCATGTTTTTTTTGTTTTTTTTTTTTTCTTTTTCTTTTTTTTTTTTTTTTACCATAGGGTCAAAATTTAACATCCTAAATATATCACAATCATGTTTGGCTTGATACTAACTTAACTATAGTGTCATACACAGACATTTTTCCTATATCCCAATGTGCCCCCCACTTTTTTTGTGTGCTTGTTACCATTTATATCTTTGTACATTGTATATCTAAAACAATAGATTTATCATTTATTTTTATGCATTTGCATTTTTCACCTATAGGAAGTAAAAAGTGGAGTTATATACCAAACAATACACTACAATAATACTGGCATTCATAATTACACAAATGGTTACCTTTACTACAGGTCTTTATTAATTATGCTTCTTTGAAACAGTGTCCTTTCTTTTCAGTCTGAAGTACTCCCTTTAGGATTGCTTATAGGGCAGGTCCAGTGTTGATGAACTCCTTCAGCTTTTGTTTATCTGTAAATGTTTTTATCTCTCTCTTATTTTTGAAAGAAAGTCACATGGGATATAAAAATCTTGGTAGGTTTTCTTTCAGCACTTTAAGTATTTCAACCCACTGCCCTCTTGGCTCCATGGTTTCTGATGAGAAATTGGCCCTCAACCTAATTGGGACTCCTTGTACATTACGTGTTGCTTTTCTCTTGCAGCTTTCAGAACTCTCCTTGACCTTTGCATTTGATAGTGTGATCCATATAATGATGGGGTCTGTTTTTCTTCATGTTTATCCTGTTTAGTGTTCTCTGGGCTTCTTGGTTGTGCATATTCATGTCTTCTGCTAAGTTAGGGAAGTTCATTATACCCTTGAATATTCCTTCTTCCTCTTCTCCTTCTAGACTCTCATAATGCATATATTGTTTTTATTGATGGTGTCCCAGAGGTGTCTTAGTTTGTTTTTGCCTTTTATGATTATTTGTTCTTTCTGCTCTTCAGCCTTACTGATTTCACTTCTCTTGCCTTCGAATTCACTGATTGTGGCAATTTGAAGTTGGGTGGATCCCAGAAAATCCTGTTCCTAAAGCTAATCTATTTCTGTACATGTAAACCTATTATAGGTGTGAACTTTTGATTAAATTACTTCAGTTAAGAGCCTTTAATTATATTATGGGACCCAGGGTGGGTCTTAATCCTCTTACTGGATGTATTAGCCAAAGGGGTGCTGATGCAAAGTACCAGAAATCTGTTGGGTTTTATAAAGGGTATTTATTTGGGGTAGAAACTTACAGTCACAAGGCCTTAAGGAGTCCGACTCAAGGTACCATAAGAGGTACTTTCTCACCCAAAGTCATTGGCCACATGTTGGAGCAAGATGGCGAGCCATGTCTGCGAGGGTTCAGCCTTCCTTCTTTCTCTTAAGGCTCTGTGGTCCCAGGTCCTTCCAATATCAGCTGTATGCTGGGCTAAGTCTCTTCTCTCTCCTGGGGCTGGTTTCTCTCCAGGCTCATCTGCTCTGTTCTCTCCACAAGGTCAGCTGTAGACTATTAGGCTTTCTCTCTTCCTGGGGCCTCTGCCTGTCTATGGAGCTGTGTCTATTCCTCTGTGTTCTTCTGTGTGTTTATTTCCCAGGGCTCCAGCATCAAAAAACCTCCACTCTCTCCTCTGCCTTGTCGTTTTCTCTGTGAGTCCCTGCCTACCAACATGCCCACCTGACATGACCCAATCAAAGCCCTAATCATAATTTAATCAGGTAAAAGTGAAACCTCTGAAGTTGATACAATCTAATATGCCCAGAGGAACAGACCAGTTTATAAACGTAATCCAATATCTATTTTTGGAATTCATAAACAATATCAAACTGCTACGCTGGAGTCCTTTTTAAATGGAGTAATATAAAACAGCTGAGACAGAGAGAAGCCTCCAGAAGTTGACAAACCTGGGAGAGAGAAATGCCACAGACATAGCAGCCCGAAGTTGAAAGCAACAAGGTCCAGAGAAGGCAGAGACCAAGACCAGTGGATGCTGCCATTGTACCCTTCCTTGTGAGAGGAATCCAGGACCACTAACAGCTGGTCCTGAGGGAAAAATTCATTGCTTGATGAAGCCTTGATTTGGACATTTTTACAATCTTACAATTTTAAGCTTTTCACCTAGTAAATGCCCATTGTAAAAGCCAACCCATTTCTGGTATATTGTTCCCAACAGCATTTAGCAAACTAAAACTGATTCATTCTTCTCTCAGCCCCACAGTATTGTTGAAATCCTGGGCATTTTTCATTTCTGAAATTGTGGTCTTCAATAATTCCAGTAATTCTCTTTGGTTCCTTTTTAAAATTTCTATCTCTTTACTAAAACTCTCATATTGTTAATTCATTGTTTTCAGGATATCCTTTAGTTCTTTCTCTGTGTTTGCCTTCAGTTTGTTGAGCATTTTTAAAATCAGTTTTATAAAGTCTTATTTTGATATGTCCACATTCTGGTCTTCTGTATTGATGTTTTCTGGATTTTTATTGTCTCCCTTTGCATGGACCATCATTTCCTTTTTCTTTGTTTGTCTTGTACTCTTGTTTCACACTTTACATTTTAATATTTTAAAATGCTGACTTTTGGATTTATTCCCTGAGATAACTGTTTCTTGAGTTTGTAACCACCTGGTGATAAGATGAAATTTTCTTGAGGTTCAACCCTCCTGTCAGGAAGATCTGCCTAAGGCTGTACACTGTGCAGAGTTTTCCCTGTCTTTCTGGGCCTATGATTTGTCCTGGGCTTTTGCTTATTAGTTGTTTTGGAGTTCCTTATTTATAGGGGTTTGAAGGTTCCTTACATTTTGCTGGTATCAGTCCTACCTCTGTTGATAGCAGACAAACCTTTGCCCCATACTGTCCACTGTCTGTCTCTATAGTTTCATACATTCCTTTTCATTGTCTCAAGCTGCTTTTGTCTGCAGGGCTAATTCTAGGAGGAGGAACACGCTGTAGAGGAATTTCCCAAATCAGTCTTTTCTAGCTGAAATAGGGCCAGAAATCCACGAAAATGGGGGTGGGGGGTGGGGTGGGGGGTGGCACAGACCAGCTGCCAAGTGCTCTGGGGAGGTTATCAGGAAAGACACCAAGAGCTTCTTCCATGGCTCCACAAAGCCGACCTTTCTTGGCCTGCCCAGCAATTGCAGCTCCCTAATCAACTGTTCGCCACAGCCCTGAGGAAGCACAATGTCTCCAAGTCTTGTTTTTCCTCACCTTTGTCTGGAGTGGGTTGAAACAATGGCCACCCTCAGAGCCCAGCGATCTGAAGTTGCTAATCAAAGCTGTGAACAGTGATCAGCTGTACCCACCCCAGTCTTGGTGAAGAGGATTTTTACATCCCTTTTTGTCACTAGCAAGCTAGCCAGGGTCTGGACCCCATTGTGGCTTGCTGTGAAAATGGGGAATGGGTGTCGGCAACTGCTGTGGGCAGAGAGAACAATTTACTGGTCTTTAACATAATTTGCCATTTTCTTCCTCCCACTCCTCCGTGGATACTGTGCAATGTTCTCCTGTCCTCCAGAGTTTCAAAGTAATTGTTTCACAGTTCCTGCCTGTTTAATGGTTGTTCTGGTAGAAGGACTGAATCCTGGAGCTTCCTACTCCACCATCTTCCCAGAATCTTTCCAGAGAGCTGGATTTTAAAGAAGGTCTGTTTGGCTGTAAAGTAAATGCTGTTTGTACACATGCTTACTTGTGAAGTTGGCTTTGAGAACAGATACCAAAACTTTAATGTTCTGAGGTAAAGACATCCTTTTTTATTAAGTAACAGAGAACTGTTAAGAATGAGGAACAGGGAAGCGGCTGTGGCTCAATCAGTGGGGCTCCCGTTTACCATATGGGAGGCCCCGGGTTCGGTTCCTGGGGCCTCCTGGTGAAGGCAAGCCCGGCGAGGTTGGCTGACCCACACGGCACACGCAGCAAGGGGGGGATAAATGAATAAATAAATAAAATCTTAAAAAAAAAAAAAAAGAATGAGGAACACACTAAAAAGTAAAGTATCCTTGCCATTTCTTTGGCCATTCTTTTCTAGACAACCTTTTGCGTTTGAAGGAAGGTAATATTGTCTGATAGCCTCTGAGCAAGGACTATGCAGTACTGTGTCTTTTTTGCATAAATTGTCTGTTTACAATATACTTAACTCATGCTTATTAAGTAGTTCATAAATATCAAAATAATATAAGCTAGGTGAACAGTATAAGGAATACACCTGTACCCACTACTATTTTTTTTTCTTTTTTTTTTTTTATTGTACCCACTACTAAACTTAAACTTATTAGTACCTTTTATCCTCTACTGAGTGCCTTCCCCCACCATACTGAATTTTGAATTTATTCATAGTTTTTTATATATATATATATATATTTTTTTTTTTTTTTTTTTTTTTTTTACCGGGAGGTCCCGGGGATCGAACCCGGGTCCCTCCATATGGGAGACGGACGCCCAACCAGTTGAGCCACATCCGACCCCTTATATTTTTTTTTTTTTTTTTTTTATTCATAGTTTTTTAAAAAAGAGTTTCACTGCCTGAATATACTCCTAAACAATATACCCCTGAATAAAATACTGATTAGTTTTGCATGCTTTTTCTTTTTAGCAGCTCTTTTGAGTGCCTCATTTCACTGTTGACTCTTTTTTCATTTTAAAAATAATTTATTAAAGTATATCATTAATACATGCACATATATAAACAATAATTGTATAGTAAAAGTTGTGAACTTACAAAACAAACATGCCTAACATCATACAGGGCTCCCATACATCACACCACCACAAACACCTTCCCTTGTTGTGAAACATTTGTAACAAACTATGAAAGAATACCATCAAAGTTTTACTACTAACTATAGTCTGTATCTTACATTTGGTATATTTTTCCCCCAACCCACCCTATTATTATTTTTTTAAATATATTTTTATTACAGAAGTTGCATTTGGTATAATAACCAAGTGCACATTCATCACTTCAGTCATTATTAAAGCATTTTCATTACTCCAAAGAAAGAAAGGATGGAAACAGGGAGGGAGGGAAGGAAGGAAGGGGAAGGAAGAGGAAGGAAAGAAAAAGAAAACCACTATCATACCCATGTGTTAACGCTACTAATTACAAATCCGATTATGTGCGTTCACCATTTCTATTCATTTCCAAACATTTACAACTTTTTTACCAATTCTGCACAGATTAAACCTCAGCTTTCTGTTCTCTAACCACATTGTATTCTCTGGTGATTTATATTCTAGCTATTAATCCATGAATTTGCTCATTATATTTAGTTCATAATAGTGAAATCCTACAGTATTTGTCCTTTTGTGCCTGGCTTGCTTCACTCAACATAGTGTTCTCCAGGTTTGCCCATGTTGTTATATGCTTCACGACTTCATTTCTTCTTACTGCTGAATAATATTCCTTTGTGTGTATATACCACAGTTTGCTTATCTACTTATCAGTTGATGGACACCTGGGTTGTTTCCATCTTTTGGCAATCGCGAATATTGTTGCTATTCACTATGCAGATACCTGTTCGTGTCACTGCTCTCAGTTCTTCTGGGTATACACCTAGTAGCAGTATTGCTGGGTAACATGGTAGATCTATAATTTACTTGGGAACTGCCCAACAGACTTCCACAGTGGCTGTACCATTCTACATTCCCAGCAACACTGAATAAATGTTCCTGTCTCTCCACATCCTCTCCAACACTTGTTTTCTGTTTTGTTAATAGTAGCCATTCTAGTAGGTATGAAATGATATCTCATTGTAGCTTTGATTTGCATTTTTCAAATAGCCAGGGATGCTGAACATTTTTTCATGATTTTTTCCCCCCACCATTTGTATTTCTTCTTTAGAAAAATGTCTGTTCAGGTATTTTGCCCATTTTTTAATTGGGCCATTTGTCTTTTTATAGTTGAGTTGTAGGATCTTTCTTTTTATATATCATGGATATTAGACCCTTGTCAGATGTGTGATTTCCAAATATTTTCTCACATTGAGAAACTGCCTTTTTACACTTTTGACAAAGTCCTTTGAGGTGCAGAAGTGTTTAATTTTGAAGAGGTCCCATTTATCTATTTTTTTCTTTTGTTGCTCATGCATTGGGTATAAGGTTTAAGAGACCCCCTACCTACTATAAAGTCTTGTAGGTGTTTCCCTACATTATCTTCTAGTAGTTTTTGGTCCTGGCTTTTATGTTTAGGTCTTTCATCCATTTTGAGTTGCTTCTTGTATGGGGAGTGAGAGAGGGGTCCTCTTTCATACTTTTGTTATGGACATTCAGTTCTCCCACCACCATTTGTTGTAAAGACTGTTCTGTCTCTGAAAAGTGGACTTAGTAGACTTATAAAAAATCATTTGACCATAGAGGTGAGGATCTATTTCTGAACTCTCAATTCGGTTCCATTGATCAGTTGTGTATCCTTATGTCAATACCATACTGTTTTGACCACTAGCTTCATAATACACTTCAAAATCAGAAAGTGTTGAGTCCTCTGACTTCACTCTTCTTTTTAAGGATTTTTTGTCTATTTGGAACACTTTCTCTTTCAAATAAATTTCGTAATTGACTCTCCTATTTCTGTAAAGTAGACTTGGAATTTTGATTGGTATTGCATTGAATCTCTGATTCAGTTTGGGTGGAATTGACATATTCATGATGTTGAGTCTTCCAATCCTGAACATGAAATGTTCTTCCATTTGTTTAGGTCTTCTTTGGTTTCTTTTAGCGTGTTTTGTAGTTTTCTGAATACAGATCCTTTACATTCCAGGTTGAATTAATTCCTAGGTATTTGAGTCTTTTTGTTGCTATTGTAAATGGGATTTTATTTTTCCCTCTCAGCTTGGTCATTACTAGTGAGTTGTGTTCTCATTTTCATTGTTTTAGAGATACCTACTATTTTCTTTTGCAATTTCTTCTCTGACTTACTGGTTGTTTAGGAGTGTGTTGTGTAGCTTCTGTGTATTTGCAAATTTTCCACTTTCTTGCCTGTTACTGATATCCAGCTTCATTACATTACAATCAGAGAAGGTGCTTTGTATCATTTCAGACTTCTTAAATTTCTTGAGAGCTTTGTTGTGGCCCAACATGTGGTCTCTCCTGGAGAAAGATCCATGAGCACTTGAGAAGAATGTGCAACCTATTGATTTGGGGTTCAGTGTTGTGTATATGTCTCAGGTCCAGCTCATTAATTATATTGTTCAAATTCTTTGTTTCCTGTCGATCTTCTATTTAGTTGTCCTATCTATTGATGTGAGTGGCGTGTTGAAGTCTCTTAACTGCTATTGGGGAGACGTCTAGTTCTCCTTTCAGGTTTTCCAGAGTTTGCCTCATATATTTTAGGGTGCTCTGGTTAGGTGTATAGGTATTTATAACTGTTATTCCTTCCTGGTAGATTGTCCCTTTTATTAATATATAATGGCTGTATTAGTCAGCCAAAGGGGTGCTGATGCAAAATACCAGAAATCTAATGGCTTTTATAAAGGGTATTTATTTGGGGTAGAAGCTTACAGTTACCAGGCCATAAAGGGTAAGTTACTTTCCTCACCAAAGTCTATTGCCACATGTTGGAACAAAATGGCTGCCAACATCTGTGAGGGTTCAGGCTTCCTGGATTTCTCTTTTTCTGGGGCTTGTTTCTCTGTGGGCTCAGCTCCTCTGCTGTCTCCACAAGGCCTGTAGACTATCAGGCAAACTGCTTGTTTCTTTTCCCAGGGCCTTTTCTCTTTCCTCACGACCAAGCTCCTCTGTGTGCTTACTTCCTCGGGCTCCAGGTCAAAAACTCCAACTCCCTTCTCTGCCATGTAGTTTTCTCTGTGAGTCCCCACCCACCAAGGGGGGCGGGGACTCAACGTCCTACTGATGTGGCCTGATCAAAGCCTTAATCATTATGTAATCAAGTAAAAGTAAAACCTCTGAATTCAATATACTCTAATACGCCCAGAGGAAAATAACAGTTTACAAACATAATCCAATATTTCTTTTTGGAATTCATCAATAATATCAAATGGCTACAATGGCCTTCTGCATCTCTTATAACTCTTTTGCTTTTAAAGTCTGTTTTGTGTGACATCAGTATAGCTACACCTGCTTTCTTTTGGTTACTATTTGTGTGAAATATCTTTTTCAAACCATTCACTTTCAGTCTCTTTGCATCCTTGGGTCTAAGGTGAGTCTCCTGCAGACATGTTGGATGTGGATGGCTCATGTTTTCTTATCCATTCTGTCAGCCTATGTCTTTTGTTTGGGGAGTTCAATCCATTAATGTTCAATGTTATTACTATATAAGCATTACTTCAGCCATTTTATCCTTTGGCTTTCATTTGTCATATCTTATTTCTGTCCATCTTTTTACCTTTTTGGTTACCCTTTTTGTTAGTCTTCACTTCTACCTTCTCCTCCAAGCCTCTCTTTTCTTTTCTGACTGTAGAACTCCCTTTAGTGTTTTCTGTATAGCTAGTTTCTTGTTTATAAACTCTCTTACTTTCTGTTTATCTGTGAATATTTTAAACTTGCTGTCATGTTTGAAGGACAGTTTTGCTGGGTAAAGAATTCTAGGCTAGCAGTTTTTCTCTTTCAGTACAAGCAATATAGTGGATCCACTGGGCCTGGAAGTGTACGACCCCTCCATTGCAGCAGACCAAGTTCGATGGCCAAAATCTGACTTTTCTGTAGGCCATGTCCCTCCCTCTCCCGATTATTCAGGAAGACGACCCCTGCAAACCCCTTCTTCTGCAATCCACAGCTGCTGCAGTCTATAAACTGCTATTTGCTCCGTAGTTGGGAGGATGGGCGGCGGCTGCTGCTTTTGCTCCTCTATTTCATGGGATTTTTCAGCCAGTTGAGACTCCTTTCCTTCGCCCCTCTCTCTTCTGAGTGGAGTGTTGCCTTCCCCTCATGTTCTGAGCCCCAGAGCAGCTCTCCAGACGGTCTCTACCTCTCCTCTATTTTTTTGGGGAGTAAAGTGATCCTTTCGCCTCTCTAATCCTCCATCTAACTGGAAGTCCTTCACTGTTCTTGGATGCTTTTTAACTTTTACAAATTGAATCATATTATGTGTTCCTCTGTGAAGAGCTTCTTTTGCTTAATATTTTGTTCCAATTAAATCAATCTCTATAAGTGGAACTCAGACATTAGATATTTTTAACGCTCTACTGGTGTTTCCATAAATGCTTCAAGGGTATATACAGACTAGTGGAAATGTGTGCTTATAGCTTCAGCTTTACTAGATAAAACCAAATTTTTGCAGTAAAGGAATAATGAATTTAAACTCCCATCAGCAGAGTATGCTGTTCCATATCCTTGACCACACTTGATATTTTAAGTCTTTTTATATTTTGCCAGTCTTGTGGCCTCTTTGTGATTTTAATGTGCTTTTCTCTTTAACTAGTGAGTTTAAGGATTTTGTGATCATTGGCCACTTATTTCCTAGTCTGTGATGTTTTCTATTGGGTTGTCTTTTCATAGCGATCTGTTTTTATATTCTGCATACTAATCCTTATTGAATATATTGTTGTAGATTTCTTCTCCTACTTTGTGGCTTGCCTTTTCTCTGTGTACTCTATTTTGATGAACAAAGTTCTTAATTTTAATGTGGTGAAGTTCACTCTTTTTCTTTATGGTTTTTACTTGTATATCTTGTTTAAGAAATCATTATTATATTATCTCCTAAAAACTTTAGCATTTGTACATTTTAGTGTATCTGGAATTTATTTTTGAATATGAGGTAAGAATTAAATTTCATGTTTTCCCCAAATAGATTCCTAATCATTTTAGTACTATTTATTCAATAGTCCATTTTCTCTCCTGTGATCTGAAATGCCGGCTCTGTCATAAATCAATTTTCCATAGATGTGTATGTATGTTTCTGTGTTTTCTGTTCTCCTTGTTTATTGGAATATCTCTTTGTTCAGTACCTCACTGTCTAAGTTGTTATAGCTCTTTAATAAGTCTTGATATCTGGTAAGGCAAAACCTTCCACCTTGTTTTGGGAGTTTCTTAGCTCTTGATCCTTTTCTCCTCCATATAAACTTATGAGTCAGCTTGTCAAGCTCCAAAAATCAGTATTGGCCTTTGATTAGAATAACATTGATTCTGTAGATAAATTTGAAAAAACTGGTTTCTTTATGGTTGTGAGTTTTCCTATCCTTGTATATGGTATATGACTTGTTATAGTTAGGTTATCTCCAGTGTTTTTCAGTAAAGTTTAATAATTTTCTCTATAAAGATCATGAATATCTTTTGTTACATTTATTTCCAGGTACATAAGTTTTCTTGTAGTAAATGTTCTGTGTGTCTTTGAAAAGAGTGTATTTTTCAGTTTTGGGATACAGTGTTCAATATATGTCTATTAAAACAAGGCTGTTGATTGTGTGATCAAATCTGAAGTTTACTCACTGATGTTTAGTTTCCTTTATCCATCAGTTACAGATATGTTAAAAAATCTGTTGGTATATTTTTCTATTTCTTTCCATATTTTTTGCTTTTATGTATTTCTGAGTCTATGTTGTGAGGTACATACAAATTTTAGAATTATTTCTTGGTGAAATCAACCTTAATTATTATATAGTGGCCCTCTTTCCCTTAAGATCTGTTTTTTCTGATATTTATGTAATCATGCCCACTTGCTTTTAATCAGCATTTTTCTGGCATGTTTTTTCCATGCTGTTCCTATGAGCCTTTCTGTGTCTTATATTTTAGGTGTATATCTTAAAAATAGCATACAGTAAAAATTTTTTTAATCCATTCTTTTGGTCTTTCCCTTTTTACTTTTTAATTTATTCCTTTACATTTATTTCGATTACTAGTGCATTTAGATTTTTTTTTACCATCTTATTTTGCACATTCTGTTCTTTTTCTTTATTTAGCCTCTGATATTTGTCTTCTCTTGGATAAATTAATTTTTTTTTCATTTCATTTTTTCCCTACTACTAGTTTTGAAGAGACTGAAGGGGTTAGAGGAGAGGGAGATTTTAAGGCAATGAATCTCAATCTCAGCTGCATGTTGTATTCAGTTAGGACCTTTTAAAAAATATATTTAAGGCTTGATCCTGCCCTCAGAAATTCAGATTTAATTGGTCTGGGGTACAGTCTGGGCATGAGAAATTTAAAAAGCTGACAAGATAATTCTAATTTACAGCCAGTATTGAGAACTACTGTCCCCCTGGCAAAACTCTTGCATATATGACATTGAATGTAGACACAGGTTTAAGAGACTAAGGTGATGATGTGCACATTTTTTCATCATATTTGTAGCTGCTTTTCTCTACGAACTGGGATAATTCACTCAATAGTCAGTATTTTTTCCTTATTGTATCCCTCTTTACACAGGTTAGTATTGAGTTCTGTGTTGATAGTTTTGAATGAAGAGTTTCTTAAAAAATTAAAATGATCTGGTCCTCAAGAAATGTGCAATCTAGTCCAGAAGATAAAGCTTGCACATGAAATTGTATACATAGTAATTAAATGTTTAACTGGATTTTACTTTTTATTAGAGTATTTATACTGAATAACTATCCAAAATTATTAAATATCAAATTGGTTAGTTTTTATAAGTGGTCTAGAAAAGTTCTGATGAGAAACTAGGTGCTAGAGTGATTAGGGATGTCTACAGGACAGAGTAAGCAGTATATGATGCATTCTAATATTTCCCTCTTAGATTTGTTTCCCAAGTTTATCTTTCACTTTCTGCTTCCAAAATAACCCACATTCACCCTAGGTCCCTTTCCAGAAAGTTAAATGGGTAGGAGTTTGGGGAAGGGAGTAGTAGCCTATAATGAAAAGTAAGCATATACAGTGAATTATTGTTGCTTATACACTTACTTAACACAAGAATTAATCTTTTATTCAATTGAGTACATATCATGTGCTAGATATATAAAGATAAAAAAGTAGACAGAAGTTCTTTCATCGTTATGGAATAAATATCCTCATAGAAGAAGACACAATAAGTAAAATATATAGTATGTTAGATACTGTGGTAGCTGTCTCTGAAGTTAGCTTCCCAGTTTATTATCCCTCCCATTATTCACACCATTCCATTGTCCCCTCCCATACTTAATTTGGACTGGTTTCATGTAACCAATAGAACATGGTAGAAGTGCAGCTTCCCAGGCCAGATCATAAACTTAACAGCTTCTGCCTTGATGTTTTGGTGTGTGAGTTCTAGGAAAAGCCAACCTCCATGTTAGACAGGGGTTCTTAACAAGGTCTGTGAGCTTGAATTGAAATTTTTTAAAAAAGCCAATATTCTTGTGGGGATGTGTTGGTGTGGGTGTGATATATTTATTAAATAATACATAGTATAGTGTAGACTTAGTAAAGGGTCTGTGGTTTTCACCTGACTGATAAAGGGGTCTGTGGAACAAAAAAGGTTAAGAACCCCTGATGTAAGAAGTCTGACAACTGTGAGACCACCATGCTATGAGACAGTCCAAACTGTCCTGTAGAAAGGCTAAGTGGTGAGAGAAAGATGCCTGGCCAGCCTCAGCTGTTTGAGTCATCCTAGCTAAAGTACCAGATACATGATTGAAGAAATCACCTTAGATTTCTCAGTTGACATCACATGACTTCAGTCCCGGTAGCCATTTGACTGTAACCACATGAGAGACCCTAAACAAGAACCACCTGCCTGAACCCTGACAGCTCACAGAATCATGAAAGATGACAAAATTCTTTTAAGCCACTACATTTTAGAGTAATTTGTTACTCAGTAATAGATAATCAGAAGAGATGGTGATTTGTACTGTGGAAAAAATAAAGCAGGAAGAGATCAGGGAGCACCAGAGCAAGGAGATTTTACTTTTATATTGGGTGATCAGGGAATGTCTCTGAGAAGCTGTTCATACAGAAAGATGGTGGATGTAAGGGAGTGAATCATTTTGATACTTGGGGGAAGAGCATTCCAGTCAGAAGGAACAGCAACTACAAAGGCCCTGTGGCTAGAGCTGCCTGAAGTTTTCAAGAAACAGCCTGTAGGCCAGTGTGGCTAGAAACAGTGTGAATAAGGAGAACAGTGGGAGTTGATGTCTGACAGGTATAGGGCTTAGGGACATGTGTAGGACAGTGATGTTCAACTTCATGAGGCCCAACACTTCTTTTATATAATAAATATATTGTAATAACCCCTGTTCTTTTCTGAAATGAAATAGAGATAATATAAGCTTCTTATACTCTTAATTAAAAAATAATAATACAATGCCACCAACTTATATAAAGAATTAAAGAAAAGTAATATAATTAAAGTTTATTTCCTTATGTAAATACTATGGTATGACTAGTCTGGGAGAATATAAGTAGTCTTTACATAGAGTTGCTGACTTTGACAACTATAAATTAGGACTTACACAGGTGTGTTTTATAGGTGACTCAGCCTCAGTGAACAGTGTTGCTGCTATTGATGGGATTTTGTGAAATGGTGTTTAATTTTTGATAGAATTCTACACAAAACAAAGTGCAGCCCTTCCTTGATTCACATGGAAATTGCATTCTGAAAAATACAGAATATATTGAAAGAAAAATTCACTTAATTCACTATCATGACTGTTCATGGGACATTTCAATCTTGGGTAGCACCCACTAAATTCCAGTAGCTCTCCCCAGTCATTGTGACAACCCAAAACATCCCCATTAAGAACCTCACATATAGGACCTAGTAGACCCATTTTAAGGACTCTACTTTTACTCTGAGCAAGATGGGAAGCCTTTAGAACATTTTAAGTAAAGGAGTGACATAAATCACTCATATTTTAGTGAGATCATTCTGGCTGCTATATGGAGAATAGATGTTGGGTGGGGAAGTGTGGAACAGAAACTAGTTAAGAGTTAATCTTGTAATCCAGATACACAGATGATGGTGGTTTTGACCAGATTTGAAGTGGTAGGTCTTAAAACATGGTGGATTCTGTATATATTTAGAAAGTTCTGGCACTTTTTTTTTTTCATTTTTTAAAAATTATCTCTACTCCTGACCTGTATTTTCCTAGTAGTAGTTTTGTTGGCTTGTTCAGCTCTGGTACAGACCTTTGGACTTTTAATATGTAGAGAATTGGTTTTTCCTGCAAACGGCAGTTTCCCTTGCTAATTAAAATGGAAAGTAGATGCTCCTCTCTCTCCCACTCTCTTTTTTAAAAATGAACTTTCATGCTGCTATTCTGGACATTAGAATTCAGTGAGGTAGTCATAAATGCAAAAAAAAAAAGTTACCTTCAAAAAAATTGGAAGGTTTTTGTGAAAGCCTTTGAGCTTGTTTCTTTTAGTCCATTGTCATTTAATTGTTTTGGGGTTTGAGTTTTTATTGGAAATTGGATATTTAATTTATGGATATCATCTTTGAAAGAAGCATTTCATGGTGTCATTGACTTAAGGAGATATTTTCATCGTGAAAAATGATAGGAATCTTTTTTGAATAATATTTGGATAACATCAAAATGACAAAATTTTAATAGTATGCCTATAATGGCTTATCCTTACACAAGAGCCAGAAGTAAAGGACAGCAAGTCCTTATGTTCAGATTTCAGTAACTTGCTCTCCTTCATGTATCAACTGCAGTAAAATATCTTCCCTTAGTAATTGGTGGTTGGATTAAATTTTTATGTTGGGAAGAGGTGTGGGAAATAAGGGTGATAAAGTGAACTTTCATAGAAGAAAATTTGGTATGATTCAGGACACTTGGTATAGTTTTAAGTATTTATTGAGTACCTGCTGCATTTAGTGGTGCTCAAGTCTTTTGAGGGGGATAAAAGAAATATAAAATAGTTCCTATATGAAGGAGCTTATATTCCAGTTGAGAAGATGGGCACACACAAAACCGAATAGCATTATAAAGCATTAATTCTATGATTAAGAGGTATAAGATCAGTAGGTCATTATTTCTCAGGGAGGAGAGGTAAGTGCATTCCAGGAGGAAATACAGCATAAGGAGACACAAGATAATACCGACTAAGACAAAATTGGAGAAAGAAGACCAATTGGGTTTGAAAAGTATGGTTAATATACTTTTTTTTTTGGTTTTGAGTGTTTTTAATTGAATATGATAGGAAAGAAGGCTGGAAAGGTATGGTAGCTTAGGGCAGAGTAGAAGAAAAACTATGAAAGCAGCAAGAAGAATGAGTTAGAAGAAGGAGAAATAGAGGATAGGAGGTGGTAGTAGGCCATTGTCATGAAATCTAGATATGAAGTGATATGTCTTCATGGTTGTGGTAGAGATAGAAAACAGGGAACAAAAAAGGAGTTAATTCATGTCTTAAAGGTTAAAAAAAAAAAAGTTTGAAACAAAAGCCTCATCAGAAAGGGCTAAAGGAGAACTTTAAAAATAAGCTATATTCCAAATTTGCATTTACTTCTTGAATATTCCCATAACCTCCTACTCCCAAGATTTTCACTGTTTTCTTTTTCTAAGTGGGTGGGAGGAAGTGGTCATTTAGTTGCTAGATCCAAGTGATTTGGGGATTTGACTCTGGAGAGTAGATTTCCCTTTTCAAGGAAGGAACTGGAAAATGGAATGTGAAGATAGTTAATGGACTGGGACCATGTCATATCCATCCTTATAGCCCTAATTTGACAGTTAGCAAGCCAAAATTAATATATTTTTAAATGATAGTGAAGTAAATATTTGGCACATTTTCCCTGATCCCCTAACATTTGGAAGAAAATTTGGCTTTTGATGATTTTTGTATTGTATTTCTTTCCTGGGGATAAAAAAGGCAGCATTGTTTATTCACTTTTTGTTTTGCCCCCATCCTCAAACTGATATTAGAGACTTCCAGGCCCTTTCTCTTGCTTCTTGCCATGTCCCATATCTTTCTCAGACGGCTCAGCAGGAAAGCAGACTGTTTACAAACAGTCTGAGCTAACAATTTCCTTTCCTGCTGATCAAATAGTGGCTAAAATGAAACCTTTCTCAGGGCTGAGTGGGTGTTCTAGTTAGTGGGTGTTCTGGAATGTAAATGGACCTTTATTTTAAGAAAGATTATTTTTATACTAGAACTTCAAGATACACACACATTTGTAGTATATTGGGAAGTATGGAAACATAAATTGGACTTGTTGGAAAATACTAGAACAGTGAAAAGTCTACATATATATCTTGTTTAATAACATGAGAATCCCAACAAACATATCCAGCAAAGTAGAATGCAGTTTGAGTCTCATATTTCCCTTGGCTTTAATTTTTATACATGAGATGCAGTCAAATGGCATGCCAGGGGAATTCCTACAACAATGATAACAGCCCTATTTGAGACACAGCTTGACAGGCAATACCAAACCACAAATATTTGGGAACTTTGTGACAGATTTGGTTCCTATATTTTGTTTTGTATGATCAGAATTCCATACTTTGCAGAGACTAACATACCTTCTTTCTTTCTTTTTTTTAAAGTGTTTTGAATCCTATAGATTCATTTCTACTATACAGAAAAAAGAAAAAAAAATAGGGGAGTAAACTTGGTATAGTAGAAAAATGATTATACTAGTTGAAGCCTGGAATTCTACTACTGATCTTTCCATAGTCTAGTTGTGTATGCCATTAGACTTAACATTTAGTGCTTAATATTTTTAAACTTTAGGGTCTTCAAATTTTATAAAACAGATGTTGTACTAAGGTCTCATCTAACTGAAAGCTACTTAGATTCTTTACTATCTGTACCACAAAATGCATAGCTCTCTATAAGCCCTAATTGGGATAAAGAAGGAAATCAGGATATTCATTGATTTTTTTGAAGCTTATAGTTGATGAATATTCTTCCCTCCCTTCATGATCTTTAAAAGGAAATTGCATATTGTGGTAACCAGTGCAGTGACATGCAATTTTGATGTTAAATCTTTTAGGTTTCTATGACATGCTTCATATTTATCCCTTTTGTTCTCAATTTTTCCTCTCTGGGATTATGAGTAAATAGTATGGGGGGAAAAGGAGAGTGAACAAAGTAGAAGATGGAAACAGTAATAGTAGATAAAATAGGGTATGGGTGCTTCGATGATCATGGAGATTACAGTTTATTACCTTTATGGTGGTCAAAGAAATTTTCCATTGTTGAATATTTTCAATGTTCATTTAACTGTGCTTACTTTCTCCTCGCTACATATTTTACATGGGGGCAGAGTCAGGCTTGTGTGGGTTTTTCTGTTTTATTCCCTAGAGATTGTAAAACTACTCAGCTATATTTGTTCTGTGAGAACAGATAACTGGAGGGCAATTCAAAATATTTGTTTAATATTTTCTTGGGAATCCTCAAAGAAACAAGGAGGATTTTAGACGCCTGTGATAATGAAACTCACTGGGGTATACACATTTTTTAAATCTTGGTAACTTTTTGTCTCCCTTTTCCAGGTTCTGTTATTATCTGTCTTCCAATGGCAGAATAACATAGCAAAAATTTTGTTGTTGTACTCGACGGAGAGAGGCTGGGTTAAATTATGTTTATATGATAAGGGAAAGTTTAGTTGGGTCATAGAATATTAGCATGAGAGAGACCTTAAAGTCATCCAGTGTATTGATTTTCAAATGTTTTATTTAGCTCAGAAGTCTTTTCCAAACAAAATCATAAGCCAAAACCCCATATATAATATAAAATAGCTAAAAGCAACAATCATGTTTATCAGGCAGCTCAAATCTGCATTATTTTGTTTGATAATTGCCTTTATTTCCTAGCTGCTAAAACACATCCCATACAATGGGTTGGCTTAACAACAGGAATTTATTGGCTCAAGGCTTCAGAGGCTAGAAGGCTCACTTTGCCCTGGGGTCTGTATCTTCTGACTGGCCTGCAATCTTTGGAATTCCTTGACTTTACCAGCATGTGGCAGTATGCATGTTGGCATCTTCTTTCTCTTCCAGGTTCCATTCACTTACAACCTTCTGGCTGCTCTCTGTGGTTTCTCCTTCCTTGTCCAATTTCTTTGCTTATAAGGACTTCAGCCATATTGGATTAAAGCCCTCTCTCTTTCGGCTGGGTACACCTTAACTAATAACTTCTTTAAGAGTCCTATTTACACATGTATTCATACCTACAGGACCAGGGTCTGGGGCCTGGGCATGCCTTTTGCGGGGGATATGATTCAATCCCCAGCAATAATTATACATTGATTACCTATATGAATGTCTAGTATGACATTAGAAAATGAGGGAATTGCAGGAAAAGTCTCAGCTATGCAAGACTTTGTACATATTGCAGGACACCCTTCATTCCTGCCGATAAAATGTGCTCCCACACATTTCCAAAATCTTTTTCCACAGAACATGATCGTCATCAATGAGAAGCACTAATGTATAATCTTTCCTTTGGTAATTTTATCCAGTTGCAAGACTTTGTATCTCATCTACGTAAATGATGACTCCCAAACCTTTATCTCCAGCCCCAGCCTCCCTTCTAGAGCTCCAGATTTGTGGAAGCAAATGTAGAGCTTACATGGTCTGTGTTATTCTTTGTTCTGTCTATGTGGTCTAGCACAGTATCTTGATGAATGAATGAGGTATATACACAGGTAGTTATGGAAGTACATAGTGGGGTCATCTTTTCTAGCTTAGTCTCAGAGGGAGGGGTATTACTACTGGTAAGGAAGGCTTCACGGATAAGTAATTTTTGACCAGAACCCTGAAGGACAAGTAGGAGTTAGCCAGGTAAATAGACTAAAGGGCTTCTGGGTAGAGGGAACAATGTACTATATGCAAAGACTCAGCTTTGTGAGTCTTTGCAGTTAAACATGACTAGAGTATAAAATTTAAGTGTGAATTAGGGAGAAAAGGTTTGAAAAGGTAAATACCAGACAATGAAGTTCCTTTTATGCTATGAAAAGCAAGGCTATGAGGAACCATCAAGAGATTTTTGTACTATTTTCAGAGTAATCAAATTGCAATTTTATAAAGATTTCTGGCAGGGAGCTTATGGTTTGATTGGAAGTTGACAAGACTGGAGAATGTGAGACTTCTGCCTGTCTTCTACTTGGACATCTACTTATTAAGGCTTTGTTTTATATCTTGATTGTGCTAAGAAACTCACATTGCTCCCTCTTGAGGGAAACAAACTGTTTTGGTACAGCAGTTCTCTAGATTCCTTTATGCTAAAAAATTATGGAGGACCCAAAGTGCTTTTGTTTGCATGAGTTATATCTGTTGATATTTACTATATTAAAAATTAAAACTGAAAAAATTTTAAATATTTACCACTTCAGTTAAAAATAATATAATAAACTCATTACATATTAACAATTTTTTTTCTATGAAAAATAAAGACATTTTCCAAAGTAAAAAAAAAAAAAAAACTAGTGAGAAGAGTGGTATTGTTTTATACATTTGTACATTTCATTAATGTGTCGTGGCTTAATAGAAGACTGTTGAGTTCTCTTATTTATATCTGCATTCAATCTGTTGCAAAATGTTGTTTTGGTTGAAGTATATGAAGAAAATCTAGCCTCATATAGATATACAGCATTTTCAGATAAATGTAGATATTTCTCTTTGCTCTGTATCACAATTCAACAAATGGTAGTTTCTTAAAAATTAGTTGAAGTGTGGAATCTGGAATCCTATCACTGTTTGTTGTGCCTCAGGTACTCTTCCCAATTTGTAGCATAGCAAATGCATTCTCATTCTTTCAAACTATTACAGTGAAATCCATTGGTCTAGCTTATACTTTGAATGGGTCTTTTACCCATGTATAATTTTATAGGATCATGCATTTGTTATTTGGAAAATAAAGATTCTCTTAGCTGTGCAGATCTTTCAAATGTTGATACATTTTACTATATAATATCAAAAAATCACATTCATTAATATCTTTCCCAGTCTCATCAAAAAAAGTCTTTAAATATTCAGAAACTGTCATGTTCACATGGCAGATTTAAGTTTTCCAAAGCTCAGATTTTATCATTGGAAAGAAATGTTGTCAGTTTTCCTTGCAGTAATAGGCTTACTTCAATTATTTTTGAGAAAATATCTGTCAATATCCAAGAGTGAATAACTATAGTTGGGCTGTCAATCATTCTTTTAAGTAAATTGGTGTTCCATGAAATAAAGCAGCTTGTTCAATTCTCAAACAATCACACAAGTAGTTTTGCTCAAGATAGCCATTGTACTTCAGTTTGCACCACAACTGCTTTATGTGGTCTTCCTCTTATGTCATACCAAATACTAAAAAGTGATATACTAATGGTCAAGATTTAATAAAATTAATAGTTGAAACTGCTTCACCAAAAAAATTCTTAAGTGAAACTGGCTTTTTGTTTTTTTTCCTCTGTGAATGAGTATTTATAAAGTAATGATAAAGACTACTAGTACTAAGTAGTTTGATTTTAGTTTGCTAGGCTGCTTAAAGCAGATACCATGAAATGCACTGGCTTTAGCAATGGGAATTTATTAGCTTACAAGCTTACAGATTTTAGGCTATGAAAAATGTCCAAATCAAGGCTTCATCAAGGCAATGCTCTCTTCCTGAAGACCAGCTGCTGGCAATTCTTGATTTCTCTGTCACATGTCAAGGCACACGGTCGTGTCTGCTGGTCTCCCTTCTCTTCTGGGTTTCCTTGCTTTCAGTGCCTTGCTTCTGTGGCATTTTCTCTCTTTGAATTTCATTCTTTTATAAAGGATTCCAGTAAGAGGATTAAGACCAACCCTGGGTTACACCTTAACCTTATCAAAAGAAAGGTCCTGCTTATAATAGGTTTTCACCCACAAGAGTGGATTAGCTTTACTACGATTTTCTGGAGTACATACCATCCTAAACCACCACAGTGTCATGGCCTTGATTTTACTGACATCGAGCAGTTTTACCCACTATTGCTATAGCACCTTTGCTGCAAATATCGGCACAGTGAAAAAGGCAAATTGCTACTTAGAATTATTATGAAACTGGTTTTCAAAATGAAATATGACCCTCTAAAAGGGTCACGGGATACTCCGAACAATCACAAACCACTCTTTGAGGATCACTATTTTGGGATAATGCATTGTGAAATCTCAGACACAACTGGTAGCAGTGGATATTGGTATACCCACAATCATCTCGTAATTCTGAAATCTCTCTGCACATATAGAAATTAAAATAAAAACATTCTTGTTTCTGAGTCTCATCTTGGCAAAAAAGAAAACAGTAAAGTTCAAGTTGTACCCTCTATGAATAAAAACAACCTCCTCAGCTTCCTGGTACTACATGTACTCAGAGGAATTCTTTATCTCCTTCTTTGTTATATTTGCTGAGTGATAGAAATTAGATGATTTCTCATAAAATGAGACTATAAATATCTCAAGTCACTGGGGCAAAAATAGACTTAAGTGATGCTATGTCAGGAGGGTGGCCATATAATTATATCTGCCAAAAATAAATTGCTGAAGTTCTATTTATAGTGTGCCACATAGAATCATGTGAATATGTGTTTTTTCCCCCAAAGAATTTCTGGGTACTAATGCTATAGTGATTTCTAGTATTTCCAGCTTATCAATAGTAATTTCTATGATTGTTAGAATTATGGTGTGTAATTCCTCTGCTGTTAAACCATCTTCAGCATATTTCTTTCAACTCTTGAATACTTTCAGTTCTTTGGGAGAAATAGTGGAATGTAAACAAATGCTTTAGTATATTTTGTTGTGAGTCATTTTTTTAAAAACACTGTACATTGAGATAAGTTTTTGGAATTAGAGCTTTCATTCATTTTGAAAAATACTTCTGAACATAGACCAGTAAGAAGGCTTGGCATCTCGTTGCTATTCTCATATTTCTGTTGATTCTTGTCATTCTGGTGTTTTGATGGCTTATAAAAGGACTTTAAGAGAACAGTCCCTTTAACATCTTATTCATCATCAATGTAAAGTGACTTTTTTTTTTTTTTTACATAGCAACTAGAAATTCTTTATGACATTTTTGTTGTTTGTTTGTTTTTTGTTGTTTTTTCAGTTAGTCCACTAAAAAGAATTTATTGGGAAATGGGGGAAAAGAAAAGGGCTTGTAAGAAATGGGAGGGAGAGAAAGATGGAAATACACACCAAGGTTTGATGCGGGCTCCTATAGTAAGAACGAGCAAGCTCTGCCTTGTGGGATTACCTTTTAAACTATTAATTACTCTTCCCCTTGCTAATGCTAAGGGGAGGGGCCCCAGCTGTTCTTGGTTACCCCACCAATGGTGGAGGCCAGTGGTGAGGCCTATTTGGAATATCCGGGGCCCAGGGGAAGTCCCAGAAAGAGAAACTGGGACCTCAAGGTTAAACCTAAGGCCTCAGCAGGGCTTTTAACTTTTTTAATAGTTTACTTTTATTAAAATATGGTGATAGTTTAGCAATTAGTGTATGTTTTTCAAAATGAACTATGAGACTGGGTCAACCAGGATGGCATATAAGACACTCCAGAGGGCTATTCCCCCACAGAGTGTTTGAACAACTAGAAAAATCTGTCAGAGACATCTTCCTCAGAACTCTGGAAAACAGTTAAAAGGTGGCAGTAACTGGGCAAGTCCCAAATCAAGAAAACGCAGGTTTAAAAAATGTAAGAGAAGCTCTTGGTACCCTTGCTGGCCAGCCTGTACTCCCATTGTGGGTCCCCGGCCCCGTTCTGGTGGGAGCAGGGTAACCCCTAAGCACATACTTCAGTGCTTGTATGTTGATGCCAGTCTATTGGGTGACAGTCTGAAACTCTGAATCAAGAAATTGGTCTCTGGCTTGCCCTCCCAGAACTTGCCCTACAGGCAGAAGCTGCCTGTAAAACCATGTTAGAAACAGTTAAGTCAAAGTAACCCAGAGCAAAGGATTACCTGCTTTAAGTCATGCAGTAGAGCTCCCAGAGGGGAATAAAGTCCATTTCATAGGACGTAGAGGGGGCATTCAAATTCTTGTAAATGGGAATTCTGAGGCCTTGAACAAGCACAATTGCAGGACAAGACTCAGGTTCAGGAAAGTGGGAAAGGACCCTGCACTTCATATTACCTCAGGCTGATCTTATTGATAGAAGGGCTATCAATACCCTGAATACCATACTATGCAGAGCCAATTTGCAAAAGTGTGAACGGTGCTTTTCTTTTAGACTTAAAAAAAAAAAAAAAGGTTTATTTACTTATTTCTCTCCACCCCCTCATTGTTTGCACTTGCTGTGTCTGTTCATTGTGTGCTCATCTTCCTTTTTAGGAGGCAACAGAAACAGAACTCGGGGCCACTCGTATGGGGGGGAGCACCTAATCCCTTGAGCTACATCCACTCCCTGCTTTGTTGTGTCTCTCATTATGTTTTCCTCCTTGTGTCTCTTGTTGCATCATCGTGTTGAGTCAGCTTACTGCACCAGCCCATCGCATCAGCCCACTGTCTTGCTCGGCTTCTTTAGGAGGCACCGGGAACTGAACCTAAGACCTCCCATGTGGTAGGCGGGAGCTCAATCGCTTGAGCTACATCTGTTTCCCTGTTTGTTTTTGTTAGATCCTGGCACCCAAGGATATCTTCTTCATATCACTAGTGGATACAAACTTAAGGAACAGAGAGCTCAGGGATTAATCACAGAGGTAATACTTTAAAATATTAAAATAACCAACAAAACACAATAAAAATAATAAAAGAAACAAGAAAAAAATAAAATAAAATACTAAAATATATAGTACACAACAAAAGAGTCCAAAACAGACAAAGACATAGGAAATGATAGCCCACCAAAGGAGCAAGGTAAAAAATCCAGAAACCATCAATGAATAAAACTGATTTGTCCAAATTGGATATATCAGACAAAGACTTTAAAAATGATCCTGAAGGGGAATGAGTGTAGCTCCTGCTTCCCATGTATGAGGTCTTAGGTTCAATCCCTGGTACCTCCTAAAAAAAAAAAAAGTAAAAAATGAATAAGACATTATGGGGGAAGCAGATGTGGCTCAAGCAATTGGGCTCCCATCTACCATATAGGAGGTCCAGAGTTCAATTCCTGGGGCCTCCTGATGAAAAGTGAGCTGGCCCACGTGGTAAGCTGGCCTGAGTGGAGAGCTGGCCCGTTCAGGAGTGCTGGCCTGCACGGAGTTCTGGCCCATACAGAGAGCTGGTGCAGCAAGATGACACAACAAAAAGAGACACAGAAGAGAGACAATAAAAGACACAGCAGGCCAGGGAGATTGAGCAGCCTCTCTCCACTCTGGAAGGTCCCAGAATTGGTTCCTGGTGCCACCTAAAAAGAAGACAGGCAGTCATAGAGGATCACACAGAGAGCAGACAGCAAGTGCAAAAACAATGGGGGGGGGATAAATAAATAAATCTTTAAAAAAAAAAAAAAGAATTAGGAGTTTAAAAAAATTAAAATAGTATGTTTATTTTTTTTTAAAAAAGACATTATGGGGAGTGGGTGTAGCTCAGTGGTTGAGTGCCTGCTTCCCATGTACAAGGTCCCAGGTTCAATCCCCAGTATCTCCTTAAAAAAAAAAAAAGATCCTCAATATGCTCAAGGTGATAAAGGAAAAGAGAGAAGGAACTAAAGGGTAACAAGAAAACAGTGAATGAACAATATGAGCATCTCAATAAAGAGATAAAAATTTTACAAAGGAACCAAACAGAAATACTGAAGTTTTCGAGACTACAATAACTGAAATGAAAAATTCCCTAGAGATTATCAGCAGCAGATTGGAGCTGGCAGAAGAAAGAATTAGTAAACTTGAAGACAAAACAATTGAAATAATTCAGGCTGAGAAGCAGAAAGAAAAAATGAATTTTAAAAAGTGAACAGAACCTAACAGACGTGTGAGTTGCCATCAAGTATACCAATAGATGCATTTTGGGAGTTCCAGAATGAGAAGAAGGGGAGGAAGAAATGAAGAGTAAGAAGGACTACTTGAAGAAATAATGGCAGAAAATTTCCCAAATTTAAGGAAAGGCATGAATACACACATTCAGGAAACCTAACAAAGCCCAAACAGGATCAACATGAAGAGAACCACATGCACAGACACATAGTAGTCAAACTGTTAAATGCCAAGGACAAGGAGAGAGTTCTGAAAGCTGCAAGGGAAAACCATGTTATGTACAAGGGAGTCCCAATTAGATTCAGTGCTGATTTCTCATCAGAAACCATGGCAGCAAGAAGGCAGTGGGTTGAAATAAAGTACTGAAAGATAACAGTTGCCATCCAAGAATTTTATATCTGTTGAGACAGTCTTACAAAAATGAGGGCGAGATTAAGACATTACCAGATCAGAGGCTGAGGGAGTTCATCACCACTATATCTGTTTTACAAGTAGTGCTAAAGGGAGTTCTTCAGACTGAATGGAAAGGATACTGGACAATGGATTAAGGCAGCATAAAGAAAGAAAGATCTCCAGAAAATGTAGCCATGTGAGTAATTATAAATGTCAGTGCTATTATTGTATTTTATTTTTTTGGTATATAACTCCACTTTTTACTTTTCACATGTTCTAAAATGCCAATGCATAAAAAGTAATAATGATAAATCTATGGTTTTGTACTTAACAGTATATAAAGATATATTTGTAACAAGTACAACAAAATGGTGGGAGGACAGAGTGATAGAAGCACAGTGTATGTGTATGCTATTGAAATTAAGTTGGTGTTGGTAGTAAATCACATGTGATTGTTATAGAATTAGGATGTTGAATTTAAGCCCCATGGTAACCACAAAGAAATATGTTTACGGAAAAAAATGAGAAGGAACTCAAAATGGTACAGTACACAAAATAATATAAATATGAAAGCATGTATTAATTGAAGAAATGAGGGACAAAACTATGTAAGACTTACAAAGACAGAATATCAAAATGACAGAAGAAATCTTGCACTGTCAGTAGTTAATTAAATTTAAATGGGTTAAATTTTCCAGTTTAAAGGCAGAGATTGGCATAATGGATAAAAATTCATGACACAATTGTATTAGTCAGCTAAAGGGGTGCTAATACAAAATACCAGAAATCGATTGGCTTTCATAAAGGGTATTTATTTGGGGAAGAAGACCACAGTTACCAGGCCATAAAGCATAAGTTACTTCTCTCACCAAAGTCTATTGCCATGTGTTGGAGCAAGATGGCTGCTGATGTTTGCGAGAGTTCAGGCTTCCTGGGTGTTCCTCTCTTCCCGGGGCTTGCTTGTCTCAGGGCTCAACAATTCTGCTAGCTCCACAAGGTCAGCTGTAGACTATAAGGCTCTCTAGGCTTTGTCTCTCTCCACAAGGCCAGATATAGACTATCAGACGAACGGCTTCTCTTTTTCCCAGGGTCTTCTCTCCTTCCTCACAACTAAGCTTCTCTGTGTGCTTACTTCCCCTGGCTCCACCATTAAAACTCAGCGTCAGAACTCCAATATCAAAACTCCAACTAACTCTTCTGCTCTGCCATGTAGTTTTATCTCTGAGTCCTCACCCACCAAGGGGTGGGGACCTAATATTCTACTGATGTCGCCCAATCAAAGCCCTAATCATAATTTGATCACACCCAGAGGAACAGACCAGTTTACAAGCATAATCCAATATCTGTTGTTGGAATTCATAACTATATCTAACTGCTATGCTAATGATACGTTGTTTACATGAGACTCAACTTAAATTCGAAGACCAAAGTAGGTTGAAAACGAACATCTGAAAAAAATTATGCAAACATTAACCAAAAGAAAGGAGGGGTAGCCATACTAATGTCAGACAACCAGACTTTAGGTAAAAAACTCTCAGGAGGGACAAAGAATGTCACTGTATACTGATAAAGGGGTCAATTCAACAGGAAGATATAACAATTATAAATGTATATGCACCTAATGGCAGAGCACTAAAATATATGAAGCAAATACTCATAGATTTGAGGGGAGAAATAGATAGTTCTACTTTAATAATAGGAGACTTCAGTATACCACTTTCAATAATGGTTAGAACATCTGGGCAGATAACAAAGGAAAGAAAATTCTTGAGTGATACTTATAAACCAATTAGATCTAAAAAATATATGGAACGCTTCACCAACAGCAGCAGAATACCTATTCTTCTCTAGTGTGCACGGATCATTCTCTAGGATAGATCACCTTTTAAGCCATAAAACAAATCTTAATAAATTAAAAAACACTGAAATCATACATTGTTTTTTCTCCAAACACAATGGAATGAAACTTAATACCAATAACAGAGGGAGAACTGGAAAAATTCATGAAAATATAGAAATTTAAAAAACAGTCTCTTAAACAACGAATGGATCAAGGAAGAAATCACAAAGGAAATTAGGAAATATCATGAGGCAAATAAAAATAAATATACAACATTCCAAAACTTTTTGGGATGCAGCAAAGGCAGTGCTGAGAGGGAAATATATAGCTCTAAATGCTTACATTAAATGAGAAAAATGATCTCCAAAGACCTAACCTCACAACTGGAGGATCTAGAAAAAGAAGAACAAACTAATCCAAAGTGAGAAGGAAGGAAATAGAGAACAGAGCAGAAATAAATGAAATAGAGATTTTTTAAAAAAAGAGGGAGTGGCTGTAGCTCAGTGGTTGAGTGCCTGCTTCCACATACAAGGTCCTGGGTTCAGTCCCCAGGGCCTCCTAAAAAAGAATAGAATCAACAAAAGCAAGTATTGGTTCTTTGTAAAGATCAATAAAATTGACAAGCCTTTAGCTTGACTGACTAAAGGGGGTGAAAAAAAAGAGAGAGAGGGCACAAATAACTAAAATCACAAATGAAAGGGAGGACATTACTACCAACTCCACAGAAATAAAAATGATTATGAGGATACTATGAAAAACTGTATACCAACAAATTAGATAACTTAGAGGAAATAGACAAATTCCTAGAAACATACAAACCACCTACACTGACTAAAAAAAGAAATAGATCTCAACAGACCAATAACTAGTAAAGCTATTGAATAAATAATCAAAAACCTCCCAACAATAAAAGCCCAGGTCCAGATAGCTTCACAGGTAAATTTTACTACACATTTCAAGAAGAATAAACATCAATCCTACTCAAACTCTTCTGAGAAATTGTAACTAACATTGCCCTTAGACCAAAACCACATAAGGATAAAAAAAAAAAAAAAAAAAAAAGAAAAATTACGGTCTAATAACCCCTAATAATATACTGCAAAAATCCTCAACAAAATAAATCCAACAGTACATTAAAAGGATTATATACTACAATCAAGTGGGATTTATCCCAGTTATGCAAGGGTGGTTCAACATAATAAAACCAGTATAATACACCATACCAACAGAATGAAGGAAATAAAAAAACCTACAACGTGATCATCTCAGTTGACACTGAGAAAGCATTTGAAAAAATCCAGCATCCCTTCCTGATTAAAACACTTAGAAACTGGAAATAGAAGGAAACTTCTCAAACATGATAAAAGACATGAAAAAATTCTATTCAGTGGTGAAAGAACGCTTTCCCTCTGAGATCAGGAACAAGAAAAGTATGGCCACTGTTACCACTATTATTCAGTATTGTTCTGGAAGTTCAACCCAGAGCAGTAAGGCAAGAGAAAATAATAAAAGGCATTATTGCCTTTTATTATTTATTATTCTTCATTACTGGAAATGAAGAAGTGGAGAAATAGGAGCAAATTGTTAATTGTGAGAATGTAAAAAACTTCAGCCACTGTAGGAAACGGTTTGGTTGTTCCCCAGAAAGTTAAGTACAGAATTACCATCAATCCCACTGATATTTGTAAACTGATGTTCATAATGGCATTCTTCACGATAGCCAAAAGATGGAAGCAACCCATGTGCCCATCAACAGATGAATGGATTAACACTATGTGGTATATGCTTATATTTTAGTTTCCTAGGATACTCAAGCAAATACCATGAAATAGGTTGGGTTAAACAATGGGAATTTTTTAGCTTATGATTTTGAGGCTAAAAGAAAATCCAAATCAAGGTGTCAAGGCAATGCTTTCTCCCTGAAGACTGCTGTTCTGGGGTTTGCTGCTAGCAATCCTTGGCTCCTCTGTCACATGGCAAGGCACATGGTAGCATTTTCTTGTTTCTTTCTTCTCTGGGTTCCTTCAAAAATCTCAGCTTCTTGTTCTGTGGCTTTCTTTCTGTCTGAATTTCGCTTCACTTATAAAGGACCTCTGTAATAGGATTAAGACCCATCCTGATTGAGCTGCACTGTACCTTAACTGAAGTAACCTCATCAAAAGGTCCTACTTACAATGAGCTTACTCCCATAGGAATGGATTAGACTGAAGGACATGTTTTTCTAGAGGTACGTACAACTTTAAACCACCACATACAATGGGATATTATTCAGCTGTAAAAAGAAATGAAGTTCTGGTACAAGCTACAACATGGATAAATGTTGAAGATTTCATGTTGAGTGAAATAAGCGAGACACAAAAGCACAAATATTGTATGATTTCACTGTAATGAAAGAATTATCATAAGCAAGTTCATAGTCAGAAACAAGATTACCAGTGGCCCAGGAGGGAGTAAGGAATGGAGAGTTAATACTTAATGGGTAGAGTTTCTGTTCAGGGTGTTGAAAAGTTTTGTTAATGGGTGGTGGTGATGGAATCACAAAATTGTGAATATAATTAATACCATTGAATTACGTATTTGAATGTGGTTCATGGGAAAAATTTTAGGTTGTATATATGTGACTAGAATAAAAATGTTTAAAAAGAAAAAACATTGGATTGCACAACACAGTAAACCCTAATGTAAACTATGGACTATAGTTGATGTAATAAATTTGAAATAATTGTAATAATATTTTAATGAAAAATTATAGAACATTAGTAATTAAACAAAACAATAACAATGAAACTGAATAAGAAACAGTTTGTTCTGTGCTGATACTTGATGAAATTAGGAAAATGAAAATATAAAAACCTGTGGGGTCATGCAAAATATGCTATGCATTTTTTTTTAAAGATTTTTTAATATCAATGCCATTGATTTGTAAGTATTTTTGAAGAAAACATAAGAAAAGCTCAGAGAATAATATAATTAACAACCACATATCTATCATCCAATTGAACATTTTGCTTCAGAAACTTTTCTTAGTAGAAATAAAACATGGTATTTTTACTATTGCTTAATTTTTACAGTAACACTTACGATTCTCATAGTGCTTGGAGTAGGTTTGGGTCCTTTTCAGGCTAGCAAACATAATAGATGGAAATAAAAATGATGCCCCAAGGATAATTGGGGATGATTTGTCAGAAAGCAGAAGGGTATTTCAGAGTGTATATATATATATGCCTTAATTGGAACTCAATGAGCTACATCCTTGAGAGGGTAGAAAAAGATGAATTTGAAGAGATATATTCTTCCTTGATCAGAAGATTTTATTGATGACACTGTCTTACCCTCTCTAAGTCTCACTCCCTGTTTGACTCATGTCAGAATTAAGGAGGCCATTTGGAAAGGTGGAGAATAGAGAAGTCTCTTATAGTTGGGAAAATTTTTTATTTAATTATATAGGATATCTACTAATTATGTGTTTGTAACTGGAAGTGGATAGCAGGAAAATAAAATCATACTAGTCACACCATTTAATCTTCTGACAAAAATGAAAAAACTCCTTTAAGCTCCTTTAAACATACAGCCATATATTCAAAATATATTCTTTATACCTTTTGTGGTTTTATTTTATCCTTATAGATATTAAGATGATATTTTAAGAAAAACTACAGTAAACACCTATGTATACTTTTACTAGGAAAGTAATACAGAACTAATTCTAAGCAGTGTAATCATACTTAGTAATTTAAGAAATAATTTCTTTCTATATTATCATCTGCTTTTTAGTGTCTGTGTTTAAAAACAAACAAAACCCTAAAGGTGCACTTAAAATATCTTTTCAACCAACAAAGCCATGACGCTTTGTTAAAAGCTTTAATGGTTAAATTTGCTACCTGTGCTTTCTTATGCTTTCCTTACTTCTTCATCAGACATTGTCTCTTCTGATCAGTTTGCTAATCGTTACCTCTGCTCACACTTAGTACCATTCTTGGTCAAAAGCATTTATGAAACAATTACTTGTTCCTGGCACTCTGCAAGGTGCTTAACAAATACCACGATGTATAAAACACTCAATCCCTATTCTCACAGCACTCACTATCATTCAGCTGTAGATTTATCTGTTTTTTTTTTCTGTTGGGCTACCCCAACTCTGATTTCATTGTTAAGTCGTGCAGTGTTAGACTTTAGTAACCACCTATATTCTCCCTCATATTTTACTTTAATCCATGCTCTGTTCTTTGCTTTTTGCTTTTCATTTTGGTACTGATAGATCAAAGGAATCCATGCCACCATAAGGCAAAAGACAAAATCATTATTCTTTAGGAGGTGATAAAGAATGTTTGGGGAATAAAAGAGGGTATACTGTTTACTTTGAGTATACTTTCTGATAATACCCACAGGCCCACTTTTTTTTAAAAAATGTTATTTTAAATTTATATTTTGAATTAATAATTAGGTCAAAATTCAAAAGATATCAATATAAAAGGTACAAAAGAATTCCATCTCATCTTTGTTCCCCAGTGATCTAGTTTCCTTCTCCAGAATCAGCCACTGTCACCTATTTCTTGTGAGTCCTGGGGATATTCTATGGCATTATAGCATTGTTACTAAGGATAGAGATTCTGGTGCCAGACTGCCTTGTGTTGTATTCTCTGTCACAGTAGGCAAGTTAAATTATAAACATCTGTGCCTCAGTTTGCTCCTCTGTAAATGGAAATAATAATACCTACCACATTGGATTGTTTGTAAAGCACATGATAAATGCTTAGTAAACAAGAAGTATATTGTTTTTATAGAAGTTGTGTATCTGAATGTGTGTGTGAGTATATGTATTTTTTTAGCCTCAGAAATGGAGAATTGAGTTAATCATAATCTACAATCATGGCACTTTATTATTATTATTGGTCTTTGCAAAGCCTTTGTATCATCCTGCTGTGTTACAAAACCAATTATTTTTTTTGATGGGTCTACAGGTCATGTGGACAGTTTTGTTCATCTGGGTTGAGTTTAGTAAACTGAAGGGATGACTGGGGCTTCCCAATCTAGAATGACCTGATCTTAGATGATACAGTTCTTTTCCACATATCCCTCAAATTTCTCCGTCATGCTAGAGTGTAGAGATGCATAAGCACTATGCAGTAAAGTCAGATCTTATCCTTTTTAAGTCTCACTCCCTGTTTGACTCATGTCAGAATTAAGGAGACTGTGTTGGAAAGATGGAGAATAGAGAAGTCTGGGGTGTTCAAATTCTGTGCATTTCAAAGAAACTGGCTTTTGACTGGCTCCTGGAAGATAAGCTCTAAACCCTGGGACTATCCTCACTGATAAGTATCTTGATATACCTAAGGCCTTCGGCAACAACAGATAGTTTATGCTAATATTGTGAGTTATGGTGGGAGCCTTGGGCTCTGCTCTATCAGTTTGACCTCTGGAGAGACTGAAAGCTGAGTAACTAACCTCCATGCCTCCTGAACCTATCTCCATTAAAAACCCTGGACTCCATGGCTTACGTGAACTTCCCTGGTTGACAGTACTGGGTACATGTTGTCACACACAATTGTTGGGAGAATTAAACTCTGTCAATACACTCAACTGGGAAAGGACAACTTACCTGTACCTGGTCTCTTCTGGGCTCTGCCCTATGTGCCTTTTACCTTTAACCTTTGATGATTTTAATCTATATCCTTTACTATTAAAAACTTTGTGAGTAAAACAGCTTTTCTAAGTTCTATAAATCTTTCTAGTGAATCATTCAACCCATGGAATGGCTTGGGGTCCCTAACACAAGAATTTTTCCAAACCACTGTTTGTGTCAGTTTTGCTACTGTACCATTGGCCAAAACAAATTACATGGCCAATCCCAGGGTCAGTGTGTAATATTGTCAAAGGGTGCTGATACAGGAAGATGTGAAAAATCATAACCATTAATTTAATTAATCTAACACAATTCACTCTTTCAGAACAACAGTCACATAATTGGGGGTTGCCATAGAGCTAGTATTGGTCAATGAGGTTAGTACTAGAAAAGACATGCTAGCAGTTAGAGATCACTAGACAACTGTGTGTGTATTTGTCACTGTGTTAGACCACCATAATTTTCTGAGAGGAATGGCTTCAACTTCATTTCTTTCTCCCAAGTCTCATATAGTTTCCTCTCTTTTCCACCTCTAACCTGGAACCATATATAGTCCCCACCTTTAAATGAGAGCAGTAATGCCAAGCTGACAAAACATAGTTCATCATAGATCCTTTCTTTTTTATGTTTTCTTCTTTACCTAAATCCTCATTCCTATTACTTATTCTTCTCCCTCTCAGAATACCCATTTTAATATCTTTGTTATATCCTTCCTTATATATCTTGTTCTGTTCCCTTTGAAGCATTCGTTAGTTTGTTTTTTGTTTTTGTTTTGATATAATGAAAATGCTATAATATTGATTGAAGTGATGACTACAAAACTGTGATTTTGCCAAATGAGTGTGCACTTTAAATGAATTGTATGGTTTATGAATATGTTTCAATAAAGTTGATTTTTTTAAAAGTTGAAATCAACCCAAGTGTCCATCAATGGGTGACTGGATAAACAAAATGAGGTATATACATATGATGAAATATTACTCAGCTGTAAGAAGGAATGAAGTATTGACTCATGTGACAACATGGAGAAATCTCAAAGACCTTATGTTGAGTGAAGTAAGCCAGTCACTAAAGGACAAATATTGCATGATCTCATTGATAAGAACCAAGCATATTGAGCAGACTCAAAGAGAAAGAGCCTGGAAGACAGATTACCAGGAGATTGAAAGAGAGTAGAGAGTGGTGAGTCAATTCTCAATCTGGGCAGAATCTATGATAATTGTGGATGGGGGTTGTTTATCAGTGAATGGGGCTGATGGTGGTGCAGTGATGTGAGTGGGGTCAGCAATGCTGGACAGTGAGTCTGGGTGGGATTGGGGGACTGTGCTGTTCATAGAGCTGGTGGGGGGGTGGGGTACTAGAGAAAGAAACAGGTGAACCCTGGGGAGGTAGAGGATTGTGGTTGAGTATACAATTGTGGGAGTGTTCTTTTGGCAACTATGGCAGGGAAAGGATATTGGTGGTGGTGGTGGGGAATGTGTGGGTTAGAGGGCACCTGTGGCATGCCTCTGTGGAATATGAATGTGTTCATGTGGTCATAGGGTGTTATCTCAGTGGGTGGAAACCCACACAATAACCAACAAAATATTAAATTCCCATCATGGGGAATCCTGCTACATTCTCAAGTAGAAGGGGAAGAATTCTAGAGTACATAGGCAGTGCCTAATAAAAGAAAACAGACCAATATGCTAAGACCTCAGTATTAATGCTTGTACTTATGAACCTTATTATTGAAAATTGAAACTTAGCCTAATAATAACTATTGCCTAAGAGTTACCTCCTGAAAACTTCCTTGTTACTTAAATGTGTGGTCTCTCTCTAACCAATCTCAGTAAATAAACTCACTACCTTCCCCTCAGGATGGGACATGACTCCTGGGGATGAGCCTCCCTTGGCACTGAGGGATTACTACCAGGTGCCAACCAGCAACACATTTGGAAAAAGACCTTAAACAAAAGTGGGAAGCATTAAATTCTAAAGAGTTTTTTTGGCTAAGAGATTTCAAAGTGAGTTGGGAAGTCATTCCAGAGGTACGCTTGTGCATGTCTTTGGCAGATCTCACTAACTGCCACAGTAAACAAAGCCTCAAACATGGGTGCTCCTGAGTGCCCTAGATCCATCCAAACACTATAGGAAAGACACACAACTCCATGAAATCAGCACCCCATCGGTGGGCCTTACCTTGGAATATATGATAACCTGTTTCCCCAGTGTAAGAGAGTTAGACTCATTTATAATTTCCTTACACATTGATTCTTCTACTCTTTTATTTGAACCTATAATTAGTACTATACCTGTTAAATATATGTTCCAGAGACTTAAATCTTTGGTCTGTTCATATGCTAATTGAGCCCTTAATCTCAGCAGAGTTAGACAACTAACAAAAGGATGGTGATGGAAAACACCCATCCCAAAATCAGAGAGTATCTACAACTGCAAGAAAAACAGTTCCTTCCACCTGCCCCATGAGATCTAAGCTTCCTCTCAGTCTGAAGCAGAGTGGGCATCACCATCCCAAAATCCCCAAGATTGAGAAATGAACATAAGGGGGAATGCAACCATGGACCAAAGTAGATTTTTTATCATTGTAGTAACAGAAGAACTTGTAACATTGAAATGAAGATAGTGGTTATCAGAGGTTCTGAGGTGTGGGGGAGGGAAGAATAGGTGAAAATAAGGCATTTTTAGTGCATTGAAATTTTTCTACATGATATTGCAATGATGACATTTTGTTAAAACCCATAAAATTGTGCGATGCAAAGTGTAAACCATAATGTAAGCTGTAGACCTTGGTTAGTAGCAGTGCTTCAGTATTTGTACATCAATTTGTACCAAATGTACCACACTAATGTAAGATGTTATTAATAGGGGAAAATGTGAGAGGAGGTGGTGGGATAAATGGGAATCCCCTATATTTTTTAATGTAACTTTTCTGTAATCTAAAACTCTTTAAAAATAAAGTTTTAAAAAATTACTTTATGAAAGACTGTGTTGGAAAGCATTATTATTATTTTAATAATAATATGACATTTCCAGAGGCTGTTCCCTTTAGAAAATTAAATCTCAATCAGAAGACATAATTTTAAGATATTATATAATCTTCACATTAAAATTTTTTATTTTATAACTTCTTGCCTTAGCTTGTTCCCCTCAATCAAAATCAAAATCATTTTTAGGGAAGAGTGTTTTTGTGACAAAAGTACTTTTTCTTTTGGTGGTGGTGTTTTTTGTTTTGTTTTGTTTTGTTTTGTTTTTAATATGGAGCAGACTTCCTTGATTTTATCACTTTCCAAGTAGGCAGTTTCTTTTTTGGAGGTGTGCTGAGAACTGCCTTCATTATTTTGAGCATGACCTGTTCTTGCATAATTGCATTATGATTTTTAGTTGTGGCAAATATGTAAAAGTGAAAAGCAACCAAAACACCTAACAGCTTTATGTGACTATTTTTCTTTATTTGCAGCCTTCAAGCACAGTAAAGGTACCTGAGGAGAATTTCTTTGATGTTCCTGCTTTCTTAACTGTCTCAGGACAACTTCATCTAGAAGTGATGTCAGGGTACAGAATTTTTTTTCTCTTTTGCTTAATGGACTATTGATTGTTGTTTGGGTGAGGGTGAAATAGTGTTTGCCATCCGAATGCCCAAATCTAAAAATTAGAATTAGTCTATATGATTACTCCACTTGAATCCAAAGGTGCATTTAGATTGGCAATTTGAAAATATCCAAGTTCTTACTATGAAATCACATTAGTCTAGACTTTTTTTTTTTAGTGAAAAAATTAATACTGAAAATAATCTATTATGGTTATTTTCTTTTTACTAGACTTTAGGGCCTAAAGTCAGACATGTAATTAAAGTTTAAACATAAGTAGTCATGTGTTAGTCCATTTCATTTAAAAAAAGGGATGTACCTCAAAAAGATGGTAGAATTTTAAAATAAAAGTAGTTAGGGTTTTTTTCCTTTTTTAAAAAATCAATTTTATTGATACAAATTAATAAAACATACAATTCATCTAAAGTGTACAATCAATCGTATTTGGTATAATCACATAGTTGTGCATTAAAAGTAGTTAGCTTTAAAAAAAAGAAAATTTACCCATAGTGCTACCATGATTAACATTGTGACAATTTAGAAAGTCTTAGAAGTCAGAGTACATTAATTTTAGACATTGTCAGACTTCTGACAAATCACTTGTAACCCTTTGGGCCCAACTTTTTCTCTTCTTTTAAAACAGGGGATTGGACAAGCAGATCTTTAAGATCTTGTCTAACTCTAATGCATTCTTATTTAGTGGGTAATTTCTTAATGCTGACTCAACAAGTACTGAGTTTTCTTCATAAAAATTCTACTTTCCTTGCTGCTAAAAAAAATGCCATATAATACGGTGGCTTAAACAACAGGAATTTATTGGCTCATGGTTTTGAGACTAGGAAAAGTCCAAAATCAAGGTATCAGCAAGGTGGTGCTTTGTCCTCAAAGACTGTGGCATTCTGGAACTGGCTGATCGTGATCATTGGTCTTTGGCTTTTCTGTCAAATGACAATGCACATGGTGGCGTCTTCTCCTTTCTTTTCCAGATTCCACTGACTTCCAGCTTCTGGGTGCGCCCCATAACTTTCTCTCTATATCTGAATTTCATTCTTCTTGCAAAGGACTCCAGTAATCCAAATTAAAGTTTCACTTGGGCCCCACATTAACTGAAGTAGTATCTTGAAGAGATCTTATTTACAGTGGGTCCACACCTACCAGAATTTGGATCTAATACCAAGAACATGTCCAAACTAGGATACACAATTCATTCTACCATAATATCTTTGTTTTCTCATGTAGTGACTGGGGACTTAATGTGAGTCTTTTGCAGACAGCATATAGTTGGGGCATCTCTTTTTATCCATTCTGCTATTTTCTGCCTTTTGAATGGGGAGTTTAATACATTTACATTTAGGTCACTACTGATAATGCAGGCCTTTTTCCTGCCATTTTGTTATTTATCCTTTTTGTTATTTATCTTATGCCTTTTTTTTGTACCTTCTATTAACACCTACTTTTATATTGATTTGATTTTTTATTTCATACTATATTGAGTGTCTTCTCATTTATATCTTGATATATTTTTTATCTATTTTCCTTGTGGTTACCATGGAATTAAAATTTAACATACTAAAGATAGGATAATCGTATTTGGTTTGATACCAACTTAACTTCAAAAACATACACATATACTTTTTCTGTACCCCTCTGTCCCCCCACCTTCTTTATTTGTACTTCTTACCACTTATATCTTTGTAATCGTGTGTCTAAAACCATACATTACAATACTTTTTATGTTTTTGCATTTTAGCACCTGTAGGAAGTAAGAAGTTGAGTTACATACCAAACACACTACAGTAATCTTGGCGTTTTTAACTATCCAAATGGTTACCTTTACCACTGGTCTTTATGTCTTTATGCTGTCTTGGGCCACTATCTAGTGTCCTTTCCTTTCTGTGTGAATAACTCCCTTTAGCATTGCTTGTAGGGCAGGTCTAGTGGTGATGAACTCCCTCTGCTTTTGTTTATCTGAGGATGTCATAATTGCTCCCTCATTTTTAAAAGAAAGTCTTGCCAGGTATAAAATTTTTGGTTGGTCATTGTTTTCTTTCAACACTAAGTATTTCAACCCACTGTCTGCTTGCCTCTGTGGTTTCGGATGAGAAAGAAAGATCATTTTTTTAAAAGGTTTGTTCAATATGTTCACATTCTGGTCTTCGTTGATGTTTTCTGAATTTTTATAATTTTCCTTTGGATGGGCCATCATTTCCTCTTTCTTTGTTTGCCTCATACTCTTTTGTTGCACACTGTACATTTTAATATTTTAAATATTTTAAAATGTCAACTCTGGAATTTATTTTTTTTAATATGCTTTTTTATTTTTTATTTTTTAAAGAAACTTAGATTACATAAATCTTACACAAAAAAATATAGGGGATTCCCATATGCCCTGCTCCCTAGCCCTCCCACGTTTTCCCACATCAGCCACATCCTTCATTAGTGTGGCACATTTGTCACAATTGATGAACACATCTTGGGGCATTGCCACTCAGCAATAATTATGGTTTACATTGTAGTTTACACTCTGTCCTGCACATTTTTGCAGGTTATTACACGATATACAATGGCCTGTATCTGTCATTGAAATGTCATTCAGGATAATTCCCAAGTCCCCAAAATGCCCCAAATTATACCTATTTTTCCCTCTCCCTCCCCTTAGAACCTCCAGTGGCCACTGCCTCCACATCCATGATAAAAGTTCTTCCATTGCCAGGATCACAACAAGTCTACAGTAGAACAACTGTAAGTCTACTCCATCATCCATTCCCCAATCCTGAGGATTCTAGGATGGTGATGCCCACTCCACTCTAATTGAGAGGGGACTTAGGTCCCATGGAGCAGATGGATGGGACTTCCTTGCTTGCAGTTGCAGACTCTCTGTTCCTTGAGATGTTTGTTTTCAGTCGTCTTCTCCTTGTTAGTTGTCCTGGGTGAGTCCAACGAACTGGAGAGTAGGTGTTGCAAGTCTTTTGAGATTCAGGGCCCAGCTGGCACATGGACAGCCGAAAGATTTAAGTCTCTTGGACATAGAACTATCAACTCTAGTACTAACTATAGGTTCAGATAGAGGGGCAGCATAGCCATGTATAGAGAAAACACAACTGAGTCCAACTCTTATCACACTGGGGAGCATAAATTTCACTGTCAAGACACCAAACTCCTGAGCTTTCTGCCCTGCCTATAGTGTCTGGATGTCTCTAGAGCCCTCAGGAGCCCCACTATTTGAGGTAATATTTACTTTGGCAGTCTTTGAGTTCTTCCTGAGATGTGCATAAGCGTAATCTGTGAAATGACCTCCCGACTCACTTTGAAGTCTCTTAGCCATAGAAACGCATTTGTCTTTACCCTTTCCCCTTTTTGGTCAAGGTCTTTTTCCAGTTGCATTGGTAGTTGGTGCTTGGTAGTAATCCCTCAGTGCCAGGGAGGCTTATCCCTGGGAGTCATGTCCCACACTTGGGGGAAGGTAATATATTTACACACTGAGTTTTAGCTTAGAGAGAGGCCACATTTGAGCAACAAGGAGGCTCTCAGGAGTTGTCTTTTTCTTGATTTTGTAACCAGCTGGTGATAAGACAGAGATTTTCTTGAGATTCAGCCCATTTCGGGAATGTCTGCCCAGGGTGAATGCAGTGTTCGGGGTTTTCCCTGTCTTTTTGGTCCTCTGTCTTGTCCTGGTCTTTGCTTGTTAGTTGTTTTGGAGTTCCCCTGTTTACAGAAATTGGTTGTCCCCTGTTTCCCAGGAGACAGATGACCCTCTCCTGAATATTTGTAGTTCGCAGGTCACTGCCCCAGACTGCCCACTTCTGTAGTTTCTTATACTCTTTTCATTTTCTCAAGCTGCTTTTGCTTGGATGGCAGATTCTGGAAAGAAGGTCATGCCAGAGAGGGCTTTCCCAAGTCAGTCTTTTCCAGTCAAAACAGGGCCAAAGACCCATGCAGGGAGTCAGACTGGCTCCAGAGTGCCCTCGGATGTGGATCAGGAAGGGCGCCAGGAGCTTTACTGATGGCCCCACAGCCCTGAGTAAGTGTAGCGTCCTTATGTCTCCACTGTTTTTGACCCTGTCTAGGGAGGGTTGAAACAGTTGTGGCTGCTACATTTGTGTAGATGGGTTGAAACAGTGGCTGTTCTCAGAGCCAGGCCTCAACAGTCTGAATTCATTAATCAAAAGATGTGATCAGTGATTGGTCATGACCAACCCTGGAGTTTTTTTTAAACTTTATTTTTTTTTTATTTTATTTTATTTTATTTTTTTAAAGATTTTATTTATTTATTCATTTATCCCCCCCTTGCTGCTTGTGCTCGCTGGGTCAGCTAACCACGCCGTGCAGGCGGGCTTGCCTTCACCAGGAGGCCTCGGGAACCGAACCCGGGGCCTCCCATATGGTAAACGGGAGCCCTACTGATTGAGCCACAGCCGCTTCCCTTTTTTTAAACTTTAAAAGAGAAGTTGTTAGCTTACAAAACAATCAAGCATAACTTGCAGAATTCCCATATATCACCCTTCCACCAACACCTTGCATTGTTGTAGAACGTCTGTTACAGATTATGAAAGAACAACATCAAAATATTACTACTAACTATGGCCCATAGCTTACATATGGTATATTTTTTCCATATACCTCCCTATTATTAAGACCATGTGTTAGTACTGTATATTTGTTGTAGTTCTTGAAAGAACACTCAAATGTACTGCTTACCACAGTCCATTATCCACCCATGGTTCACTGTGTTATACAGTCCCAGGCCTTATACAATCTGTCCAAAGTATACATTCATTGGCTCTCAGTTTCATCACAGATTTTTATGTCCCTTTCTGTCACCAGTGAGCTAGCAGGCACTCGATCCTACAGTGGCCTGCTATGAGAGTGGGGGATGGACACTGGTACCCACGGCTCAGAGAGAGCAGTTTACTGTACTTTATTGTAATTTATCGTGCTCTTCTTCCTGCTCTTCCCTGGATGTTGTACAGTGTTCTTCTGGTCTCTGGAGTTTTAAAATAGGTGTTTCAGACAGTTCCTGCTTGTTGTTTTGGTGGAAGGGCTTAGTCCTAGAGCTCCCTACTCCATCATCTTTCCACAACCCTTTCTCCCCTATCTGATTTTGAGTACTTTCTGGTCTTTTGGTACCACAAATGCTCCAGGTTTATCTGATAATTTCCCTACCATAGACCTAGAATTAGCCGGTTCTTCAAGGAGCCCCAGTTCCTTTTATTGGAGAATGATATTCAGAAACCTACATCTAGCCACCAGATGTCCTTGTTGCTACTGGGGTGCTATTACTTCTAAGCCCTCTCAATGGATAGAGTTATAAATGTGCTTTTAAATTAGAGAAAACTAAGTGTTTCTTTTGTATTCTGTATACAAATATAATTTTTATATGGTAAATTTCTTCTGAGAGAATTACAAATGCTCTAGATTGAATAAAATCTGTAAATAAGAAATGTCAGGAGGGGTCCAAGTTGATGTGAGTAGGGAGTGGCAGGGCACACTTGTCCAGAAATGGCAAGAAGACATGCAGGCTTGCTGGATACAGGGGAAGTGGCAGGGGTACAAAAGAAGTGATGTGGCAGCCTCAAGGGAGGTCTTGCTGGGTGCCTAGGAAGCAGCATGGGCACAGGGGAAGCACTGCAGGCAGCCTGTGAAGGAGGCCTTTCTGGTTTGTGCTAAAAAAAAAAAAAAAAAAAAAAAAAAAAAAGCACATGAAAAGATGCTCAACATCTCTAGCAATTAGGGAAATGCAAATCAAAACCACAATGAGATATCATTTCACTTGTCCTAGACTGGCCACTATTTAAAAAACAGAAAACTTAAAAGTTGTTGGAGAGGATGTGGAGAAATAGGAACACTCATTCACTGCTGGTTGGAATACAGAATGGCGCAGCCTCTGTGGAAGACAGTTTGTCAGCTCCTCAGGAAGCAGTTGACAAAAGATAGAAACAACCCAAGTGTCCATGACCTGATGAGTAAGTAAACAAAATGTGATATATACATACAATGGAATATTATTCAGCTGTAAGAAAAAATGAAACACTGATGCATGTGATAATGGATGAACCTTGAGAACCTTATGTGGAGTGAAATAAGCCAGATACAAAAGGAAAACTATTGTATGATCTCACTGATATGAACTAATTATTACAAGCACACTCATGGAGTTAATATCTAGAATATGGGTTACTAGAAGATAGAATGTGAATACAGCATGGGGAGTTGATGCTTACTTTGTGCAAAATTTGTAATAAGGTTGATTGTAAATGTTTGGAAGTGGGTAGAAGTGTTGGTAGCACATTATCGTGAGGGTGATTAACAGCACTGGATTGTGTATGTGTGATTATGGTTGAAAGAAGAAGGTTAGGGTCATGTATGTCACTAGACAGAAAGCTAGAGGATGAAACATGGAACTGTATAACATAGTGAACCCTGTTGTGGATGTGAATGTGGTTAATAGTACATATATAGGAATGTTATTCCATGAAATAGGACAAAAGCACATCACTATTAAGAGGTATTAATAATGGGGTGGTATATGCAGGAATATACACCTAATGAAAGTTATGGGCTATAGTTAACACCAATATCTTAATATTCTTTCATTGGTTGTAACAAATGAACAATTTTGTTGAAGAGGGGATGGTCATCTTTTTTTGCCCCATAATTGTAAAACATTTTTATTTTTAGATTCATGAGCACCAATTAGAATGATCAACCCAAGGAATTTTGTTTATTTCTTTGTCTTTTTTCTTCCAAAGATCTTTGTATACACATTTGCCTTCAACATTTGTCTACTTATTAACCATATCAAGTAAATTTTGGCTTACAAACACCATAAGTGATGAAAGAATATTGTCACATACCCTTTCAGCAAAATGAGATTGTCCAAGTTCTTGTTGCAAATTATTGCATGATGGAGTACTTCCTGTTGAATGATTAATTGAATGAAAATACCATATTTCCTTTTTGTCCTTAGAAATATATTATTGACTTGTCAATTCTTGAGTTTGAGAAAATTCATTTAGGATATCATCATCTGAAGGATCATAGCTTGAGATCTTATGCTGCTGCTGTCTAACTCTTTACATTTATTTCCTGACTTGTTTAATAATTATGAATTGTCTTCCTCAGTTTCCTTCTCTTTACCATTATGAACAAAATAAAGGACTTTGAATTCTCAGTTGTGTTCTATTAAAACTATAAAAAGCCTACAAACATGGTGTATCCAAGTTTCTTTTATACCTTCTTGAATAATGCCACAATAATTTTTATGCTCTAGTAAGAAAACTGAAAGATGATATAATGGTGACGATTTGTCCCACCCATCATTTTTGTTTTCTTCGTATTTTACTCCTTTTTTTAAAAAGATAATTAGGAATAATTGATGAGTAAGGATGAAATAATTTCTAGGATGATGATATACAAAATTTTACAAGGTACAGGAAAAGTAAGATTGCTAAAATCCCATATATATATTTATGAAAACCCCATATGGTTTCACGAAAGGTTTCAGTGGGTTTATTTTTCAGTGGGTTTTATTCTATTTTCAATCCGTTTTATTCTATTGTTTAAAATATAAAAGAAATTTCTCTTTATTTGGAAGACCTCTAAGAAAGAATAAATTCATGAAATAATTTATTTTTATAAATAGCTAGAACTACTCAACAAAGAAACTCAAAATTAAAATTTCACCCTATAGTCCCTGACAAATACTAAGGGTTAAATTGATACATATATATAATAGATTGCTGGAAAGTCACGATAAACCTTTACAAGATGTTATTAAAGGAAAAACACTGTTATAAAACAGAAAGTAGAATGTGATTCCAGTTTTTAAAGGTTGTGTGTGTGTGTGCAGGCATAGGAAGTCTGGAAAAATATATGCTAATATTCAATTTTTAAACAATGGCTATTTCTTTGTTTTCTTCCTTAAACTTGTCTTAATTTTCAGGTTTGAAAAGAGAATATGTTTTACTCTTAATTACTTTTATAATCAGAAAAATATGAATTATTTCTATTTGGGGAGGGTGGAATTCAGTTTGGTCTTTGGGTTGATTTTATTTGTTTGATTAAATTCTTGGTTTGAGATTGGTATGAGCAATCCTAAACTCATTTCCTTGGGCTGTCTCCTCAGTTCAGATGCTGAGAAGCCATGAAGCATTCATACTTAGGATGTCCTCATCCTATTAATAGCTGTGATGAAAATGTCTGCATGTAAATCCAAGTTAAACTAAAGTTTAATGAGATGTGAGACTGTCCTCCCATCTACTCATATTACGCTCTTATTTTCATCCACTTGGTTAGATGCTTATCTGAACTTTGTTATTTTTTACTAATTTGATTTTCAGTATCTTTTTCGATTACGGCTATGATACATTTTCAATCGCCTTTGCTTTTGTAATGCCATTCACTATAGCCTTAGACTGATTTTTCCTTATCTCCTTATTCCTAAAGGCTCAGCTGAAATATGGCTGCCTCCTTGACTCCTTCCCTATTTTTCTCTCAGTAGAAATTATTTTTCCCACTTTATATACTTTTATTTTCTTATTTTTCATGCTCAATTATTATTGCATGTCTTTTGAAAGAAAAAAATTCTCTTGTTTTTAACATTAATTCTCTTGTTTTTAACATTTAGCTAATTTGTAGTTCTTCTCATATATGTTCTTCTCAAAAATTATATATCTCTTAAGGACAGAAACCATGTTTCTGTTTCCTTATAATTCCTAACAAATAGTAGATACTCATTAAGTATTGTTAAATTGAATTTGTAAAGCACAAATTATCATTCTTTTAAAATTTCCCTCTACTTTTTCTATTATAATGTTGAGTCCATATCAGGAGTTAAGTACTTTCATAGAAATGATATAAACTTTGAGATCTTTAAGAACCTCATGATTTTCTGAATGTGTATGAATATTTTTCTCATTGACCTTCACCTTGAGTGATGGTAAGATTCTTTTATGCTTATCTCTTAATGGTGAGACCTTAAAACACAGGAATTTTTTCTTTTAGTGTATTATTTATGTTAAAAATTAACCTTATTTAGATAGAAATATGAACTATTGCCTTTGGTATAGATAGCTCAAGAACTTCATTATCACCTTTCCAGTTTCGTTATTTATATAATATTGTATCATATAGCCAGGAGACAAGCATTTCAGACAGATTGAACAGCAAGTGAAGAAGCTTTTTAGTAGGAATATTTAGCTTTCTAAGGTGGAAATACAGAGAATGTGGATATTTGGGTTAAACAGAGATTTGGTAGTGTCAAATGAGTTGGATAGAAATAGATTGGTACAGAAGGTTATAATGATGGATCAAGGAATATATGCTGCGTTAATAGAGTAGTGAGGAAATGGGAGTAGAGGCTGATGATTTTTTTAAAAGTAATGGAGTTAAGTAATTGGAGGTCTTAATGAAGAACTGTTGGTGTGGAAGTACTAGAGTAAAAACCTGGAAAAATAGGAGGTGATGGTCAAAGGATATTATGAAATTATTATCTCTAAATTGGACTCTCTGCTCAGCTTCCAATCTGTAAAATGAAGTGCCAGTTGTCTTCTCAAATTGTCTATTGTACAGTCATCTCAATATCAATGTGTTTGAAACTAAACTCATTACTTTATTCCATAAATCTGTTTTTCCTTCTGAATTCCCTATTTCAGGCAGTGACACTACCATCCTTCCAGTTTGTCAAACTAGAAATAGGGAAATCACCCCACATTCTTCTTTTCCCATACTATTTCTGTCATTTCATTCATTTCCTTCTGCTTCCCTTTGCTTCATCTGTCCTATATTGCTTATAATATTATAAACACATCATCCTCTTTCATACATTTGGATTCCTTTACACATGACATTCTTCTGCCTGGAATGTTCTTCTTCCATGCCTTTGTCTAACTAACCTCTCTCCTTCATTCTAAACTCAGATTTAAAACCATCTCACCCATATGCAACATCATTAGCTAGCCATTAGGAAAATGAAAATCAAAACCATAATGAGATACCACTTCATACCCATTACAATGGCTTTTGTTTTAAAAATGGAAAATAACAAGTGTTGGCAAGAAGAATGTGGAGAAATCAAAACTTTCCTTCATTGTTGGTGGGAGTATAAAAAGTTGCAGCTGCTATGGAAACAATTTGGTAGTTCCTTTAAAAGTTAAGTAAAGTATTACCATATGACCCAGAAATTCCACTCCTACGTATATACTGCAAAGAATTGAAAATGGGAACTAAACCAGATATTTATTGTGGCATTTTTCACAGTAGCCAAAAGATCAGAACAGCTGAAGTGTCCATCAACAGAAGAATGAATAAACAAAATGTAATATATATGTAACAATGGAATATTATTCAGCCATAAAAAAAAATGAAGTTCTGATACATGCTACAACTTGGATGAACCTGGAAAACATCATACTAAGTACAAGCAGCCAGACACAAAAGGACAAATATTGATGATACCACTTACATTGAATATCTAGAATAAGCAAATTCATAGAGTCACAAAGTCGATTTGGGGTTGCCAGGGGGATGAGGGTTTGGGAGGCAAATGGGAATTTATTGCTTGATGTTTACAGTGTTTCTGTTTGTACTGGTGAAAAAGTTTTGGTAAGGGATGCTAGTGATGGTGGCACAGCTTTGTGACTGTAACTAATACCACTGAATTGTACCCTTAAAAATGGTTAAAATGGCAGATTTTATGTTATATATACATTACCACAATAATTTAAAAAAAAATTTTTTTTTAAAGCCCCCTCAACACTAATGCTTTTTTATTTAATGCCCTTCTTCTCTATGCCCATGTTGCTTAGTGCTTGTCTACATTGTAAAACGGGAATTATTAGTCTATTTTACTATACTTTAGACTCTGAGCTTTTAAATATAGGAACTGTTGTCTTATTTCATTTTGTGTCTCTACCACTTAACACTAAATAAAGACTTAAATACCTTTTGGAAAGGGTTTTTATAATTCTACTTATTAAAAAAATATTGAAATTATCTTCTTATATACTTAATCTTCCCACTACACTGTCAATTCCTCAAACCTGAAACTCTGTCTTGTTCTTCTTTCCCTTAATTCCTATTATTACCGTGGTGCCTGATGCAGGGCTCAAAAAAATCAATCTATATTTGATTTAACATTTATTGGAAACCAACTATATATCAAGCACTAGGCTATGTGCTAGGATACAGAGATGAACAAGACAGATATGATCCTAACCTATATGATCCCATATAGTCTAATGAAGTAGATAGGCATTAAACAAGAAATTACAAGCATGGTGGCTGTTAGAAAAACATTGTCCTGAGGACAAAAAGAGCATATGGCAAGGGAATTAAACCTTGTCTAGACTGAATTAAATTTAGAGGTAACCTTATCTATCAGTAGAATGATAACATGATAGTGCATTTTTAAATGTCATTTATATTTAATGACCACTGGCTGTTATATTTGGTTTGAAATCTATTGCTTTTCTATTCTTGGAACAATAGAAATCCAGTTACTCCAACTTTTTTCTTTCATATTATCTGTATTTGACTCTAAAATATCCTTTGATTATTTTTATGGCATGTTTGATACATTATCCTTGAATGAATTATGTTTAGCCAAATCATCTTTTCTCTATCCTGTTCCTGTATCAACTTCCAAATACTTAGAATCTTTTATAAAACTTTACATAATAAAGTTGTAGCTTTGTATCTTGTCTGACTTTAGGAGAACAGCAAGGATAAAGGATATGAACATCATGGCCTGCAAGAAGTGGTTGAAGATACGGGATTTGTTTAGCATATTAAAGAAGAGGAAAGGCATGATTTGATAGTTGTTAAAATCTGTTTGATGGGCTTCTGTGAGAGTCCTGTGTGCCGATGAGTAAATGTTTTAATAACTTTATTGAAATGTAATTCACATACCATAAAAGTCACCCTTTAAAAGTATATAATTCCATAGTTTTTAATATATTCACAAAATTGTACAACCACCACCATTCTCTGATTATAGGACATTTTCATCACCCCCAAAACAAATACCATACTCATTAGCAGTCACTCCCCATTCTTTCTTCTCCCAGCCCTTGTCTCTATAGATTTGCATATTCAGGCCATTTCATATAAAAGAACCACACAGTATGGGGCTTTTTGTGTCTGGCTTCCTTCACTGAGCATAATGTTTACAAAGTTCATCCACGTTGTAGCATGTGTCAGTACTTTGTTCCTTTTTATGGCTGTATAGTATTCCATTGTATAGCTTTTACACATTTTGTTTGTCCATTCTTCAGTTCATGAACAGTTTCATTGTTTCTACTTTTTGGCCATTATGAATAATGCTGCTATGAACAGTCATGTACAGGTTTTTGTTTGGATGTATCTTTTCATTGCTCTTGGATATATATCTAGGAGTGGAGTTGCTGGGTCATGTGGTAATTATGCTTAACAGTTCGAGAAAATGCCAAACTTTTTTCCAAAGTGGCTGCACAATTTTTACAATCCTACCAGCAAAGTATAAAGATTCCATTTCCTCCAGATACTCACCGACACTTGTTATTGTCTGTTGTAAATGTTTTTGTTTTTTAAATTTAGAATAGGTTTCATCTATTTTACCATTAGCTTTATCCTGTAAGATCTTGGTGATGGGGCTTGGTGCCACCAGCTGACACACCTGTAATTGTTCCCTTCCTGATAGTCTTGCTGAAAATAGCTCTGAGCTATTAATGACATGGTGGGATACATTTCTATCTGCATTTAATTTCTGGTTAGTTTCTTTTTACTCCTTTCACATCCAACCTCATATGCCTTCACAGGGCCTTTCAGTTAAAATAGCACTTTCTATATTTAGATGAATGTACAAGAAACATTTTGGCATCATTTATATTTTAGTATTTAATTTTTTGCTATCATCATGTTGACAGTGTAGAAAAGACTTCTGGTTTCAAGGCTCTCTTTCCATACCCACCACATGGGTGGAATGTGACTATTAACATAATATAAAGAGTGTATTTCAAATCTTCTAACTTGAGTCATGAAAATGCCTTCCTAACCCATGCTTGTGTTTTTTTCTCTATCCTACCGTCCTGTTCCTTTTTCATATTGGTTTTCTCTACTTCACATCCATTGTATGGAAAAGCATGCACTTTGCCCTCCTTCTATTATTTCTTTGCAGTAAGTAGCTGGTCACCTGTTGCTTTCATGCATATTTATGGCTTTATATAATAAAAACCTCACAAATATATTATCATTTATAATCAATATTATTGTAGTATAATTTACATACAAAAAATACATTTTATTTGTGCAGTTGGAAGAGTATTAACAAATGTATATGCCTTTGTAACCACCATATCAATTGAGGTATAGAATATTTCTATCACTCTACAAAGTATCCTTGAACTCATTTGCAGTCATACCCCACACCCACCTGTGGCCTTAGGCAACCAGTGATTGGCTTTCTCTCACTATAGATTAGTTTAGTCTTTTCTAGAATTTCATATAAATGGAATCATGCAGGATATACTCTTTTCTGGTAGAACATTTCCCTTTTAAAAAAAAGTTCTTCCATGTAGTTGTTCAGTTCTTTGTATTCTTAGCTAGTATTCCTTTGCAAGAATACACCACAATTCGTCTTTTCACCTATTGATAGACATTTGAATTTTTTTCAGTTTTTGGTTTTTATAAATAAAGCTGCTATAAACTTAGGTACAAATCATTGTGTAAAGCGTATAATATAATTTTTATGACCAGTCATATATCTTTTAAATAAAGAGAATAAAAAATATATCACCTCTTATATTTACTTACATGTTTACAATTTCTCATGCCCTTCATTGTACCTGTAGATCTGAGTTTCCACCTGGTGTTATTTCCCCTAAGCCTGATAAATTTACTTTACCATTCCCTATAGTGTGGGCTTCTGCTGGTAAACTTTTTTCCCCCCAGAGTGTGTAATTAATGGCTTTTAATATAATCACGATGTTGTACCTTCATCACCACAGAGATTTTAGAACAATTTCATTACTCCAAAAAGAAAAACCCCATACCCTTAGCAAACACCTCTCAATCCCTCTATCCTTCTCCAGCCGTACATAACCATTAATCTAATTTCATTTTTATAAATGTATTTATATTTACATTTTATATAATGGAATCATATAATATGTAGTATTTTGTGTCTGGATTTTTTCACTTAGCATAATATTTTTTTCTCTGATATTTACATCTTGTAGTATTAACGAATTAGTTCACTTTCAAAGAAAAACAGTATTATACATACAACTTTATCCATATTCACATTTCACATGCAGTATTACTGTGCTATACATTCCCATGTTCTGTTTTTCAGCTTTTCTTTTAGTAATATATATGACCTTAGACTTTCCCTTCTGACCACTGTCACACCCATAATAATACCATTGCAACTTACAACATTATTTGTGCTTTCCCCTTTACTATTAATTTCCAAAGATTAACACACATCCTTTTTACCAATTCTGCACAAGTTAACCCTCAGCTTTCCATTCTCTAAAATCATTCATTCTATTTTCTGGTGACCCATATTCAAGTTATTATCTCCATAAATTTACACAATATATTTAGTTCATAGTAGTACAATCATACAGTATGTGTCCTTTTGTGTCTGGCTTGCTTTACTCAACATAATGTCCTCCAGGTTCATTCATGTTGTCATATGCTTCACAACTTCATTTCTTCTTACAGCTGCATAATATTCTATCGGTTGATGGGTACCTGGGCTGTTTCCATCTTTTGGCAATCATGAATAATGCCGCTATGAACATTGTGCAGATGTCTGTTCGTGTCACTGCTCTCAGTTCTGCTGAGTATATACCCAGTAGTGGTATTGCCAGGTCACATGGCAAATCTATTTTCAATTTCTTTAGGAACTGCCAAACAGTCCTCCACTGTCCTACCAATAGTGAATAAGTGTTTTTATCTCTCCACATTCTCTGCAACACTTATAGTTCTCTGTCTTTTTAGTAGTGCCCATTCTAGTAGGTGTGAAATGATATCTCATTGTAGCTTTGGTTTGCATTTCCCTACTCTCTAGTGATGTTGAATATTTTTTTCATGTTTTTTGTTTTGTTTTGTTTTGTTTTGTTTTGTTTTGCCATTTGTATTTCTTCTTTGGAAAAATATCTACTCAAGTCTTTTGCCTGCTTTTTATTGTTAAGTTGTAGCATCTCTTTATATATCATGATATTAGACACTTGTCATATGTGTGATTTCCAAATATTTTTTCCTATTGAGTTGGCTTCCTTTTCACCCTTTTGTCAAAGTCCTGTGAGCTGCAAAAGTATTTAATTTTGAGGGGGTACCATTTATCTATTTTTCTTTTGTGGCTCGTGCTTTAGGTGTGCGGTCCAAGAAACCACCACCTACCACAAGTCTTTAAGATATTTCCCTACATTTTCTTCTAGTATATTTATGGTCCTGGCTTTTATATTTAGGTCTTTGATCCATTTTGAGTTGATTCTTGTATAGGGAGTGAGATAGGGGTCCTCTTTCATTGTTTTGCTTATGGATATCCAGTTCTCCCAGCACCATTTGTTGAAGAGACTGTTTTGTCCCATTAAAATAGCTTTAGTAGGTTTATCGAAAACCAGTTGACTGTAGAGGTGAGGGTTTATTTCTGGACTCACAATTCTATTCCACTGATCAATGTGTCTATCTTTATGCCAGTACCATACTGTTTTGACCACCGTAGCTTTGTAATATGTTTCAAGGTCAGGCAGTGAAATTCCTCCCACATTGCTCTTCTTTTTTAAAATGCCATTGACTATTTGGGTGTACTAGCCCTTCCGAATGAATTGGGTAATTGTTTTTTCTTTTTCTATAAAGTAGGCGGTTGGAATTTTGATTGGTATTGCATTGACTCTTTAAATCAGTTTGGGTAGGATTGACATCTTCATAATATTTAGTCTTCTAATCTATGAACATGAAATGTCTCCATTTGTTTAGGTCTTCACTGATTTCTTTTAGCATTGTTTGTAGTTTTCTGCATATAGGTCCTGTACTTCTTTGATTAAATTTATTCCTAAGTATTTGAGTCCTTTTGTTGCTATTGAAAATGGAATTTTTTCCCTGATTTCCTCCTCAGATTGTTCAATACTAGTGTACAGAAACTACTGATTTTTGCATATTCATCTTGTGTGCTGCCGCTTTGCTGAACTCGTTTATTAGCTCAAGTAGCTTTGTCATAGACATTTCAGAATTTTCTAAATATAGGATCATGTCCTCCACAAATAGTGAGAGTTTTACTTCCTCTTTTCCTATTTGGATGTCTTTTTTTTTTTTTTTTTTTCCTTGTCTAGGTGCTCTAGGTAGAACTTCTAGCACAATGTTGAATAACAATGGTGACAGTGGGTATCCTTGTCTTGTTCCTGATCTTAGGGGGAAAGCTTTAAATCTCTCCCATTGAGTACAATGTTGGCTGTTTTTCATATATACCCTATATCATATTGAGGACTTTTCCTTCTATTCGTATATTTTGTTTTTATTAAGAAAGCATATGGATTTTGTCAACTGCTTTTTCTGCATCAATCAAGATGATAATGTGTTCCTTTCAATTTGTTAATGTGTTTTATTACATTAATTGATTTTTCTTATGTTGAGCTACCCTTACATACCAGGAATAAATCCCACTTGGTCATGGTGTATACTTCTTTTGATATTCTGTTGGATTCTATTTGCAAGTATTTTGTTGAGAATTTTTGCATCTATGTTGATTAGAGAGATTGGTCTGTAATTTTCTTTTCTTGTAGTATCTTTATCTGACTTTGGTATTGGGGTGATGATGGCTTCATAAATAAAATGTGTTGGGTAATTTTCCCTCCTCTTCAGTTTTTTGGAATTCCACTCCCCTCTGTGCCCCCACAACTAGTCCAGGTCAGTAGAGAGGGTGATTGAGAGAGTCTGTTTAGTCCCATCTGGCTCCCAGGGTAAGGAATGGTAGGGCCCCACCTGGCCTGGAAGGGCTCCTGGGACATTGCAAGCCAAATTTGTGGTTCGTAAGCTGAGTCAGCTTTAGGCTGCATCCCTCTCTCTCCCCTTTCCTGGGCTGGAGGGTCCCTGTGGCCCCCTTTGTTTGTAGCTGCCTGCCTGAGGCCAGATAATTCAAAGCTGTCTACCTGTTTGGTGGGGGAGGGACACCAGCAGCTGCATCTGCAGTTTCTACTTAAGGTCTTAATGTTGATTTTCTTTTCCTGTGCCTCTTTCTCTTCTGGGTGGTGTCTTGCCTTCTCTATCCTACACCTGAGAACTCTTTTTTCCAGTCGGTTTCTGCCTGTCCTCTCACTATTTTTCTCTGATGAACTCTTTTCAGTTGCAGTTTATTTCATTTTTATTGGATATAGAATTCTGATTAACTTTTTTTTCCATTCGGTACTTGAAAGATGTCATATCATTGTCTTCTGCCCCCATTGTTGTTGTTTTATTATTATATTTGAGAAAAAATTCACCATTTTAGCCATTTTAAACTATGTAATTCCATGGTTTTTAGTATATTCACTGTGTTGTGCAACCATCACCACTATCTAATTCCAGAACATTTTCTTCAATCCCCCCCCCCAGATGCATTAGCAGTCACTCTCCATTCTCCCAGAGCTTCTCTGTCCCTTGGCCACCACTAATTTGCCTAGCTCTGATTTGCTTAGCTCTAGTAGATTTTGTGTGTGTGGATTCTTCAGGATTTTCCATATAAGATTATGTCATCTGTGAATAGAGATAGTTTTGCTTTCTTCCTTTTCAAGCTAGATGTCTTTTACTTCTTTTTCTTGCCCAAGTGCCCTTTCTAGAATTTCTAGTATAATGTTGAATAGAAGTGGCAAGAGCAGACATCCTTTTTTTCCTCCTCTTGAAACTTTCAGTCTTTCACTATGAACTATGATCTTAGCTGTGGATTTTTCATAGAATTGATTTGATAGCATTCATTCATGTTCAGTTTTTTTGGAAGAGTTTGAATAAGATTGGTATCAAATCTTCTTTGAATGCTTGGTAGAACTTACTTGTGAAGCCACCTGGTTCTGGGCTTTTCATTTTGGGGAGTTGTTTGATGACTGTTTCAATCTCTTTGCTTGTGATTGATTTGTTGAGGTCTTCTATTTCTTCTGGGGTCAGTGTAGGTTGTTTGTATGTTCCTAGGAATTTGTCCATTTAATCTACATTATCTAGTTTGTTGGCGTACAGTTCATAGCATCCTCTTATGATCTCTTTTATGTTTGTGGAGTTGGAAGTAATGTCCCCGTTTTCATTTCTGATTTTATTTATTTTCATCTTCTTTTTTTCCTTGTCTGTGTAGCTAAGGGTTTATCAATTTTGTTACTCTTCTCGAAGAGCCAACTTTTGGTTTTATTAATTCTCTCTATTGTTTTTTTGTTCTTAATTTCCTTTTTTTCTGCACTGATCTTTGTTATTTCATTCCTTCTGCTTGCTCTGGGAATATTTACTGTTCTTTTTCTAGTTCCTCCAGCTGTGTAGTTAGGTCATTGATTTTAGCTTGCTCTTCTTTTTTAATGTAAGCATCGAGGGTAACAGATTTCCCTCTTAGCACTGCCTTTACTCCATCCCATATGTTCTGATATGTTGTTTTCTCGTTTTCATTCCTCTGAAGATATTTATGATTTCTCTCACAATTTCTTCTTTGACCCACTGATTATTAAAGAGTGTGTTTCATCTCCATGTATTTGTGAATTTTCTCTTTTTCTGCATGTTGTTGATTTCCAGCTTTATTCCATTATGATTAGAGAAAGTGTTTTGTATAATTTCTATCTTTAAATTTATTGAGATCTGCTTTGTGACCCAACATATGGTCTATCCTGGAGAAAGATCCATGAGCACTTGAGAAGAATGTATATACTGCTGTTTGGGGGTACAATGTTCTGTATGTCTCTTTTAGGTTTAGTTTAACATATTATTCAAGCTCTCTCTTTCTTTATTGATCCTCTGCCCAAATGATCCATCTAATGATGTGAGTAGTATATTGAAATCTTCAACTATTATTGTAGAGACATCTGTTTCTCCCTTCAATTTTGCCAGTGTTTGCATGTAATTTGCAACATCCTGGTTAGGGCATATACATTATGATTGTTATTTCCTCCTGGTGAAGTTCCCCTTTTAATGGTGTCTCTAAAAACAGCTTTGCTTTTAAAGTCTGTTTTATCTGATATGAGTATAGCTACTCCAGCTTTTTTTTTTCCCCCTTTGATAGTACAGGGAATATCTTTCTCCATCCTTTCACTTTCAATCTATTTGTATCTTTGGGTCAATGGAGAGTCTTCTAGACAGCTATAGATAGCTTATATTTTCTTATCCATTCTGCCAGTCTGTATCTCTTTTTTTTCCCTTTTCTTTTTTAGGATGTACCGGGGATTGAACCTGGGACCTTGTACATGCGAAGTAGGCATTCAATCCCTGAGCTATATCCACTCTGCATAGTCTGTGTCTTTTGAATGGGGATTTTAATCTATTAACATTCAATGTTATTACTGTAAAGGCAGTTCTTCACCCATTTTGATCTTTGTGTTTTATCTGTCATATCTTGTTTTCACCACCCTTTTTATACTTTTAGTTACTTTAAGTGTATAATCTTCGTTTCTAGGCTCTCTTCCATGCCACTCTCTCCTGTCTTTTCTTCTCAGGCTGTAGCACACCTTTTAGTATTTCCTGCAAAGCTGGTCTCTTGGTTACAAACCCTCTCAGTTTCTGTTTATCTGTGAATATTCTAAACTCGCCCTCATTTTTGAAAGACAGTCTTGATGGATATAAGATACTTGGCTGGCAGTTTTTCTCTTGCAGTATCTTAAATATATCAAACCACTGCCTTCTTGCCTCCATGGTTTCTGATGAGAAATTGGCACTTAATCTTATTGGGCATCCCTTTTATGTGATGAATTTCTTTTCTCTTGCTGCTCTCAGGATTCTCTCCGTCTTTGGCATTTGTCATTCTGATTAGAGCGTGGCTTGGAATAGAACTATTCAGATCTATTCAGATGGGAGTAAATTGCACTTCTTGGACACTGATATCTATGTCCTTCAATAGGGCTGGGTAATTTTCTACTGTTATTTCCTCAAATATTCATTCTGCCACTTTACCCTTCTCCTGGAACACCCATGACACCTATGTTTGCACATCTCTTGCCATCATTTAGTTCCCTGAGACTCTACTCAATATTTTTCCATTCTTTACTTTATCTTTTCCTTTGTATGTTCACTTTCAGAGGCCCTGTCTTCAAGCTCACTGATCCTTTCTTCTGGCTCTTCAAATCTGCTGTTATATGCCTTCAGTGTATTTTAAATTTCATTTATTGTGCCTTTCATTCCCATAAGATCTATTATTCTTAGTGTGCTTTCAAATTCTTTGTGCTCACACAGTGTCTTCTTAATGTCCTTAATCTCTTTAGCTATTGCATTTAATTATTAAGGAGATTTGTGTAAACATCTATGATTAGTTGTCTCATCTTCTTTATGTCATCTGAAGGCATAGTTTGTTTCTTTGACTGGGACATATTTTACATTTTTTTGGTATGAATTGTAATTTTTTGTTGGTGTGTCAGCATCTGATTTACTAGGTATATTTATTCTTGGCCCCTTTTCTCTTTAGTCTAGGGCTTTCTATTTGATTGACTTTGTGCTACCATACCTCTTTGATACTTGGTTCACCTTAATTTGGAACTTTATAGTGACTTGTGTTTAGCTAATCTGAATTTTTTCAGCTCCTTTTCATCTATTTCTTGCCATTTCTCCCTTGCTGGTTGCGGAATACGAGCTGAGGATGCGGTGGGTACTATAAACCGTGGAGGCTGAAGCTGCCCATATTGCTCCAGGAACTGATGAGCTTCTCCCATCTTTCTCCCTTGCCGGGGGTAGGGGCAGAGCTGCAGCTGTATGCAGTAATACAAGCCATGCAAGGCAAGACTGTCTATAGTTGCCCAGAGAGACTGATGAAGCCTGGGGTAAGGATGGAGCCGCAGGTGTGGGGGCAGAAACCTAAGCTGTGCGACTCAAAACTGACTGTAGTTTCCCAGGTAGACTGATGAAGCGTCAGCCCCCCTCTTCCCCTGCCAGGGGCAAAAATAGATCTTCCGATGTGCCCAGCAGTCTAGTCCATGCCGGCCAAAAGCAGCTGCAGTTGTCCGGAGAGGCTGAGGGAGCACTGTTCCTCCTCCTGCTCTGTCAGGAGCAGGAATGAAGTCACAGATATGTTCAGCAATGTAGTTCCTGTGGCCAAAAGTGTCTGTAGGTGCCTGGAGAGACTGAGGGACCTCTGTCCCTCTTGCCCTGTCAGGGGCAGGGATGGAGCCACAGGACTGCCCAATAATCAAGTCCATGAGGTTTTAAAGTGGCTGCAGTTGCCTGGAAAGACTGAAGAAACACCACCACCACCCCCTCCTGGCCTATTGGGGGAAGGAATGTTGCCACAGGTTTGCCCAACAATCTAGTCTATGCAGGCCGAAAATGACTGCACTTGCCTGCAGAGGCTGGCACAGGTCCCCTCAGCTTCTTCCCTGCCACAGGTGGGGCAGGTGTCTAGGCTATCCTTGGTGGAAAGAAGCTGTACCCTACCTTCACTGTAATTTTTCAATGAGCCCCACTTCCCCTCATGCTGGGGGCAGAGTCAGAATTAAGGCTACCAACCTCTTTCTGACTTGGACATAAAGAAACTTTAGTTGTTTTTAGGATCGGAAGAATTTACTGTAACAGTTTGGCAGTTTGATATAGTTTTGGATTCCAAAAATAGATACTGGATTATGCTTGTAAACTGGTCTGTTTATCTGGGCATGATTAATTTATGATTTGGGATTTGATTGGGCCACATCAGTAGGGCATTGAGTCCCACTCCTTGGTGGGTGGGGTCTCAAAGATAAAAGACATGGCAAAGGACAGAGTTGGAGTTTTGATGTTGGAGTTCTGATGTGGAGTCTTGAGCTGGAGCCCAGAGAAGGAAGCATACAGAGGAGCTTGGTCATGAGGAAGGAGAGAAGACCTCGGGGAAAAGAGACGAGCCATTTGCCTGACCGTTCACAGCTGGCCTTATGGAGAGAGGCAAAGCCTAGAGACCCTCATAGTCTACAGCTAACCTTGTGGAGGAAACAGAGGAGCTGAACCTGGAGAGAAACAGAGCCCTGGGAAGACAGGAACCCAAGAAGCCTGAACCCTGGCAAGTGTCAGCAGCTGTCTTGCTCCAACACATGGCATCAGACTTTGGTGAGGGAAGAAACTTATGCTTTATGGCCTGGTAACTGTAAGCGTCTACCCTAAATAAATACCCTTTATAAAAACCAGCTGATTTCTGGTATTTTGCTTCAGCACCCCTTTGGCTGACTGATACATTTACTAGTCAGTCGCTGAAATCGGTGCCCAACTGTCTCTTCCTCCCTTGTTTTTGGGAAATGGAGCTTACAACTCCAGCCAGGGAATAGCTCCAAAGGCCACTTGAGCCACCAGTGGGGAATGAGCACCAGCCTCTGTGGCATGGAGTGCTCTACTCACGAATCTTCACTGCGGATGGGCAGTCTTCTCCTTCCATTCTTCCAAGGATATTGCATGATGCTTTTCTGATTTCCTGGGCCCCCAAGCAGGTGATTTTGATAGCACTGGGTGATTACTAAGTGCCCTGTGGGACGAGATGACTCTTGAAGCTCCTTACTCTGCTGCCATCTTGCCCCCTCTTCCGTTCATTTCATTTTGAGGGTTTCAGAGATATATTATCTACCTAAAGACTGTTCCTGTATCAGCTATTGCTGCAGTAACCTCAGTGGTGGGAAACCCAAAGCATTTATTTTCTTCTCACAATTTGTGGGTCCCTGGCGTGGTCAGCTGGGATGGCTCTCTTTCACGTCTTACATACTCCTCCTGGGACCCAGACATGTTATTTTCATAGAGAATGACAGATCAAAAGCTTTAATTTTGATGAAATGCAATTTATCTATTTTTCTATTTTGTGATATCCTTTTTTTTATTTTTAATTTTCAAGGTGAACTTTTTTTAATAAGAAAAATTGTTTGGTTACAGAAAAATGATGCAGAAAATACGGAGCTCCCATATACCCGTCCCTGTTACTAACAGTTTGCATTAGTGTGGTACTTTTGTCCCAATTGATGAGTGAATATTATCATTGTACAATTATTATCATCCGTAGTTTACATTGGAGTTCACCGTGTTGTACAATCTTAACTTTAAAGAAGTTTTAAAGTTTCATTGAAAATATAGGGGATTCCCATATATCCTACCCCTTCCCTCTCTCACATTTTCCTCTATTAATAACATCTTACATTAGTGTGGTACATTTGTTACAATTGATGCACAAATATTGAAGCATTGCTACTAACCGTGATCTGTAGTTTACATTATGGTTCATACTTCACACCGCACAATTTTAGAGGTTTTAACAAAATGTCTAATGGCATGTATCCGTCATTGCAATATCATGCAGAACAATTCCAAATACCCTAAAAATGTCCTATGTTCCACTTGTTCTTCCATCCCCTCCCCTCAGAAACTCTGGTAACCACTATCTTTATTTCAATGTTACAAGTTCTTCTGTTACTACAATAATAATAAGTCTACTTTGTTCTCTGGTTGCATTCCCCCTTATATTTGTTCATTCCTCAATCTTGAGGATTTGGGGATGGTGATGCCTGCTCTACTTCAGATTGAGAGGAGGCTTCGGTCTTACAGGGCAGGTGGAAGGAACTGTTCTGCTTGCAGGTATAGGTACTCTTTGCTTTTGGGGATTGTCCATCCTCCTCATTTTGTTAGTTGTCCTGGATGAGTCCAATGAACCAGAGGGTAGGTATTGGCTGCAACTCTGCTGAGATTCAGGCTCAACCAGCATACAAACAGACCCGAAGATTTAAGTCTCTGGGACATATATTTTAATGGGCATAGTGTTAATTATAGGTTCAAATAAAAGGGGTATAAGAATCATGTGTAGGGAAATTATAAATGAGACTATGTTATGTTGGGGAAATAGGTTATCATATATTCCAATGTAAGGCCCACCGATGAGGTGCTGATTTCATGGGGTTGTATGCCTTGTCTATAGTGTCCAGATGTCTCTAGAGCTCTCAGGAGCACCCCTATTTGAGGCTTTGATTACTGTGGTACTCTGCCTGAGACGTGCATAAGCATAACCTCTGGAATGACCAACTCGTCTTGAAATCTCTTAGCCATAAAAACTCTTTTGTATTTAATGTTTCCCTCTTTTTCCATATGTATCACTGGTAGGCACTTGGTATTAATCCCTCGGTGCCATGGAGTCCCATCCCCGGGAGTCATTTCCCATGTAGGGTTGGAGGGAAGGTAGTGAGTTTATTTGCTGAGTTTGGCTTAGAGAGAGGCCACGTTTGAGTAACAAGGAGGTTTTCAGGAGGTAACTCTTGGGCAATAGATACTATTAGGCTAAGTTTCAATTTTACAATAATAAGGTTCAAAAGTTCAAGCATTAATATTGAGGGCTTAGCGTATTGGTATGCTTTCTTTTATTAGGCACTGCCTATGTACTCTAGAGATTCTTCCCACTTTATTAGAGAATGTAGCAGGACTCCCGTGGATGGGAATTTAATATTTTGTTGATTAGTGTGTGGGTCTCCACCCACTGGGTTAACGCCCCAAGTGTCCCCTCCCCACACATCCCCCCATCACAGACACCCAGCACCAGCTTCCTTCCCTTGCCACAGTTGCCAAAAGGACATTCCCACAATTGTATTCTTAACCACAGTCTTCTGCCTCCCCAGATTTCACCTGTTCCTTCCTCCATCTCTCCCCTCCATCTCTGTGGGTAGCCGCATCCACTCCCTCAACCCTACTCACACTCAAACTCCAGCACTGTTGACCCCATTCACATCACTGCACTACCATAACCTCTATCTACTGCCAAACCTCCCCATCTCTCTTATTCTAGATTTTGCCCAAATTGAGTGTAAGCTCGCCACTCTCTACTCCCTTTCTATCTCCTTTTAACCTATCTTTCAGACTCTACCTCTGGGAGTCTGCTCAGTATCCTTAGTTCATATCAGTGAGATCATGCAATATTTCTCCTTTATATTTTGTGATGTCTTTATGTGGCTTTGATACCAGGGTAATGCTGACCTCATAGAATGAGTACGAGAATGTTCCTTCCTCTTATAAATTTTGCCTGAGTTTGAAAAAGATTCATGTTAATTATTCTTTTAACATTTGGTAGAATTCACCGATGAAGCCATCTTGTCCCGGGATTTTTTGTTGGAAGGTTTTTGATTACTGATTCAATCTTTTTTACTTGTTATTCTATTTAGATTTTCTGTTTCTCCTCTAATTAGTTTTGCTATTTAGTGTGTTTCTAGGAGTTTGCCATTTCATCTGGGTTGTCTAATTTACTGGTAGTATTCATAGTATTCTCTTAAAATTCTTTTTATTTCTATACAGTAGATAGTAATGTCCCCAAATTCATTTCAGATTATAGTAATTTGAGTCCCTTGTCTTTTTTTTTCTTAGCCAGTCCAGCTAAGATTTGTCAACTTTGTTAATCTTTTCATAGAAACCTACTTTGGGTTTCATTGTTTTTCTCTATTGCTTTTCTATTCTGTGTTCTGTTTATCTTTCTCTTTATTATTTCCTAACTTCTTGACTTGGATTTAATTTAACTCTTCATTTTCCAGTTTCTAAATGGATGATTAGATTATTAATTTTAGATATTTCTTCTTTAATGTAGGCATTTACAGCCATAAATTTCCCTCTGAGCACTGCTTTTGCTGCATCCCATAAGTTTTGGTATTTTTACATTTTCATTTATGTCAAAGTATTTTTTAATTTCCCTTGTGATTTATTTTTTGACCCACTGGTAATTTAGGAATGTGTTATTTTATTTCCATATATTTGCCATTTTTCAAGTTTTCCTTCTGTTATTCATTTCTAATTTCATTCCATTGTGACTGAAGACCATAATTTGTATCAATTTAATATTTTTAATTAATTGAAACTTATTTTCTGGCCTAGCATTGTACCTTGCACTGTACACTTGAGGAGAATGTGTACTCTGCTGTTGTTGGTGGAATGTTCTATAACTGTCTGTTAGGTCCAGTTGGTTTATAGTTTTGCTCAAGTCCTCTATTTCTTTATTGATTTTCTGTGTAGTTGTCCTATCCATTAATGAAATTGGGGCATTGAAGTCTCCAACTATGTTTGTTGAATTTTCTTTTTCTCCCTTCAATTATGTAAATTTTTGCTTCATATATTTTGGGGTTCTGTTTTTAGGCTATATTTCATAAACATATAGTTTATCAATGTTATATCTCCTTGATGGATTGATTCTTGTTATCAATATATAATGCCCTTCTTTGTCTTTTGTAACATTTTGTACTTAAGTCAATTTTATCTGATGATAATATGTTCACTCCACTCTGACTCTCTTCTGGTTACTCTTATGAAATATTTTCCTCTTCCCTTTAATTTTAACCTATTTGTGTCTTTGAATCTAAAGTGAATCTTTTGTAGACAGTAGATAGTTGGAGCATGGTTTGTTTGTTTGTTTGTTTGTTTTAATTCATTCTGCCAATCTATGTCTTCTAATTGGAGAGTTTAATCCATTTATATTTAATTTAATGATTATGAATGATTTACTTCTGCCATTTTACTATTTATTTTTTTTTTTTTTTTTTTTTGGTTCTTCAGTTCCTCCATACTTTGTGTTTTCAATTCCTGCCTCCCTTTGTATTAGATATTTCCTAATGGACCACTTTAATTCCCTTGTCATTTAGTATATGTTTTTAAGTTATTCTCCTAGTGGTTGCCATGGGGATTACAATTATCTTAATTTATAACAATCTAGTTGTATTAATACCATCTTAATTTCAAGAGTATATCAAACTTTGTCCTTATGTAACTCTACGCATCCCCCTTATGGTGGTATTGTCACAAATTACTACTCTATACATTATGTACCCATAACTATGGATTTATAATTATTGCTTCATGCAGTTGTTTTTTAAATCAGATAGGGAAAAACAGGAGTTACAAACAAGAAATATGTTAATTTTGCCTTTAATATTTACCTATTTAAATATCTGTACTCGTATTCATTATTTTTTTATGTCTTTGTGTCAGTTTGCGTTACTGTTTAGTCTTCTTTCATTTCAGCCTTAAGGGCTCCCTTTAGCATTCCTTGTAAGGCAGGTCTCCTAGCAACAAACTCCTTCAATTTTTGTTTATCTAGAAATGTCTTAATTTTTCCTCTATTTTTGAAAGATAGATTTGCCATATACATAATTCTTGCTTAACAGTTTTTTCTTTCAGTGCTTTGAATATAACATTCCATTGCCTTTTGGCCCGCATGATTTCTGATGAAAAGAAGGCATTAATAACAGCCTGATTGGAGCTCTGGATAAGTGATCTAGGCTTGATGACTGGCATGATCTTTTGATGGTTGTCTTTTCTTTCTAGGTTGATGGTTATGTTGGCCATTAAAGTGCTTTACCCCATCTGTATAACATAATATGGAATGCTGAGGTCCTTATTTTAGTGTTATAACATTCATACTGACTGCTCTATTTCTTGAGACAGTTTTGTTTCTTTAAAACAGTGGATTTCAAATTATGGTCACTGGAGCAACAGCATTGGAATCTTCTGGGAAGTTGTTAGAAGTGCAGATACTCAGGCCATACTTCAGGCCTGCTGAATCAGAAGCACTGTGGGAGAGCGGACGTGGTTCAAGCAGTTGAGTGCCTGCTTCCCACATGGGACGTCACAGGTTCAGTCCCTGGTGCCTCCTAAAAACAAACAACAAGCAAACAAACGTAAAAACCAACTCAGGAGCCGATGTGGCTTAGTGCTTGAGCTCCAGCTTCCCACATACGAGGTCTGGGGTTCAATCCAGAAAATACTTTTTCAGGAAAAGGGAAAAAAATCTATGTTACATGTTTTCGGAATTTAGGTCGGGTTGAGGATGGAAAGCATTTTCGTCATTTTGACATTTTAATTTTTCTAGCTTGTTTTCGTCTATCTACAATAACTATGGCTGCTCATTTATTCAGCAATAATTTTAATATGTTTAAACTGTGTTGGACATCAAGGAGGATAGAACTATGGGACAGCCCTATTGATGGGCATATAGAGGGTTAAATGCTGCTACCAAAGAAAGCAGCTACTGAGATAATGTTTTCCCTGCCAAAAGTTACTGAACTTCTCCAAGTGAATGGTTCTGTTATTTGAAGTAAATGCAGTCAGAGACTTAAATGTAGTGATATTAACATGGCTATGTAAGACATCCCCTAAAAAAGCCTCCCCAGAATTTTAGCAAATTAAAGGACAAATCCCACTTACTTAGAATTCTGGAGGATGGCAGAGTCTGGAGAACAACTCCACAAATACTGAATTGAAGAAGAGGAAAAATATCAGATAGTAAATTTCCATCCCAGACTGCCAGTCTCTTCCTTTCCCCTCCACCCCACCTCACTCAGTCCTGTGCAGCTTGGGAGTCACTCAGAGTCAGTACCTTGGGTCCCTACCACCTCCTACAGATACTATAGAGTCACTCACAACAGTGAGTTATAACCCCACACATATCCAAGCACAAGGACCCAAGTCTGCAGAGACTCAAGGTGGAGAACAAGCCACTGAGGAATGCTGCATACAGCCCCTGGTAGCAGGGAGGTGGGGACACTGCAGTGCAACTGCTGTCAAAAACTTTTGTATCCTCACTCAGTCCTGTTTCTCTTAGCTGGACCACCTAAACCCAAAACAGACTTTTTGAAGTGACCCTCCTTTCTGGGTTGACCCCATCTGGCTCCCCAGGGTGGGATACCCCAATGGGGAAGAAACCAGAGGCAGAAAAACTTCACAGAGAAAAAGAAAAAGAGGGGGTGGTGGTTAAACTGAACATGCAGGACTGCTGGGCCCACACAGAGTGCTGGCCCATGCACAGAGCTGGTGCAGCAATATGACGCAACAAAAAGAGACACAGAGGAGAAACAATGAGAGATGCAGCAAATCAAGGAGCTGGGGTGGCGCGAGAGATTGATCAGCCTCTCCCCACTCCAGAAGGTCCCAGGATCGGTTCCCGGTGCCACCTGAAGAGAGGATTAGCAGACACAGAGGAACACATAGAGAGCAGACAGCACGAAACAACAAGGGGGGGGAAGAAATAAATAAATAAATCTTTAAATATATATATATACATATGGAAACAAATGAGGGGATCAGTCAGATACATCACAAAAGATCAACTATACAGCAAAGGAGGTTGCAATAAAGGAAAAGAGAAACAAAGAAAACATATGATATAGTAAAACTAAAGGACAAAATGGCTGAAGTAAGTACTGCCTTTACAGTAATAACACTGAAAGTTGATGGATTAAACTCCCCAATCAAAAGACCAGATTGGCAATATGGATAAAAAAGTATGATCCAACTTTTAAGAGGATACTGTGAACAACTGTATGCCAGCAAACTAGACAACATAAGCAAAATGGACAAATCCTTAGAAACAAACAACCTTCACTGACCCTAGAAGAAATAGAAGACCTCAACAAACCAATCGCAAGTATATCAGTCTTGCTCAAATTCTTCCAAAAAATTGAACAGGAGGGAACGCTACCAGACTCATTCTGTGAGGCCAACATAACGTCACCCTAATATCAAAACCAGAAAAAGATACTGCGAGAAAAGAAAATTACCAACCAATTTCTATAATGAATATAAATGCAAAAATCCTCAACAAAATACTTGATAACCGAATCCAAAAGCACATTAAAGAATTATACACCATTATCAGGTGGGTTTTATCCCAGATATGCGAGGGTGGTTCACCACAAGAAAATCAATTCATTAATACACCACATTAATAAATTGAAGAAAAATCATATGATCATTTCTATTGATGTAGAAAAGGTATTTGATAAAATATAGCATCCTTTCTTCATAAAAAAACACTTTGAAAGATAGCAGTAGAAGGAAACTTTCTCAGCTTGGTAAAGTGTGTATTTGAAAAATCCACAGCTCACATTGTACTCAGCGGTGAAAAACTGAAAGCTTTCCCTCTGAGATTAGGAAGAAGACAAGGATGCCCTCTGTCACCACTGTTACTCAATATTGTGCTAGAAGTTTTAGCTAGAGCAATTAGGCAAGAAAAAGAATTAAAAGGCATCCAAATTGGAAAGGAAGAAGTAAAACTTTCGCTATTTGCTGATGATATGATCCTATACCTAGAAAGTCCCAAAAAATCTACAACAAAGCTACTAGAACTAATAGACAAATTCAGCAAAGTGATGGGATACATGCTTAAAAAGCAAAAATCAGTAGCATTTCTATACGCTATTAATGAGCAATCTGAGAAGGAAGTTAGAAAAATATTCTATTTATAATAGCTACTAAAAGAATCAAATATCTAGGAATAAACTTAACCAAGGACATGGAAGACCTGTATTCAGAAAACTAAAAAACATTGATAGACGAAACCAAAGAAGACCTAAATAAATGGAAGGACATTTCATGTTCATGAATTGGAAGATAAATATTGTTAAGATGTCAATTCTACATAAACTGATTTACAGATTCAATGCAATCCGGATAAAAATTCCAACAGATATTTTTACATATTATCAACTTTATTTGGAAGGGCAATGGGCCCCGAATAGCCAAAAATGTCTTTAAAAAGAACTAATTTGGAGGATTCTCATGTCTTGACTTTAAAGTATATTACTTAGCTACATTGGTAAAAACACCATGGTACTGGCATAAAGATAGATTGACCATGGAACCAAATTGAGAATTCAGAAATAGACCGTCACATCTATGGTCAAGTTATTATTATTACTTTTTTTTTTTTTTAGGAGGTACTGGAGATTGAACCTGGGACCTTGTACATGAGAAGCAGGTGCTCAAACCATTGAGCTACACCCACTCCCCTCAAGTTATTTTTAACAAGGCTGTCAAACCCACCCAGCTGGGTCAGAACAGCCTATTCAATAAATGGTATTGGGAGAACTGGATATCTATAGGTGAAAGAAAAAAAGAGGACCTGTATCTCACACATTATACAAAAATTAACTCAAAATGGATCAAAGGTCTAAATACAAAAGCTAGAGCCATACAACTCCTAGAAGAACATGTAGGAAAACACCTTCAAGATCTTTTGGTTGGTGGTGGTTTCTTAAACCTTATGCCCAAAGCATGTGCAACAAAAAAAAGATATATAAATGGGACGTTCTCAAAATAAAACACTTTTGTGCTTCAAATGACTTTGTTAAGAAGGTAAAAAGGCAGCCTATTCACTGGGAGAAAATTTTTCCAGTGAAAATGGCTATTTAGCAAACAGAAAACGGCAAGTGTTGGAGACGATGTTGAGAAATAAGAACACTCATTCACTGCTGTTAGGAATGTAAAGTAGTGCAGCCGCTGTGGAAGACAGTTTTGGCAGTTCCGCAGGAAGCTAAATATAGAATTACCATATGATGCGGCCATCCTGCTACTAGGTGTATATCTGTAAGAATTGAAAGCAGGGACACAAACAGACAATAGCACACCAATGTTCACAGTGGCATAATTCGCAGTTGGGTTGAGTTCCCATTTATCATCCTATTTAACTATAGTCCATCATTTACAATAGGGTTCACTGTTTGTACAACACACTCTTAACCAGTAGTTCAAAGAAGAATGCACAAGGGAACCAGGATACATCTCAAGGCCAATGAAAAAGAAAACACAACTGATTAACTTTTTTTGATGTCTAATTTACATACTGTAAAAATACCTATTTTAAGTGTACAGGTCAATGAGCATTCACTAATTTATAAACCTTTATCCCACCATCATGATCAAGATGCAGATTATTTCTGTCACCCGTAAACGTCCCCTTTTTTCCCTTCTCAGTCTTTCTTCCCCAGTGCTGGCCCTAGGCAACCATTGATTGATTGGCTGGCTGTCACTGTAGATTAGATTTTGCTTTTCTAGAATTTTATGTAAATGGACTCATACAGCATGTACTTTTTTGTATCTGGCTTCTTTCACTCAGCGTATGCTTTTGAGATTCATCCAGTTGTTACATGTATCAGTAGTTTATTCCTTTTTATTAGTTTGTTCCTTTTTATTAGTACACTGCATGGACATATAAAATTTTGTTAATACATTCATGTTTTGATAGCCATTTGGATTGTTTCCAGTTTGGGGCTATTATGAATGAAGCTGAGTGAAAATTCATGCACCAGTCTTTACTTGTACATATGTTTTCACATCTCTTGATTAAATATGGAGGAACTGCTGGGTTGTATGGTAAATATATGTTTAACTTTATAAGAAACTGCCAAACAGTTTTCCCAAGTAATTGTACTATTTTACATGCCCACGAGCAATGGATGAGAGTTCAGTTGCTCCACGCTGTTGCCAAAAATTGGTGTTGTCAGTCTTTTTAATTTTAGCTATTCAATTGAGATGTGGTCCCTCATTGTGGTTTTAATTTGCATTTCTGTGATGACTAATATTGTTGAACTTTTTAAAATGCATTTACTGGCCCATCATATTATCTTATTTTCAGTTCTTCTGCCTATTTTTATGAGATTATTTGTCCTATTATCGACTTGTAAGAGTTCTTTATGTATTCTGAACATAAGCCCTTTGTCAGATATATGTATTATGAATACTCTTTCCCAGTCTGCCTTTCCTTTCCGTTTTTTCACTGGTGTCTTCTGAAAATCAGAAATCTTTTTTTTTTTTTTTTTTTTGGTGTATACTTTATTAATTTTTTTTCTTATATGTCTCATGCTTTTTGTGTCCTATCCAAAACGTTGCAAAGAATCTCTCCTGGTTTGTTCTAAGAATTTTATAGTCTTATACCATTTAGGTTTATCATCTCCCCTACTAGTCTATAAGCTTCTTGCAGGTAAAACCTATGCCTGAATAACCTTTATTTTCCACAATGATTAGGAGTCTAATAAATATTTGTTGAATGAAGAAATAAATCTGTATGACTTCGTGGTAAATAATGTAAAACACCAATAGATAGCTGGGCCCTAGGCTGGTGATAGTTTCTTCTTGGCTGCTGTGATCTCTTGGCTTGAATTACATCTGTGCTTTTGACCTATTTCATCAGTCTATTCCATTTGAAAAGAAGTCAGATGAATTTTTTTTTAATTGCCATCAGAAAATGCAATAAAAAACTTGGAATAGTATTCTTCTATTGGATCTATTCAGATATTTAATAGCCTTAATGCAATATTGGAGTAGAGTTCGGGTAGCCAAACCAGGAACTTTAGAGAGCAGAAGGGAGCTCATAATAATTGTTCTGGGACAATTGGCATAAACTGGGGCTGTGCTTGGCAAACTAAAGGTCACCCTAATGGTGATGGGTAGGCACAAATTAAATTTTTGCCTTTACCAGTGTTTTGTTTGTTTTTTAGGGAGCCACCTAATAGAAATGTCTCATAGGCTTTAGAGGACACATTGTTTAAAAAAAATAAATAAATAAAAAATCACATCAAATAGATTCATCTTTGCTCCTTAGAAGAAATTGCCGGTAAAAAAAGCCATGATTTTTGCTTCTCTTTAACCAGTAGAAATTGGTGGCAAATAAACTAAATCACATATAATAGTTGATATTCACATTATTTTTATTTTTGTTGATGTCATCCTTTACTTTATCTCCCATGATATACTCTATAATGAAAAAAATACAACTGGTGTTTTACTACTTGAAACAGGCACATGGGACAGATAGACATGCATCAAAAAAATACTATTTGGAGAATATGCAAAACCTGAGCCAACCTAATTTCACATTTAAGATGTAGACTTAGCATTTGAAATATGATAGAGATTTGGAAATAAATACCTGTATTTTTTGTTTTGGGACATCATTTAGTGACTTTTACATAGTTTCTTCAGCTGGGTAACTATTCAGTGCTTTCTTCCTCATCCTGCTCTAGGACAGTATGGTATGAGGTTCAATGACACAATACTTTGAACTCTTGGTAGACAGTATTTTAAGGACTACTAAACAAAGATTCTCTCAAAAGTTTTAATGTATGCCTGTCTTAGCCAGAATATGTGTTTGATTTGATAATATTGGCGTTTCATACATAGCTATTGAGAATACATGTGACTTTGGAATTTGAAGATAAATATTCAAGTGCTTCAGCACAGTCTAACTTTTGTATAGTCATACTGTGGTCCATACCATTAAGAGTTTTTTAGTCTTTATACAGCACTCTTTCCTTGTGGCGTTTAAAGACATTTATAAATAAAGCCAAATCAAAAGATAGAGGCATTAATGATTTCATCATATATCTTTTTTTTTTTTTTTGACTTTCTACATGCTACTTCTTTATTGCTTCTCATCATATATCTTTTTAAAAAAATGTTCCTTTCCAAGGAGCCAACATCATTACTCATAGAAAAGATGATGAGTAACAGGGTTTATAGTTTGTCCAGAAATGAGTTTAGTGCCTAGGAAGGCCTGAGTCTGGGAGTTATGCATATATAGAAGGAAAATTAACAAAAGCTAATTCTTAGGTATATATCAGTGCCTTTCAGAAAGAGGGCAATTTTATTAGAAGAGTGCTTTTTATAAACACAAATGAGTAGGACACTAAGTCTGTGAAAGATATGAAAAGAGGGAAAGAGAGACAAAGAGGTCTCTCATGGCCGAGCAGTGACTGTGGAAAAAGGAGAGTATGTATGACTAGGTACTGGAACAGATTCAGAAGCTGTGCCCAACACCTCTGTCCTCAGTTGCTCTCTTTCCTTGTGTGCCATTGTCTGAACACACTTTTTTTTTTTCAGTTGATTATCTTCTTCATTTGTTGAGATTTCAATAATCTAATTTGGCAGTGGGTAGTAGAACTTAGTGTGATGATGGAAATATTCTGTAACTGCGCTGTCCTGTATGGTAGCCACTAGCCACATATGGCTCTTGAGCACTTGAAGTGTGGCTAATGAACTTTAAGAACTAAATGTTTTGTTTTACTTAATTTTAATAAATTTAAATAACCACATGTGACTAATGACTACCATATTATACAGTGCTGGTTTAGTTGGCCTCTGCCTGGACTGTAAAGCACTGAAGTCAGGATATGAAGTCATATGCTGTTTGTAGGTCTCTTTTGCCCTTAGCACAGTAATAGTGCTGGGTAAATGTAGGTGCTTGGAATATATAAATATTTTAAATGGACGTTCAGGGAGAAGGGAAAGTTAGGAAAGTTAAAGAATTGACTGGTACCCTGATAAGTGATTTGACCACTAATGTCCGTGCCTGCCCTTTTATTTTAGTATAATCTTGTCATTTTACTTTTTTGTTGTGTTCCATTAGCTTGCCCATCCTAACTCCATTTTAGTGTTTAAACATTAAGTAGAAACAAAATCAAATTTTTTAAATACATGTACAGTATAAAGGAAAGGTATAAAGGATAACGATACACTCAACACCTGGCACCCCGAAATGTTTCATTTCCTTTGTCTTGTATGTACTCCCCTGATCCCTTCCCATTCTCCCCTAATGAGAACTAACTAGTATCCTCAATTTTAGGTTTATTATACCTTTACTTTACTTTATAGTTTTCCATATAACATTTGTATTTATAGAAAAATACATTGCTATAGTATCAGTAATGGCTTTAATGGTAAATGTTTTAAACTCTCCAGTCAAATGGCAGATTGGCAGAATAGATTAAAAAAGCATAACCCAACTATATGCTGTCTGCAAGAGACTCACCTTAAATTCAAAGATACAAGTAGATTGAAGGTGTAAGGATGAAAAATTATACCTTGCAAGTAGTAACCAAAAGAGAATTTGGTTGGCTATACTAATGTCAGATAATATAGACTTTAAGTCAAAAAAGTTATGAGGGATAAAGATGGTCATTATATATTGATAAATGGGGACAATTCAACAGGGAGATATAACAATTATATATATACCTAACAGCAGAACCCCAAAATATATAAAGCAACTACTGCAGGGAGATATTGACGGTTCTACATTAAGAGTAGGAAACTTTAATGCACCACTCTCAATAACGGATAGAACATAAATAGTCAGAAGATCAATAAGGAAATACAAGACTTGAATGATACTCTAAACAAACTAGACCTAACAGACATATATAGAACACTTCACCCAACAAAACAAAATACACGTTCTTCACGTGTGCACATGGATCATTCTCCAAGATAGACCATATATTGGGTCACAATACAAGTTTCAATAAACTGAAAGATACTGAAATCATATGATGCATATTCTCTGATCACAATGGAATGAAGCTAGAGGGAGAAATGGAAATTTCACAAATATGTGGAAATTAAATATATTCAACCAATGGGTTAAAGAGGAAATCACAAAGGAAATTGGAAATATATTGAGGTAAAGGAAAATCAAAATACAACATAGAAAAACTTAGAGAAAGAGCAAAAACAGTGCTGAGAAGGAAATTTATAGCCCTAAATGTTTACATTTAAAAAGAAAACTTCAAATCAGAGACCTAACCTAAAAACTGGAAGAACTAGAAGAAAAGAGCAAACTATAAACCCAAAGTAGCAGAAGGAAGGAAACAACAAATATTCCAGTAGATGTAAATGAAATTGAAAACAAAACAAACACACAAACAATAGAGAGAATTAACAAAACCAAAAGTTGGTTCTTTGAAAAGATCTATATAATTGACAAACCTTTAGCTAGGCTGACAAGGAAAGAAGAAAGAGGATCAAATAATGAAAATCAAAAATGAATAGGGGGACATTACTACTGACCTCATTGAAATAAAAGGACTGTAAAAGACTATTATGAACACTGTATGCCAATAAATCGAATAACTTAGATGAAATAGACAAATGATTAGAAACACACAAATTACCTATACTGACTCAAGAAGATCTTTACTTTGCAACCAATTACTAGTAGAGAGATTGAATCAGTCATCAAAAACCTCCCGACAAAGAAAAGCCCAGGAAAAGATGCCTTCACAGGGGAATATTACCTAACACTCCAAGAAGAGTTAACTCCAATTCTGCTCAAGCTATTGTAAAAAAAAAAAAAAAAACTAAAGATAAGGGATATCATTCTACAAGGCTGTCATCACCCTCATACCAAAGCCAGGTAAATATACCACAAGAAAAGTATAGACCAATATCTCTTATGAATTTAAATGCAAAAATCCTCAACAAAATATTAGCAAACCAAATCCTACAGCATATGAAAAGAATTACAACATAGTATTTTTTACACATTTCCCTTAACCTGCAACTTCTCTAATTAAAAAAATAAATAGGTAAAATTAAATAATATATTTTATATAGCCCAGTATATCCAAAATATTTTCATTTGAACATGTAATCAATAAAAGAATTTTATTAATTTATGAAAACCACTTTAAGGCTGGCTGTGAGTTCATTTCAGTCAATGAACTTTTACTGAACTGACAATAGAGTAGTGATAAGGAGGTAGTAGAGAGAGAGGGTTTAAGGAAAGTTATCAGTTTTATGCCACATGATAATTTCTTCCCCAGCTAAAGAACAATATTCCTTTGTTCTTTCATAATGTGAAGATTTGATCTTAGCTTTCAGAAGGAAAGCTAAAGAAAGAAAAAATGGGGGGCGGATGTGGCTCAAATGGTTGGGCGTCCGTCTGCCATATGGAGGGACCTGGGTTCGATCCCCGGGACCTCCCGGTAAAATAAAAAAAAATATATATATATATATATAGAAAGCGCATGGGCTGCCAGGCTCTGTGTGCTGCTGAGCCGTCGGGCCCCGGGAGCCATGCAGCAGGATGATGACGTAACAGGGGAGAGACAAGACGAGATGCTCCGAAAGCTGCAGAAGCCAGGAGCTGAGGTGGCGCAGGCAGCAGAATAACTGTCTCCTGCATCGGAAGTCTCCAGGATCGAATCCTGGTGAAGACTGGAGGATGAGAAGAAATGGCAGGAAACAGACAGAATTGCTCAGCGAATGGACACAAAAACAGCAAATGGGGAAGGGGGTGTTGGTTAAAATGTATAAAATAAATAAATAAATCTTTAAAAAAAACAAAAAGAAAGAAAAAATGGCCAAGCAAGCAGTGACTATTTTATTATATCAGTAATCCATTTGCCAACTAAGGGCTTCATAAAATTCCACACAAGGGAGAGAGTGTTCTTTGAAGAATTTTTTGTTTTTATTTTTTTGGTGTGTGTGTGTCGGGGGGGGGGACTTTTTATTTGCTAAAAAGCCAGTTTTGTACTATCTTGGTAGAAGTGTATTGAATGTACTTTTGTTATCTTGAACATCAACTCCAAGCTCATGGACTTTCCTTATATAGCTTTCCTCTCTCCATAATTTGGCATGAGAATGGTTTTTAGTGCTGAGTGTTTTCTTTTTCTGCCAATCTTTTTTCAGCACTACTGGCCTTTCACCTGGTTTGTTTCTTATTTTAGAACTAGCCTTGTTCTCAGATCTTATTTTAAGAGTTGGTTGGTCAAAGCCTTGCTGCAAATGGACTTCGTTATCTGTGGAAGAAAGAAAAAGAGAAGAAATCAGCATAAATTTTAAAAGTGTGATTTTAAAAGGACCTAAGAGCAAATTAAATTTTTGCAGAAGATGCTATGTTCAATATCAAACCATTACCCATCCCCACCCTTGTGTCATTTTATAAAGACTTTGAAGACCAGAAAAGCTAAATGACTTGCTACAGGTTACAAATTATTGATGAAGCTTTGTTTTTCTCATTTTCATGAGAAAAATATCTGAGAAAGCAATGATTTTAACACATAAAACAATCTATTCATTAGCAGGGGAAACATACCAAAATACTTACCCTAGTTATCTTTGAGAAAGGGGAATATTATAAATTTTTCATTCTAATTTTGTGGGTTTTTAAATGTTCAGTTATGAGCATCATTACTGTTAATGTCATTGTTAAGGCCATGAGCTTTAGAGTTGCATCTGGATTTGAATCTGGCTTCCACCACTTACAAAGTGTATGACTTTGGAAAAGCTTCTTAGCTTCTCTGAACTTCAGTTTCTTAGTCTGGAAAATTGAAATAATAATACTAACTTTGTTGAGCTGTTAAAGAGATTAACTATAAAGGACTTACATTTAATGCCTGACCCAAAAGGAATTCTCAATAATGGTAGCCATTATCATTACTACCCCTACCATCAAGACCATCACTACTGCCACTACTTTTATAATAGAATACTGGACTCTGACATAGGATGCTCATTATGGAATAATTTCAGGAGTTCTTAACAAGGGGTCCGTGAGCTTGAATTGAAATTAAAAAAACATCCTTGTGGGGACATGTTGGTGTGGGTGTGGTATATTTATTAAATAATACACAGTATAGTGTGGACTTAATAAGGGGTCCATGGTTTTCACCTGACTGGCAAAGAGGTCCGTGGAACAAAAAAGGTTAAGATCCCTTGATTTAGACATTCATCTGTTTAAAGACTGGAGGCTAAATTAGGAAGTTTTCCAACATACCTTCCAGTTCATTTTATTATTCTGTTAATTATTGTAGTAGTAATTGTTCTGTTAAGTCATGGCCATCGGTTTTTAGTTACCATATTAGAAAAATACTTAACCTTTGGGTTAATCAGAACCTGATCCTTACCATAAATAAAATTAAAATCCCTAATTATCTTCTACAATTTCTGGTAAATGAAAAAAATACCTATTTCTGCTTATCTTGGAGCACCTAACATGGAATTGCCCATATGAGAAGCAGATGCCCTTGTGGCTTTAATTTGGAGTTCTTGTTAGAAGCTACTGTTTTCTCTGAACCTAGTACTTTAATATAAATAGCACGTGTCTTTCAACGGCAGTGCTATTGGCCTTCCTTGTACTTCCATTTAAGCAGCTCTGGAAAATGACTGCCCATTTTTTGGAAGTCTCTCTCAAAGCCCCCAAAGTAAATTTTAGCTATGCCACATAGCCTGTATTTATGCCCTGAAAATTTTCATAGTTTAGTTGGGAATCATCTCAAAATACCCTTTATTATTAGTGAACATCTGTATATCCAGTTTCTTGTGATGCAGTAACGAACAGAAATGTCATTTCATTTATTTAGGTATACTATTCCTACCTAGAGATTATATTCTTATAGTTTGAAAACTCAGGGCTTTGTGATTTTTTATTTTATTGTTTAGTGCAGATCCGGATTTTCTGACCCACTTGAGGTACTATAGTGACAGCATCAGTAAAATATATCTGACTATTTTTCTTTATTTCTAATGTTACTGTTTGTGAGGACATTATGCTTTTCAGTTTACAACTGAGGAAGCCTGTCATCATCATTAGTACTCATTCATTCAACATGAACACCTGTTCTATCTTAGATTTGGAGATGCATACATAAATAAAACATGATTCCTGCCTTGGAAAATGCCATAGTTTAGTGGAGGAGAAAGATACTTGAACACATAATTATAATTCAAAGTAATAGGTATTATATAAATAAATATATGAAAAAGTGTTATAGAAGTACACAAGAGGGAGCAATAAACTTGGGAATATGTGGTAAGGTTTCAAGGGAAAAGTAAACCAGTATTGAAGGAAGAATAGGAATTTGCCATTTGGAGAGAGAGAAGCAGGGGATGGATTCCACTATAAGAAATTGCCTATGCAAAGACCCATAGGAATACAGGGGCATACTGTGTAAAAGGAATGTGTTCATTGTGGCTGGAGAAAAGGCCATGTGTGGGGAAATCGCCAGGCTTAGGGATTTGAATTTTATCCTTTGGGCAGTGGGGAATTGTGTTAGTCAGGGTTCTCCAGAGAAACAGAACTAACTGGATGTATGAACAGATGGATGGATGGATTTTTAAGAATTAGTTCATGCAGTTTGGGACCCTGGCAAGTCTGAAATTTGTAGGGCATAGGCAGGAAATCCCATAGAGAGTTGATGTTGCATTGTTGAGTCTGAAATCCATAGTGGAGGCCAGTAGACTGAAAACTTGGGCATGAGTTGATGTGGTAGTCTTGAGAAGGAATTTCTTCTTCTCTGGGAAACCTCAGTTTTTTGCTCTTAATACTTACGGCTGATTAATGAGGCCCACCCACATTGTCAAGTATAATCTCCTTTACTTAAAGTCAGCTGATAGTGGATGTTAATCACACCTTCATAGCAACATCTAGGCTAGTGTTTGACCAGACAGCTGGACACCATAGCCTTGTCCAGTTGACATGAAATTAACTATAACTGGAATCACTGAAAATTTAAATTAGGTCTGACATAATCAGATTTGAGTTTGAAAACTTGCAGTAGTTTGGGGCTGGAGGAAGAAAGACAGGTGGCAGACAATAGTGAAAAACTGTTGTAGTTTTTCTAGTGAAAGACAGGATTTATACTTAGTAGCATGGACAGAGAGCAGAGTTGCTAGATTTGAGTTTTCCAAGGTGAAAATTATAGAATTTTGCAATCAATGTGATGGGCCATGGACATGATGGTGATAGTGAGGATCTGGCTTGGGTTACTAGGTGGATTATCTAAGATTAACTGAGCTGGGGGAAATGTAAAAAGAAAAGCAGAATTGTTCGTTATTTTGTTTTTGTTTTTCAGAGTAGAGCAAAAGTTTTCATTTGTACAAGGTAGAGTCAGTCTCTTCAGTAACATTCTAGTAGTTAAGTCGAGATCTGAATCTGGGAGACAGGTAACCATAGTGACAATTTTGAGTTCTTACTGTGTGTTTTTGCTTGAAAAACTAAGGTTAGCGGTGGTTTACTGATCATGGTATGAGGAAGGTGGCTATAGAACCAAAAGATAAATTCCTAAACTTCTTACCAATTGGTCTCTTAACTAAAATGGCCTTTTTAAAGAAAAAATAAAACTTGTTCATACCATAATTATTTTACTATTTCATTTCCCAGAATATCTTTGCTTTAACAATAACCAAAAAAAAAAAAAATCTGGTAGCAAATATATACAAAAATCAGTCTATTTTTTTTGTACTGCTTTTGCTGATATTTATGCTGTTTGGCTCATGACAGACAAAGGAAAAGTTCTCAGGGTCATAGCAAAGGAGCCCAAAACCCCTTGTTTTGTTCTAGTAAAACCTTAAAATTCAAATATTAGATAGTCCTTGAAAAATATTCATTACTTCCTTATGCTTGACCTAATCTCAGTTGCTGCCCTTTTTTGATATAAAGGAGACTAGAAGTGTTCAAAGAATGACGATGTAATGTCCACTTCTTTGCAGGGCTTTAAATATAATGTTTATTTTTTCCCTTTGGAAGATTGTTTTATAGTCCTTCTTGAAAACCAGAGAATAAAGTAGACAGTACCTCAATATCTGCCCTTCCCACCAAATTTCAGGGGTCATTTAGCATTTATTAAAATACTTGGCGGATTGTGAAGACCTTGGGTAGGCTTTGAACAAGATGAACTGTCATACATAACTGGTTTTCTTTCTTTTTTCATACAGTTAAAAATAAAGTAGCATACCTCATCCATATGAAATTCTAGTTTTAACTGTTACTGTCTAGAATCTCTGTGCAGTTTCTTGGGCTGTGGTAATTTTCCTTTACTTTGTTCTTGATGGCTGTGAAATGTAGTTGCCTGCTGTTTAAGGCAGCTGCAGTAGAATACTCCCGTAAGAGGTTATATTTCTATATTTAGTAAACCATAGGTTTGTAAAGCATTTGCAAATTACGTCAGGATAAAATGTTATCTATAAATGAAACATTTTTAATGAAGCTATTATTCATTAGAGAAATGTGGCAGCTAATATGTGTGGGTTTATGGACAAGACAGAGGCTCAAAACTTTTTTTTCCTCTTTAGAGCTCACTGAGTATTTTAAATACTTAAAATTAATCATGCAAATCCTATTTTTATGTTCTTAATCTTGAATTGCAGAGCTTTTACTCAAGTGTTTACCTTTGGCCCCACATTCCGAGCTGAGAATTCTCAGAGCCGGAGACACCTGGCAGAGTTTTATATGGTAGAAGCAGAGATGTCTTTTGTTGAGAACCTTCAAGATCTCATGCAGGTAGGTACTCAAGTTTTAAAATAGTTTCTAAATAGCAGGCATCTGTTATATTAAAATGTTTCTGTATACATTCTTACCTCAGGCATCTGTGTATTACATGTACTCACAGAATGAAGGAAGATAGAGAACTACTTCATTTAATAAACATTTGCTGAATACCTTTAGTATAATAGTTTAAAGTGCAAGAGTCAGACAGAACTCATATCCTAGCTCTAACATTAGCTTTGTTATCAAGTTACCTAACCTTTGTGTTCTTTAGCTTCCTCAACTGTAAAATGAAAATAATAATACCCAATTTATTAGGTTATTGTGAGGAGTAAATGAAATAGTTTATAATACAAAGCACCTAATGTGGGTCTAGTACAGATCAGGCTCATTAAATAGTAGCTCTTCTATTATTATTATTTTTTAGGCAAATGAATAAAATATCTTTATGCTATATTAGAAAGCATCTACAGGAGCTATCAGAGCTCATTTTGGGGGAAGCTCAGTTTGGGGGCAAACCAATAAAGCCGGAGAGGTAGGTAGAAGTCCGATCATGAAGGACCTTGTATTTGAATTCCATGCTAAGGAGTTTGAACTGTATCCAAAAGGTAAAGGAGAAAGAGTTCTAAATTGGGAAAAGCCATGGCAAGAGTTTTATTTTAGAAGCCTCTCTGAAGCAGCAAAATGAAGAATGATTTAGAGGGGGATAAAAATAGGGGCAGGAGCCCTGGTGGGAGGCTGCGACCATAATCCAGATACAGCACATGAGCTTTGGAGTTGGATGGACCTGGAGTTGATTCTTAGCTCTGTTGCTTGCTTGCTGTTAACTTAGAGAGGGGGCTTAATTTCTCTGAGCCTTCTTAGGCCTTCTTAGGCTCCCCATCTAATATTGAGAATATTAACACCATATATATTTTAAGTGCCATATATATGTGGCAGTACCCAGTAAATATTAACTATTTTTATTATTCTCTATTACAAATTCTCTATCAAGTACCATTTTGGTTAATATCTTAGTTTGGATTTGAAATTACAAGAAGCTTATTTTAGCAATTTTTATCAACTCTCTTCTATTCACTTATAGATCTTTCTACTCTTATTCACCCAGGAAATGACACAGTTCCACTTAAAAAATCAATACCATATATGCCCCCAAAGTAAAAGAGTCTCACTATTTTATTACCATGTCTTAGATTGGATTTTCCAGTAAGCAAACCCTAAAGCTGATGTTTGCATGCAGGAGGGTTATCATGGAATACTCTTGAAAACAACACAGGAAGGGAACAAAGCAGCATTGGGCAGAGGGAAAAGTTGAACTGTAATGAATTTACAAAGCTTTCACCAGTTCTCTGGGAACATTGGAGCTGTAATGGGTCCTTCACAGTTGTCCCATATAAAGGCGAGGGGTATGCCCTTGTGCCTCCCTCCATCAACCAGTCATTGGATATGGACTAGCTTCAGGAAATGGTGTAACCTTGTGTAAGGCAGCATCATTGGTCTGGACAGTTCCTGAAAGGGACTCAGCTATGAATCAGCAGCAGCTAACATTCCTTGCAAATAGGATACTTGGCCCTGAGAGGGCATTCTTTTTTTTTAATAGAATCTTTCATACATTTTTTATTTTATACTGGTGCATTTTTTTTTCTCCTGACTTTATTTTGTACATTTAATAATTGAAAATATAAACGATTAAAAACTAAAAAGTAAACCTAGATGAATAAATATATACATTTCTCAATTAAATGTACTGGATACATATAAAAAATTTTTGAATCGAACAATATGTTACACAATATATTTGGTTCATAGTAATGCATTCATACAGTAATTCATTCATGTCCTTTTGTGTCTGGCTTGCTTCGCTCAACATAATGTCCTCCAGGTTCATCCGTGTTGTCATATGCTTTATGACTTCATTTCTTCTTACAGCTGCATAATATTCCATCGTGTGAATAGACCACAGTTTGTTTATCCATTTGTCTGTTGATGGACACCTGGGTTGTTTCTAACTTTTGGTAATGGTGAATAATGTTGCTATGAACATCAGTATGCAGATGTCTGTTTGTGTCACTGCTCTCAGTTCTTCTGAGTATATACCCAGTAGTGGTATTGTCAGGTCACGTGGCAAGTCTATATTCAACTTCTTTAGGAACTGCCAAACAGGCCTCCACAGTGGCTGTACCATTCTGCATTCCCACCAACAGTGAACAAGTGTTCCCTATCTTTCCACATCCTCTCCAACACTTGTAGTTCTCTGTCTTTTTAATAGTGGCCATTCTGATAGGTGTGAAATGATATCTCATTGTAGTTTTGATTTGCATTTCCCTAATCATGAGTGATGTTGAGCATTTCTTCATGTGTTTTTTTGCCATTTGTATTTCTTCTTTGGAGAAATGTCTATTCAAGTCTTTTGGACATTTTTTAATTCGGTCATTTGGCTTTTTATTGTTGAGTTATAACATCTCTTTATATATCATGGATATTAAACCCTTATCAGATATGTGATTTCCAAATATTTTTTCCCATTGAGTTGGCTGCCTTTTCACCCTTTTGGCAAAGTCCTGTGAGGTGCAGAAGTGTTGAATTTTGAGGAGGTCCCATTTATCTATTTTTTCTTTCGTTGCATGTGCTTTGGTTGTAAGGTCCAAGAAACCACCACCTACTACAAGGTCTTGAAGATGTTTCCCTATATTTTCTTCTAATAGTTTTATGGTCCTGGCTTTTATATTTAGATCTTTGATCCATTTTGAGTTGATTCTTATATAGGGGGTGAGATAGGGGTCCTCTCCTGAAAGGGCATTTTTAGCAGTTTGGCAGTTTGATATAGTTATGAATTCCAAAAATAGATATTGGATTATGCTTGTAAACTGATCTGTTAATCTGGGCATGATTAAGTTATGATTAGGGCATTGACTGGGCCACATCAATAGGGCATTGAGCCCCGCCCCTTGGTGGGTGGGGAATTAAATATAAAAGGCATGGCAAAGGACAGAGTTGGAGAAGTTTTGATGTTGGAATCTTGAGCTGGAGCCCTGGGAAGTAAGAGGAAGGAGAGAAGGCCCCAGGATAGAGACAAGCCATTCGGCTGATAGTCTACAACTGACCTTGTGGAGGAAACAGAGGCGCAGAGCCTGGAGAGAAACGCAGCACTGGGAAGAGAAAAACTCAAGAAGCCTGAACCCTAGCAAACGTCAGCAGCTGTCTTGCTCCAACACATGGCAACAGACTTTGGTGAGGGGAGAAACTTACGCTTTAGGGCCTGGTAACTGTGGACTTCTACCCCAAATAAATACCAGTTATAAAAACCAACCGATTTCTGGTATATTGCATCAGCACCCCTTTGGCTGACTAATACAGCATTCTTGCCACACACTACATTATCCACTGACATACCCCTTTAACATCTCCCACTAATTGTTGTAGATCAGTGTATCTCAGGGGACATTTGGCAATATCTTGAGACATTTTGGATTGTCATGACTAGAGAACTGGTGGGGAGTGGGTAGGAGGATGGTTGCTACTGGCATCTGATAGGTACAGGCCAGGAAAGCTGTTCAGTATCCTGCAATGCACAATCCTGGGATGCACAAAAAAGAATTATACCAAAATGTTACTAGGGCTGATGTGAGTAACCCTGTTATAGGAATTAGGATCTGAACCTCACAGGGAAGCAGTATATTCCTTAAGCAGTTTTCAGTTGAGCCCACCATCCAGTTCTGTATTATTCTGCTTTTCTTCAGGCAATGAGCAGATTTAAGGAATGGAACACACCTTTTACGTCTCTAATTCTGCTTTGGCCCTATCTCCATTGCCCCAACATGGATACCAAAAGGAAAGCTTACAAAGACAATACCTAAATTATTTTAGAATTGATTAGACATTTTAAGTCTCTGCTCTGTAATTGTATTTTGCCATACAACAGGGTTGCAAAAAAGTTTTTATTTCCTTAGTCATATTGGTGAAAACATGGAGAAAAAGATAGTTTAAGCTATGCACCTTTTCAGTAAGTGGGAGCAGGGTTCAGTTTCAGATTTTCAGCTTTATGGTAAGTCAACAAATCCATGAAATCCCTTTATTCTGATATAAATACTATATTCAAAAATGAGACATTCCAGATCTAATATTAATGTTTGAAACATTATCTCTTTTGTATGTGATTTGCATTTTATTGATGTTTATCATTCATAAATGAATATCCATAAACAGTAAGTGTATAGTAAAAGTTGTGAACTTACAAAATACACATGCATATCATCATGCAGGGCTCCCATACATCACCCCACCGCCAACATCTTGCATTGTTGTGAAACATTTGCTACAAACTATGAAAGACCATTTTCAAGACATTACTACTAACTATAGCCAGTATCTTACATTTGGTGTATTTTTTCCCCCAACCCACCTGGTTAATGACATCCTGTATTAGTATTATGTACTTGTTAAAGTTCATGAGAGAATGTTTTCATATTTGTTCTGTTAACCACAGTCCATCTTCCACTACTGGATTCCCTGTTATACAGCCCCATGCTTTGTACAGTCCATTCAATGTGTATACTCAGTGACTCTCATATGCATCTCAGAGTTGTGCTCTCACCGCCTTAGTCAATTTTAGAGCTTTTCATTACTCCAAAAGGAAAAACCTTATACCCCCTTTTATCCTCCCCCTATTGCCCCTTAGAAATTGATAGATCTTTTTTGCCATTGCTGCAAAAATATTACAATATTACTGTTAACTATAATCCATAAATTACATTAGTTGTAATTTTCCCATGTATCACCATATACTTAACACTTTTCACTTTTTTTCTCCATTCATTCTTTCTCTCTCTCGATATGTCTAAATGCCCGATTGATGTTCCTTTTGGACAAATTTTTTAAACATTGGTTTTTAATGTCTAGGAATAATGTGAACCAGAAGATTGTGCAGTCAGTTTATTCAGAACCTTACCCTATACTCCCTTTACTGATGTTATTTCAAATATATTCCAAAACAGATCTGAGACCAGAGGATTGGACTGTCCCAGAGAAATGAATAGTTATTTGTCCACCAGTTATAAATGGGGTAGTTAATCAGGAGTGAGGTAGCTTCAGAAACATTATTCCCTGATAAAAGCCAGGGTGACCATACATCCAGGTTTGTCTAGAACAGTTCTGATTTGCACCTGTTTTCTTGGCTTAATATTCTTTTACATTTATCTATCTATATTTTTCTTTATTAGAGAACTTGTGAGTTTACAGACATAAATACAGGATTTCCATATGCCACCCTATTAATAACACCTTGCATTGATGGATGAGTGTTTGTTTCAATTGATGAAAGCACATTTTTATAATTGTACTGTTAACTAGTTTGTGGTTTAATTTAGAGTTCACTGTTTGTGTAGCATAGTTCCATGGATTTTTAAAAAATTTTTTATTCTATTACCATATATATAATCTAACATTTCCCCTTTTATCCACATTCAGATATCTATTTCAGTGCTGTAAATTACATTCACAATGTTGTGCTACCATCACTACCATTCATTACAAAACCAAATAGGAACCTTGTACATTTGAAGCCTTAACTTCCCATTCCCTATCCCCACCCTGTCCCTTGATAACCTATATTCTAGATTATGACTCAGTGAGTTTGCTTATAATTGTTTTATATCAGTGAGATCATACGATATGTGTCCTTTTGTGTCTGGCTTATTTTACTCAACATGACATCTTCAAGATTTACCCATGTTGTCACATGTAAGAGGACATCATTCCTTTTTATAGCTGAATAATATTTTATTGTATGTATACTACAACTTAGTTATCCATTCATCCGTTGATGGAAATTAGGGTTGCTTCCATCTCTTGGCAATTGTAAATAGTGTCGCTGTGAACATTGATGCGCAAATATCTGTTTGCGTCCCTGCTTTCACTTATTTTGGGTATATACCTAGTGGTGGGGTTGCTAGGTCATGTGTTAATTCTATATTTAGCTTCCTGAGGAACCACCAAACTGTCTTCCATAGTGTCTGCTCCATTTTAGAGTCCTACCAGCAATGAACGAGTGTTCCTATTTCTCCGAACCTCTCCAGTACTTCAAATAGCAGCCATTCTAATGGGTCTGAAATGGTATCTCATTGTGGTTGTGATTTGCAATTCCCTGATGGCTAATGATGATGGGCATGTTTTCGTGCTTTTTTCTGGCAATTTGTAGATCATCTTTGGAGAGATGTCTATTCAAGTCTTTTCTAATATTCTGATTAGGTTGGTTTTTTTTTTTAATTGAAGAATTTAAATTAAATTAAAGGATATTAAGCCTTTATTGGATATGTGGTTTCCAAATATTTCCTCCCATTGTGTAGGTTGTTGTTTTATTTTCATGATAAAGTCCTTTAAGTCTCAGAAGCTTTCAATTTTGATGAAATCCCATTTATCTATTTTTTCTTTTGTTGCTTCTGTTTTGGGTATAAAGTCTAAGAAACCATTGCGTAACACAAGGTCCTAAAGATGCTTTCCTACATTTTCTTCCAGTAGTTCTGGTGCTTATATTTAGATCTTTGATCTATTTTGAGTTGAGTTTTGAAAAAAAAAGGTAGGGTCCTTATTTTTTTGCAAATGGAGATCCAGTTTTCCTAGTACCATTTGTTGAAGAGAATATTCTTTTCAAATTGGGTGACCTTTGCCCCCTTGTCAAAAATCAGTTGGCTACCATGAGATTAAGCCCTGTCTCACTTAGGAACAGAGTGGGCATCACTATCCCCAAATCATAAAGATTCGGGAATGAACAAGGGATTATAGTAGACTTATTATTATTCAAGAATTATTAATACTCTAGCAATAGAAGAACTTGTATCATTGATATAAAGGCAGTGGCCACCAGAGGTTCTGAGGGGACGGAGAGGGAAGAATAGGTGTAAATAGGGGCATTTTTGCGTCATTGGAATTGTCCTACATGACGTTGCAATGACGGAACAGGCCATTATACATTTTGTCATAACCTATAAAATTGTGTGGGGCAGAGTGTAAACTATAAATTGTAGTCCATGGTTAGTAACAGTGCTTCAATATGTGTTCATCAATTGTAACAAATGTATCGCACTAATGAAAGATATTGTTAATGTGGGAAAGTGTGGGAGAGGGAGGGGATGGGGCAAATGGGAATCCTCTATCTTTTTTATGTAACATTTATGTAATCTAAAGCTTCTTTAAAAATAAAAAAAAAATTTAAATCAGTTGGCTAAAAATGTGAGCGTTTTCTGAACTCTCAATTTGATTCCATTAGTCTAAATATCTGTCTTTGTGCCAATACCCTGCTATTTTAATTACTGTGCATTTGTAATAAGTTTTAAGAACAGGAAATGTAAGTCCTCCTACTTCATTCTTCTTTTTCAAGAGGACTTTGGCTATCCAAAGCCCCTTACTCTTCCATATAAATTTGACGGTCTTTTCCACTTCTGTAAAGAAGGTTGTTGGAACTTTGATGGAGATTGTGTTGAATCTATAAGTTGCTTTTGGTATAAATGACATCTTACCAATATTTAATCTTTCAATCCATGAACATGGAATGTGCCTCCATTTATTTTGGTCTACTTTGCTTTCTTATAGAAATGTTTTGTAGTTTTCTATGCCCAAGTCCTTTACATCTTACTTAGATTTGTTCCTAGATATTTGATTATTTTATTTGCTATTGTGAATGGAATTTTTTTCTTGATGTCTTCTGATTGTTCATTGCTTGTGTATAGAAATATTTCTGATTTTTGGGTGTTTATATTGTACCCCACCACTTTGCTGAATTCATTTATTAGTTCTAGGAACTTTGTTGTGGATTTTTCAAGATTTTCTGAAAATCATCTGCAAATAGGGAAAAATTTGCTGCCTCTTTTCCAATTTGGATACTTTTTATTTCTTTTTCTTGCCTAATTACTCTGGCAAGAACTTCCAGTACAGTGTTGAATAACAATGGTGATAGTGGACATTCTTGTTTTCTTCCTTAGAGGGAAAACTTTCAGACTTTCACCATTAAGTAGGATGTTAGCTGTGGACTTTATGTATATGCCCTTTATCATGTTGAGAAAAGTTTCCTTCTATTCCTAGTGTTCTAAGTGTTTTTATCAAGAAGGGGTGCTGGATTTCATCAAATCTCTTCTCTCTATCAATTGAGATGATCACGTGGTTTTTCTTCCTTCATTTTATTAATATGTGCATTGCATTAATTGATTTTCTCATGTTGAACCATCCTTACATACCAGGGATAAATCCATCTTGATCATGGTGTATAATTCTTTTAATATGCTATTGGATTCGATTTGCTAGTATTTTGTTGAGGCTTTCTGCATCTATAGTCTGAAGAAATCTTGGTCTATAGTTTTCTTTTCTTGTGTTGTCTTTACCTGGCTTTGGTGTGAGGGTGGTGATGGTCTCATAGTTTGAATTAGGGAGTATTCTCTGCCCTTCATTTTTTTGGAAGAGTTTGAGCAGAATTGGAGTTAACTTTTCTTACAGGGTTTGGTATAATTCCCCTGTGAAGCCCTCTGGTCCTGGGCTTTTTTTGTTGGGAGATTTTTGTTTATGAATTCAATCTGTTTACTAGTAATTGGTTTGTGAGATCTTCTATTTCTTCTTTAGTAAGTGCAAGTAATTTGTGTGTTTCTAATCATTTGTCCATTTCATCTAGATTATTCAGTTTATTGAAGTACGGTTCATAGTATCTTCTTTTGGTTCTTTTTATTTCAATGAAGTCAGTAGTAATGTCCCCCTTTTCATTTCTGATGTTTGTTATTTGTATCCTTTCTTTTTTTGTCTTTATTAGTCTAGCTAAAGATTTGTCAATTTTACTGATCTTTTCAAAGAACCAAGTTTTGGTTTTGTTGATTCTCTCTACTGTTTTGTTGTTGTTGTTCTCTATTTCATTTATTTCTACTGTAATCTTTGTTTTTTCCTTCCTTCTGCTTGCTTTACATTTAGTTTGCTTATCTTTTTCTAGTTTTTCTAGTTTTGCGGTTAGGTCTCAGATTTGAAGTCTTTCTTCTTTTTTAATGTAAGCTTGTAAAGCTATAAATCTGCATCTCAGCACTGCCTTTGCTGCCTCTCATAGATTTTGGTATGTTGTATTTTCATTTTCACTTACCTCAAGATACTTCCTAATTTTGCTTCTGATTTCCTCTTTAACTCATTGATTCTTTAAGAGTAATCTTTTTAATTTCCACGTATTTGTGAATTTTCCATTTCTCCCTGTTACTGGTTTCTAGCTTCATTCTGTTGTGGTTGGAGAAGAAACATTGTATGATATCATTATTTTTTAATTTATTGAAACTTGTTTTGTGACCTAACATAATGGTCTATCCTGGAGAATGACCATGTACACTTGAGAAGAATGTATATTCTCTTTTTGTTGGATAAAGTGTTCTATATATGTCTGTAAGGTCTAATTGGTTTAGAGTATCATTCAAGTCTTGTATTTATTTATTGATCTTCTGATTATATGTTTTGTCCATTATTGAAAGTGGTGTATTAAGGTCTCCCACTATTAATGTAGAACCATCAGTTTCTCCCTTCAAATGTGTCTGTATTTGCTTCATATATTTTGGGACTTTTCCGTTAGGTGCTTATGTATTTATAATTGTTCCATCTTCTTGGTGAATTGACCTTTTTATTAGCATATAATGATCATCTTTGACCTTCGTAAGTGGTTTTTTTTTTTTGTTTGTTTGTTTTTAACTGTTTTTGACTTAAAGTCTATTTTATCTGATATTAGTATAACTTCCTAAGCTCTTACATGGTATATATATTTTCAATCCTTTGACTTTTAACCTACTTGTATCTTTGAATTTAAGATGAGCCTCTTGCAGACAGCATATAGTTAAGTCATGCTGCCAATCTCTGCCTTTTGACTAGAGAGTTTAATATATTTACATTTAAAGTCACTGCTGATAATTCAAGACTTTCTTCTGCCATATTGCTATTTAGCCTTTTTAAGTCTTATACCTTTTTTCTTCCATTAATGTCTACTTTTATATTTATTTGATTTTTTGTGTGTGGTACATATTGAGTGCCTTCTCTTTTCTATCTGTATATATTTTTCATCTGTTTTCCTCATGGTTGCCATGGGGTTAAAATTTAACATCCTAACTCTATAACAGTCATATCTGGTTTCATACCAGCTTAACTTCAATATTATACACATATACTTTTCTTATATTCCACTGTCCCCCCCACACCTTTTTTTGTAATTACTACTACTTATATCTTTGTACAGTGTACGTCCACAAACATAAATGTATCAATACTTTTTATGTATTTTCATTTTTGTACCTGTAGGAACTAACAAGTGGAATTACATACCAAACAATACACTACAATAGTACTGGCATTTGTAATTACCCAACGGTTACCTTTATCACTGGTCTGTATTTCTTCATGCCATTTTGAGCCACTGTCTAATGCCTTTCACTTTCATTCTGAAGGAGTCCCTTCAGTATTGCTTATAGGGCAGGTCTAGTAGTGATGAACTCCCTCAGCCTTTGTTTATTTGGAACTGTTTTAATCTCTTCCTTATTTTTGAAAGGTCTCACCTGATATAAAATTTTTGGTTGGCAGTTGTTTTCTTTCAGCACTTTGATTAGTGTTTCCATGGTAAAACTTTTTCTGTGCTTTTACTATTAACCTATCTATATCGTTAAAATTAAAGTGAGATTCATGTAGATAGTATATAGTTGGGTCTTTTGTTGTTGTTGTTGTTGTTGTTTTGTTTGTTTTTTCATCATGAAGCTCTTATTTTATTCATCCTTTTTTGGAGACAAAAATTAAAGTCTTTTAGGGTGTCTTACTGACTTGTGGCCTAATTAGGTCTTTTTGTTTTGTTTTGTTCATTCAGACAATCTCTGTCTTCTAATAGGTGTGTTTAAGCAATTCCTATTTAATTTTTTAATGGTTTTATTGAAACATAATTCACATACCGTACAAGTCACTCATTTAAAGTATTTAAAAAATCAGTGTTTTTTAGTATATTCACAGAGCTGTGCAACCATCAGCACTGTCTAATTCCAGGATATTTTCTTCATCCCAGACTCCCACAGTCCCAACCACTAATCTACTCTCTATCTCTATAGAATTGTCTATACTGGACGTTTTGTAGAAATGGAGTTATATAATACATGGTCTTTTGCAACTGGCTTCTTTCACTTAATGTGGGTTTTTTTGTTTTGTTTGTTTTTAATATAGTGTTTTCAAAGTTCATTCATGTTATAACATGTCATTCCATTTTATGGCCAAATAATATTCTATTATATGGATATTCAACATTTTATTTATCCATTCATCTGTCAATAGACATTTTTTTCCACTTTTTGACTGTTATGAATAATACTTTTGTGACTGTTCGTATAAAGTTTTGGGGTGGGTGTATATTTTCATTTCACTTGGGCATATACCTAAATGGAATTTCTGATCATATGGTAACTCCATGTTTAATGTTTGTGGAACTGCCAAACTCTTTTCCAAAGTGGCTGTACCACTTCAATTCCCACCAGCAATGATTGAGAATTCCAATTTCCCCACATCCTTGTCAACACTTGTTATTTTCTTCTTTTTAATTTTAGCCATGTGAATGGTTGTAAAGTGGTATCTCATGGCTTTGATTTGCATTTCCCTAATGACTAATGATATTGAGTATCTTTTCACATGTTTGTTGGCCAGTTATACATCTTCTTTGGAAAAATGTCTGTTCAGATCCTTTGCCCATTTTTCTATTGTGTTATTTGAATTTTTATTAATTGAGTTGTAAGAATTTTTTATATATTATAGACACATCTTTTATCAGATATGTAATTTGTAAATATTTTCTCACGTGATTGTCTTTCACTTACTGATAGTGTCTTTTGAAGCACAACAGTTTTTAATTTTAATGAAATCCAATTAATTTTTTTGCTATTGATGTTGTCTTTAAGAAATTATTGGTCGGGGCAAGATGGCGTTAGTGTAGGAGGGCGCACACTGCAGGCTCCCAGAGCAGGGCGGATTGTGGACGGGGTCCTGCCTGGGGGTCTGTGCTGTGCACGCGTGGAGTGGGAGGCTTGGGACGTCTATCTGCGCGGATCGGCGACGTGGACCGAACGGTGGGGATTCGTGAGTTTTGGGGCTGCCGGTGGAGGTTGGCACAGGCGGCTGAGCCCCGCGGTTAGGGAAAAAAAAATAAAACGGCCATTTGGAGCCGCGGGCGGGGCCAAAAAGTTTTATTTTCTGGGGATCTGGCTGCCTGGCGCCCCTTGGACCTTGTGTGAACAGAGCAAACGAGCTAATCAGAACCGGAGGGGGGATTTTGGTCGGGGAACGTAGCTGATTTTCCTAGCCACCCAGGGATAAGACCCAGGCCGCTGCGGAGCCAGGAGGACGGGACACTTCCCAAAAAAGGGAGGGTTCTGTTGGAAGACAGGGAAGGGTATTTTATATTTTTAGACATTGATCTGGCTGCCTGCACCGCCCCATAACTTTGGGGAGCAGATAAGCCGACCTGAAGCAGCATCAGGCTGAGAGCAGATGCGAATCTGCACTCAAACTGATTTACTGAGCAGCCCGGTGACGCTGGAGCTCGGCGCCAGAAGGGGCGGAATCCGCCATCTTTAGCACTCCTCACTGACTAACATCAGAGCTTCAGCTAACCTGGGGAGTCCAGAAAGTGGGACATGCTTGATTAATTTCCACGGGCCCAGCTAGGGTCCCTTCCGTAAGGGGGTTGGTCTAGAGGAGGAATTATTTTGGGTCCTGCATTTGGCTAAAAAAAAAAAAAAAAAAAAAAAGTGAGGTCACCTCAACAAATGAAAAATAAATTCTTTTTAATTTAGTTTAATAGCTAAAAGCTGCTTCAGGACCTGCATATAGAACCCTGTGGGGAAATTCATTGATAAACACAAGTAGGCAGGAAGGATCCACGTGGATCCTAGGGGAATCATTGACCCCCCTTAGCTCTGTTTGACTGCTTGCCTGTGTGGATCATTGGTTTCTCTCTGTTTCTTTCTGGTCTATTGCTATTATTCCCGTTTTCCTCCCCCCTTCCTTTTTCCTTCTATTTTTTTTTTTTTTAAATAGGTGCTGCCAGCTGGTCGCTTCTTTGCTGGGCTTCTTATTCAGTAATTTCCCACTCGCTGTATATATTGATTCTGTATTACAAACTATCGCTTATCCTTCCTGCATGTTTCTGCCTTCTGTTTTCTGTGGTGGGTCTTAAGAGACAACATTTTTTCATAGGCCCACAACTTAAGGGTGTCAATTTCTATCCCAACTATTTTGTTTTCTTCTTCTTCTTTTTTCTTTTTTTTTTTTTTTATTAGTATTAACTTTTTCCTTTCAGACCTTTCTCTACTATTTCTCTCCCTCCTCATAATTCTAGCCTTCTAAATCACTATATATATATATTCCTCCATTTGTTTTCCCAGTCCACTGTAGGAACTCCATATTTTTTCCTAGTACTCTACACTGCCTACACAAGTTAAATATTCATCTCATTAAGTCTCATTTTGCCCCTCTTCTAACTTTTATCAATATTTCTATTATCCTTATGCCTTCCTTACATCTTTTGATTCCTCTGGCCCTAACCTTTTGCCTTCAAGGGAACATAGAAAGAAGCAAGGAAATAAAATAAGAAGAAAAACTGCCAAAGAGAAAACTTAACTCACACGCAGAACCGACAGCTAAATAAAATTCTAGAGCATAGAGAAAAGCTAATCAACTGAACAAACCCATCAAGATAATATGATGACCAGAGGGCAACAGAAAAATACAAATGACTCTGAGAAACTGGAAAACATGGACCAGTCCAGTGCACAAAATAAAAACCAGGAAGCAATGCAGTACATCGAACAACTAATCAAAGCTATCCAAACAAATATCATGGACCAACTTAAAGAACTGAAGGAAGAGATTAAGGATATAAAGAAGACACTGGGAGAACATACTGAAGAAATAGCTAACACACCTAAAAAGGTAATGGATATGATGGTGAACAAAGACACAAGTCAAGAAATGAAAAAGATGCTGGACTCACATGGCAGCAGAATTGAATAGGCAGAGGAAAGAATTAGTGATATGGAAGACAATACAGTTGAAATCAAAGAGATTGTAGAAAAGATAGACAAAAAGATAGAAAAAATCCAGTATGGTCTCAGGGAATTAACCGATAATGCAAGACGCACAAACATACGCATTATGGGCATCCCAGAAGGAGAAGAGAAGGGAAAGGGAACAGAAGGAGTGTTGAAGGAAGTGATGGCTGAAAACTTCCCAACTCTATTGAGAGAGATGGATGTGCAGATCCAGGAAGCACAGCGCACCCCAAATAGTATAAATCCCAACAGGCCAACTCCAAGACACATACTTGTCAAATTGTCCAATGCTCAAGACAGAGAGAAAATACTCAATGCAGCAAGAGAAAAGAGAACCATCACATACAAGGGAAGCACAATAAGATTAAGTGCTGATTTCTCAGCTGAAACCATGGAGGCAAGAAGACAGTGGTATGACATAGTCAAAACACTAAAAGAAAAAAACTTCCAGCCACGAATTCTCTATCCAGCAAAACTGGCATTCAAAAATGATGGAGAGTTCAAAATATTCACAGATAAACAGCAATTAAGAGAGTATGTCAAGAAGAAACCAGCACTTCAAGAAATACTAAAGGAATCTCTACAAGTTGAAAGGAAAAAACAA
>JAKSZT010031676.1:8018255-8077118 GCA_026826555.1 Tolypeutes matacus | reverse complement strand
TCTAAGGATGTTATTAAGAAAATAAAAAGGCAACCTACCCAATGGGAAAAAATATTCGGCAACCATATATCTGATAGGAGCCTAATATCCTGCATATATAAAGAAATCCTTCACCTCGAAAATAAAAGGACAAACAACCCATATAAAAAATGGGCAAGTGACCTGAAAAGACACTTCTCCAAGGAAGAAATACAAATGGCTAAAAAGCACATGAAAAAATGGCCATCCCAGGGAATGGAGAGGGCCTGCATCTGCAGGCAGGATCATCCCACCCACCATATCCATGGGATATAAGCCCTCTCTCACTTGGAGTTGGAGTGGACATCACTATCCCAGTCCCCTCAGGATTGGGGGAAGAACTATGGACTAGAGTGGACTTGATGGTATTCTCTTGTTCACATATGGTGATTCTAGTAATGCAAGAAATTATAACAATGAGGTGGAGCCAGTGGCCACTTGACACTTTTGGGGTAGGGAGGGGACGAGCAGTTGAAATACAGGGGCTTCTTTGGGAGTTGGAGGTTATCCTGAGTACTGTTGTGGCAACGGATGTAGGCCATTTTAAATCAGCACACACCACTCAGAACTGAGTGGGAGAGAGTGTGGTCTACAGTGTGAACTGTGGTCTATGGTTGGTGGCAAGGCTCCAGGATGTGTAAGTTCATTGAGGGTGGTGGGCCACACTGTGGGAGATGTTTGTGTGGGATGTGGTGGGAGGTGTGGGAGGTGGGGAACATGGGAATCCCAGTGGGTTCCGTGTAATATTTTGGGTAATCTAAGCACCTCTTAAAATATATGTATATATATATATAAATAATATTTTTGTAAGCAAATACACATATATGCATATATATTTATATATCATTTTGCAAATGTTTGTATGTATTGTGAGAATTTTGATTTTTACCCATAATAAAAAATAAAGAAAAAAAAAGAAAGAAAAAAAAAAAGAAATTATTGCCTAATCCAGGGTCAGGAAAATTTACTCCTATGCTTTCTCTAGGTTTTAGCTCTTCTTTCTAGGTCTGTGATCCATTTTGAGTTAATTCTTATGCATGGTGTAAGGAAGGAGTCTATTTGCATTCTTTTGTATGTGGGTATCAGTTGCCCTAGCACCATTTGTTATAAAGAGTGTTGCTTCCTCATTCAATTTTCTTGACATCCTGGACAAAAATCAATTGATGATAAATATAAGGTTTTATTTCTTGACTCTCAATTATGTTCCATTGATCTTTATGCCTGTCCTTATGCTAAGCCCACAGTTTTGATTACTATAGTTTCATTTCTATTACATTTTATTAATGTTATTGTTGATATGGTTGTATTTAACATTACCATTTATATGACCTTTTAGCTATATCTCTCTGTATTTCAGTGGTTGCTCTAGGAATTGCAGCATACTTTAAATTACTATTGTATTTTTCATTTCTATAGTTTTCTCTTTTTTTCTAGTTCCCATTTATTTGCTGACAAGTTCTGTCTTTCTATTCTTTTCAAGAATGTTTACCTTTACCTCATGGAGGAAGTAATAATAACTGCTTATATTCTTTGTCAGGTAATTCCAACATCGGGGTCATCTCAGGACTTGCATCTATTGATTTTCATTTCTCTTGAGAATTCATCAGATTTTTCTTGCTTCTTTAAATGTCTCGTAATTTTCCATTGTATTCTGGACATTTTGAATATCATGCTGTGAGACTCTGGGTCCTATTAAAATCCTCTGGAAATGCTGATTTTGTTGTTGTTTTACCAGACAATAAAACCTGGTTAGGTTCAGCCTGTTAGTTCTGTGTCACTTTCTGTGGTGTTGGTTTCTTTATCAGTTAAGTTTTCCAAGCCTCTGCTATGCAATTTGAGTCTGTCTGATGCATGTGCTACCCAGGGGTTAGTCTGAAACTTGCAGCATGCTTTATATTATAGTTCATTTCCTGAAGACTTCACTACACTTCTTTGGGTCTGTTCTACACATGTACTGCTCAGGGGTGAGCCCAGGCTTTATGTCAGTTCATACACAGAATTAGAGGATCATCTTCTCCTACTCTTTGGAATTCTCCTTACATTCTCTGGCTTCCAGAGACTACTTATTCTGGTTCCTCTGGCCAGCAAGATAGAGTTCTTTCTGATTTTTAATCCCAACCAGCCTGTCATTCATTCTCAAGTGACTGTGACTACCTTTTGCACAGAGTGACAAAAGAAAAGATAGGGGGAAAAAAGGAGATTCCCAACACACACCTTCTTCATACAGCAAGGTGCCCTTTTCCTGGTTCCTCTGACTGTAGAGATGAGTCTTCTCTTGGAGTTTTAGGTGCCTGTACCACTCATCTTGGCAATGCAGCTCCACAACTGGAGCTGCCTTCAGGGTAGGACCAAAAGAGAGAGCAGAGGAAAAAAAAACAACTCAGGGATTTCCCCCCACATACTCTCTAGCCCACAGGGGCTTTTTCTCAGTTTTATAACTAGAAATAGGGGTTTTCTCCCAGCATTTTTGCTTACTATGCTGCTGCACAGTTCTGCATTTTACTCCCCACCCCCTAATCAAAGACAGGAGATAAAGGAGCAAAAAATGGAACTGTGAAACTTATTTCCATTACAGATCATTAGTCATGTCCTCAGTCCTCCTACTGTTTACTTTTCAGAGTCCCTAGATAGTTGCTTTTTAAAATTCTATTCCAGATATTTTTGTTCTAAGAATTTAAACAGAGAGGTATAGTGGTCTTACTCCACCTTGACCAGTAGAGAAATAAAATGGATTAATTATTAATATTTCTGCTTTCCACACTCAAACATGTTCCAGCTTGGATAATCCATTATATAGTTACATAACTATATTATTTTGTGAGTCTATGGTTATGGTGACCCAACATTTCAGACTTTCGGGTATAGAAATCTCAAACGGATTTTATGTATTCTAATTGTAAGACTTTTTATCTTCATTTGAAGTTTGCAAATTATGTTCTCCTTAGTGATAGGCCCACACAAATAGTATATATCATTTGGAGCCCCAGAGTTAGCTATATGCTATCTGGAGAGTTGAATTATGTTCCAGTGATATTTGTCAAGTTAAAAAAAAAAAACAACTAAACAATACTAATAAGGAAAAATAATTGTTGTGGGATTTCCTTTCAAGCATTTTTTTCTTTAAGATTTATTTTATTTATTTGTTTGTTTGTTTGTTTCTTCCCACCCCCTCATTGTTTACGCTTGCTGTGTCTGTTCATCATGCTTGTTTCTTTGGGAGGCACCAGGAACCAAACCCGGGACCTCCGATATGGGAGGGAGACGCCTAATCGCTTGAGCCACCTCCATTCCCTGCTTTGTTTTGTCTCTCATTGTTCTTTCAAGCATTTTTATATCTCCAGTTAATTTCTCACTCAGCAGAATTTTAAATTGTCACCTAACCTGAATAGTTTTCTCTCATATTAAAGGATTTGAATGGCAAAAAGGAATCTTGAAGTGAGTCAGGAAGTCATTCCAGAGGTTTTGCTTATGCGTGTCTTAGGAGCTTCTCACTGACTGCCGCAGTTACCAGTGCCTCAAGCAGTGAGGCTCCTGAGGGCTCTAGAGAGATCTGGACACTATAGGCAGGGCAGACAACCCCAGGAATTCCTCACCCTTTCCGTGGGCCTTACCTTGGAATATGTGACAACCTATCTCCCCAGTGTATCAGTGTTGGACTCATTTATAATTTTCCTTTCATGGTTCTTATGCCCCATTTATTTGAACCTATAATTAACACTATACCCGTTAAATATGTGTCCCAGAGACCTAAATCCTTTGGCTGTTCATTTGTCGTTGAGTCCTGAAGCTCAGCAGAGTTGCAGCCAACACCTACTTTCCAGTTCATTGGACTCGCCCAGGACAGCTAACAAAAGGGTGTTAAACAGAGTATCTACAACTGCAAACAAGATGGTTCCACTCTTCTACCCCATGGGATCTAAGCCCCCTCTGAATCAGAAGCAAGTGGGCATCACTATCCCAAAATCCTCAAGTTTGAAGAATGAACAAACATAAGGAGGAAATGCAACTATGAACTAAAGTAGACTTATTATTCTAGAAATGGAAGAACTTATAACATTGCTATAAAGGCATTGATCACCAGTGGTTCTGAGGGGAGGGAGAGGGAAGAATAGATGTAACATGGGGCATTTTGGGGATATTGGAATTACTGTACATGATATTGCAATGACGGATACAGGCCATTATACATTTTGTCAAAACCTATAAAATTCTTCAGTGCAAAATGTAAACCATAATGTAAACTATAGACCATGGTTGGTAGCAGTACTTCAGTATGTGTTCATCAATTGTAACAAATGTACCACACTCATGAAAGATGTTGCTAATGGGAGAAAGTGGGGGAGGGGGAGGGGAGGAGGTATATGGGAATCCCCTATATTTCAGTGTAACATTTATGTAATCTAAAGCTTCTTTAAAAATAAAATAAAAATAAAAGATTTAAGAACATGGGAAAAAGAGGAATCTCGATGTTAAGTCAGATAAGAAAAAATATTTTAAGTTTTGCTGCCAAGAGATTTGCTTCTTGAGTTCTTATTTGTTACTTCATTGGGTGATATTCAAGGCATACACTGTTGAATGGTTTTAATTACTTAGAATATAAACATTTTTCCTAAAGACAGAAGGCAAAATGTCCTGCCAACCCCACCCCCCAACCACCAGAAGTAATCTCTTATTTCTCCTAATTTTCTTCCTTTTATAATTCCTTTCTGTGGAAATTATGATCATGATGAACAGCAATCTCTTAAATATTAAATCAGAATGTTATAACAAAAGATATTTTTCCCTCATGAATTATAAGCAGTTAAGTATTACTGTTTTAGTGCTATTAAGTAATACATTTTTTAAAACCTCTGAGATCTTACTCTTCAGTTAAGTTTTTGTATTCTTCAAATATATTTGTACAGTGTAGTCTGAAAGTCAAGGTTATAGAAGCCAATGATTTCCTCTTCAAACAGAAATTTACTGCTCATGAAAGATACCGATTTAACAACCCCAGTGGTCAAAGTCTTCATCTTATAGATAGGGTGTTATGTCCCTCAACAGGGTAGGCATACAGTTCAGTCTGCCTGCTCGGTCTTTCCTCTCAGAATGTTTTGGCTTTGTTTAGTGATTGACAACTATGATCCTTCCTAAATCATTTAGTTACTTAGTGACTTCTTTATCTCACTGCTGGATTAAAAGTGATATAGTCATAAAGTAAAGAAATTTTATCCTCCTTTTGTTCTTCCCTTAGCAAGTTATTCCTTATTCCTATATCCCTCTCCTTTGGATTCATCTGGTTTTCTTTATTTTCCCTTTTTCTTCATCCATTGGTTTGGAATTTCTAATCACCCATCAGTTAATTAATATTTAGTCATACAAGCACCTGAAGGAAGAGGTTGACTACATATCAGTGTACAGTGCCTTTACACCTAGGAAGTGCTAAAGAGAGTATAATAATTTGTGATTCTTTCTTTCATTAAACTCTAAGCAGGCAACCAAAAACATCATTACATATGAATTTTATAATAATCATGTTACAATAAATTAATTATTGTTGGTCTTTTAATAATTGCGTTTAATGCTGAGATATTAAAGATAATATCCTTGGCTAAACAGCTAAACATTTGAAACCATAGTTTGGGAGAGGTTATTTCAGCACAGATTTCAAGGACTTATTTTGCACTCAGTCTTTTTGACCAACTTTGATTCTAAATAATTTTTTTCTTGTTTTGTCACTGCCTGATGGATTACAGAAACTCATTTTCTTAAAATAAATGACTATGAGACTATGTCTGACTTTGTTCTCAAACTCCAAGCTTCTGGTATTTGAAGTAGGATGTGTAAATACATAGTAAAAAAAAAAAAATTAGATTTTGAGCAAGAGGAATTAAAATAGGAAAAGAGAAAAATCTTTAAGACAAATACTTTAAATTATTTTTAACTCAAATATATGGCATTGGGGAAAGTATAACTTAAAATTATATGGCATTATAAATGATATTAACATTTTAAGGGAACTTTTATGTTTTCTAACAGTGAAAGGTACCATGATATAAGTGAATTTTGTAGCCTTCTGGTTGATTCAAGTGAGTTGATTTGTTAAAGTTGCTATAGAGGTAATTCTGCATATGATGAAAGGACTTTTTTTTTTTTTTTTTTTTTAAGGGCTTGTGACAATTCCTTGAAGTTCTATGATTTTAGTTCATTTAATAATATTTTGAGATAATTTTATTACAAAAACAACATTTTTAATTGCTAAAAGACATTTCTTAAATACATATTTCCTGTAATTACAATCACAATGAAATAATTTAGGGCTAAGATAAATTATAGAAAAATTGAAAAAATGGCTGAAATAAAGTCAATGTATTTAAGATATATTATTTTCTCCTTACACAGAAACACATTTTTCCCTTTACCATGATTCTAAGTTGGAAAAAAAGAACATGAATTTTTTTTAAAAAGTCTCTTTTTTTCCAGTTTGAATATCCAGGAAGATGAAGGTATAGATCAAACTACATCGTGTTGATCAAGTAGAAATAGACTATTTACAGTTAAAATGCCACTACATTTTTTATTTATAACCAAAAGTTAAATTCAGTTTCTCATTTTGTTGAAAATACATCTTTAATCTTTTAAATATAAAAGATCTGTAAAGTGCTGTGCAACATATAAAATAAATATCCAAGCATGGCTTTTCCTGTTTATTTGAGTAATTAATACTCAATCAAGTCACATAAGTTTTTCAGTTAGCTTTAGTAAATAAATATTTTCATGATTCTAGTTAATGAAGTATTAAAAAATGAACAAAAATGTCCAAATAAACCATTTAGTTTACATGTACTGTATTTTCTAAAAATAAATGGACCACAAATAGGAAACTTGATTTGGGCAATAAATATTAAATATACATTAATAAAACATCATTCTATTTACTTGTTTAGGAAATGATCAACATTTAAGTATGTTAAATATACCCTCTGAAATCCAACTAGCAAAAGAGGTGGGTAATAAATGCTGACATAACCAACTAATCCTTAATAAATACAGGTAAAAAGTGAGAAATAAAGAGGCAGCCATCCCTATATATTTACAATCATATCAGATGGAAATAATTCAAAGGGTAGTCCTGTGATAATCATTTTTCTATGGTATCATTTTCATATATCCTTGCTTTATGATATAAACTAACAGGAGGGTAAGGCTCAGAAACATTATATTTAGACATAAAAAATAAAATGTTATCGAAACTTCTGGCTATATTCATTTTCTGTATTCTTTGCTACAATAGCTATCACTAGTTTGCTTTTGCCTCTTTTGTTTATTCATCTGATAAAGGTCATAGTCAATTGGTTGTTGGTAAGTCCATTCATAAGAGCTGGGTCCAACCTCTAGTTCTGGAACACGATTTAGTGAGGAAGACAAAGATGGGCTATTAGGAAGCAGTGCTGTCTTCTCATAGGAAGAATTATATGCATACCACTGCATCTTCTGGAAAAAAAAAAAAAAATTCTTAAGGTAAAGCAGAATTATTTATTGGCAAGAACTGCACAATAAATGAAAATCTGCCCACAACTTCTTCATTCCTGTAACTATGTGAATTTGTCTTAACACAGTTCTCAAAGTTTTGGTTATTGGTTTGGAAGAATGAGAACTCCGTGAAGTAACAGCTCGTAAACAATGTCTTCCCATACTCCAGCCCCTAAATTCCCCCCTCCCCCAAACACCATCCTGTCAGACTCCTCCTCTGCAAGGAATATCCCTCCAGCCTCAGCCAGAGGGAGAAGGAGGTGCCGCATCCCCGACCCCACTCCCTGCTCTACAGTGTGCCTGGGATGGAGTAGGCATGTACCTTATATTTTTTACCTGAGTTTCCTACATGAAGCCCAAAGTTAAACATCTCTCCCCTCCTTAGAATACAAGGTCCTTAGAAATTTCTGCTTTAATTCCGCTTACTCCCTTCAGTTTTATCTTTACTGTTGTCTAGTCTTTTGATTACTACTTGCTTTTCCACCCTACGTATTTGTTGTATTTAGTATTTTACACTATCAGTGCTTTAGATACCTACATAGTTACCAGTTTTTTTTCTCCATTGAGAGTGAAGCATCATAAAATATATCTGGTTGTCATTTGGTACATAAGTACTGTCTGTATCTGACATAGGAAATTATTTCAATGTATCTTTATGAATACAGCATTTGAAAGTCCTAATATCTCAGTGATTTCAAACCAGAATTTTAGATTTGATTAAAAAGATGTTAGTGGGGAAGCAGCTGTGGCTCGGTCAGTAGGGCTCCCATTTGCCATGTGGGAGGCCCCGGGTTTGGTTCCCGGGGCCTCCTGGTGAAGGCAGGCCCGCCCGCACGGTGTGGTTAGCTGACCCAGCAAGCACAAGCAGCAAGGGGGGGATAAATGAATAAATAAATAAAATCTTAAAAAAAAAAAAAAGATGTTAGTGCATCAAAAGACATGTTCAATAAAGTGAAAAGAGAAATGAGAGAAAATAGTTGCAAATCATATATTGGATAAGGGTTTAATATTCAGAATATATAAAGAACCCCTACAACTCAGTAACAAAAAGACAAACAACCCAATTTAAAAATGAGCAAAGGACTTGAATAGCCATTTCTCCAAAGATGATTTACAAATGACAAATGAGCGCATGAAAAGATGCTCAACATCATTAGCCATTAGGAAAATGCAAATCAAAACCATAGTGAGATACCACTTCTACCCAAGAGGATGGCTCTTATTTAAAATAGAAAATAGAGCTGATGTGGCTTAGTGGTTGAGCGCCACCTTCCCACATACAAGGTCCCGGATTCAATCCCCGGCCCCAGTAACTCAAAAAAAAAAAAAAAAAGAAACTAACAAGCATTAGTAAGGATACAAGAAATTGGAATCTCCTGGCATTGCTGGTGGGAATGTAAAATGGTGCAGCTTGGTGGTTCCTGAAAAAGTTAAACATGAAATTACCTTGTGACCCAGCAATTCCATTCTTAGCACTCTTTGATGTATATCCCAGAGAATTGAAAGCAGGGGCTTAAACAGATACCTATATACCAAAGTTCATAGCAGCATTGTTCACAATAGTCAAAAGAAGAAAAAGAACAAGCCAAATCTTATGGTAATCTTCATAGCAATCTTGTAAAATAGGTGCTACTATCCTGATTGTACAGGTAAGGGTACTGGAATTTAGAAACATCTGTCAGTTTTAGCTGTTCATTTGGCATATCACTTTAATACCAATATTAACACTGTTAACGTAAGATTCAAACATTTTCTTTTGTTTTTCTTTTTTCTTTTTTTTTTTTTTCCCTCCCTCAGAGGTTGAGATGCCTCCTGTAATCAATCTGGAAAACTGAACTAATTTGCTGTAGTTCATTCAGGGATTAAGAGGCCTAATCAATTTATAGTTGCTAAAAACCTGAAGGACGGGGGATGAATGTGGCTCAAATGGTTGGGTGTCCGTCTCCCATATGGAGGGACCCGGGTTCGATCCCTGGGACCTCCCGGTTAAAAAAAAAAAAAAAAAAAAAAAAACCTGAAGGACATTCCTTACAGAGCTCAGAACGAGTTTCTTATATGAGTAGCTTGTCAGACAATTCTGTATCATTTCTCTGTAGGTCATGGAGGGGCTCTTCAAGACTACAACAATGATGGTTCTCTCAAATTGTTCTGAAGATGTTGAGCTGTGTCACAAATTCATAGCTCCTGGCCAAAAGGTAATAAGTTTTGTGAGTAAAGCAGCATACATCTACTTTTTAAATATGTTAATTATATATAATGATTATAATTATACTTACTAATTGCTTCTTTCTTTTTTCTCACCAAGGACAGGTTAGAACATATGCTAAAAAACAACTTTTTAATGTAAGTAGATATTATGCTTTCTCTGAATTTGTTCATACTTTATCACGCTGTATTGTAATTTTTTGTTTATGTATCTGCTTACCATATCCCCCAGACTTGAGGTAAGACCATGTCTTAATTATTTATATGGCTTTTGTATCTGATTCATTAATAATCACTGCTTTATGAATAAATAAATATTTAAATCTTAGCAAGATAAGCATCATAGTAATTATTAGCTATATAACCACAATTCAAATTAGTACTAACTTTAGTAACTCTTGATATGGACAAAGCACAATAAACAATCTTTTCTTATATAGTGCAAATAATTTAAATAAAACTAAGTATTCAGGATACTTACAATGTGTAAAGAAAGTAATTTGATACTCAGAAGAATAGAATACTGTTCTTGATCATAAGTTGGTGCCATGCTTCACTTGCTATCTTTAGGGTTAGGAAGCTTTTTTTCTTAGAAGACAAAAGAGTTCAAACTATCCTTGAGGACGGAAGTAAGAAAAACTTGGCAGACTAAACTGGGCTGAGAATTTCAGATATCTGAGATAGGCTACAAGTTTAAAAGTGATGAGCCATTGAGTTTGAATAAGTAGTAAGGCAACAGGAACTGGATTAGAAAACGCGATAGGGACCCTGTGGTAGAGACAGAAGAGCAGCGGAGTACAAGTGAAGGTTTTTGAGGGTTTTTTCTTTCACTTTAATAAGTGTTTGTTGACCATTCGTTATGTGCCAGGAACTGTTCTAGAATTTCAAAGTTGTCTCAGAGTAGTGAACAAAGCAGATAAAAATTCCCTGCCTTCATCAAGCTTACATTCTAGAGATAATAGACAAAAACCAAGAGAAATAAGTAAAACATATAGTCTATGAGAATGATATACTAAGGGGAAAAAACCCAAGCAGAGAAGGGAAGTATGAAGGAGTGAAGAGATGGAAATTTTTGATAGTGTGGCCAGGGAAGATCTCACTAAGGTAATTTGTGAGTGAAGATCTAAAGAGAAAGAACTACCTATATAGATATCATTCCAGGCAGAGGAAATAGCAAATAAAAAGGCCCTGAAATTGAAATATGCCTGGCATTTTGAAGTAATATTGAGGTGTGAATAAGGAAAGAGAATAATAAAAGATAAAGGTAAGAAGAGAGTGGGGAGGTAGGAAAATTATGTGGGGCCTTGTAGGTCACTATGAGAAGTTGGGGTTTTTATTTATCAGATGGGGAAGCCATTAAAGGGTTTTGAGCATAGGGTTGACATGATCTGAAACTTGGGTTTAACAGGATCCCTCTGGTTGCTTATTGAGAACAGCTCTCCAGACAGGAGTGGGGGCAGAAAACCAATTAGGAAGCTATTGCAGTAGTCTAGGTGAGGGTTAATGGTGGTTTGGACCAAGGTGATGGCCATGAAGGTGGAGAAAAGTTGTCCTGTTTTAGAATTTTTTAAATTATAGAGCAAACAGGATTTGCTGAGGGTGAGAAAAAAAAGAGATATGTCAAGGGTACCTTCGAGGCTTTTGTCTTATACAACTAGAAACAAAGGAGTTGCCATTAACTAAGATTGGGAAAACTGTAAGAGTAGAAGTATTTTTGCGGGGGGGCAAGGTGGGAGGGAGAGTGGGTGGATATCAGGAGCTCATACATGTTAAGATTGAGATGCTTTCTAGGCATCCAATTGTAAATGTTGGGAAGGCAATTGAATATACAAGTCTGGAGTTTACAGGAGAGTTCTAAGCATGAGCATATTAACAGTAGTAATTAAGTAGAGAGGAAAGAAGTAATTTGGGCCTCCCAGGGAATCTGTGCTGCTGACAGAAGAAACTGGGAGAAGATTGCAGTTATCTAACTCCAATCCAATGGATAAGATTCGAGATGGCAAAAATAATATCCACCATTTATTGAATATTTACTGTGTGCCAGACAGTGATAAACTTTGCATATATTAGTAGTTCATTTTTATCCTCCAGGACAGACTGTACCCATAACTAATTTTGATGAGACTCTGTACTTAGCATTGTCACTGAAATGACTTCAGACTTTTGGGATGTTATAATGTAATGAATGTATTTTACCTGTAGAAAGAACATGTCTTTTGGGGGTCCAGCGGGTAGAGTGTGGTGGTTTAGAGCTATATGTACCCCCAGAAAAGCATGCCTTTAAATTTAATCTGTTCCTGTGATTGTGTACCCATTGTAAATAGGACTTTTTGATGAGGTTGCTTCAGTTAAGGTGTGACCCACCTCAATCAGGATGGGCTTTAATCCTGTTTCTGGAGTCCTTTATAAGTGGATGAAATTCAGAGAAAAGGAAAGTCATGAGAGTAAGAAGCTGAAATTCAGTGGAACCTGAAAGAAAACAGAGACCATAAAAGGCCACCATGTGCATTGCCATATGACAGAGGAGCCCAGGACCAAGGATCACTGGCAACCAGCCCCAGACTGCCAGTCTTTGAGAAGAAAGCATCACCTTGATGATGCCTTGATTTGGACTTTTTCCTATTCTCAACCATGAGCTAATAAATTCCCATTGTTTAGGCTAACACATTGCATGGTATTTGCTTGAACCACCAAGGAAACTAAAACACTCGCTCCTGGGTATTTGAACAAGCTAAGCTCTTGCTCACCTCAGACCTTTGTACTTACTATTCCTTTTGCCTGGAATACTCCTCCCTTAGGCTATTCTGTAGGGTTCATTTCCTTATTTCGTGTAGGTTTCTGTACAGATGTTGCCAACTCAGCATGCTCTTCTTTGAACATCTCATCTAAAATAACACCCCAAATCACCATTTGTCTTCTTACCCTGCTTTATTTTTCTTCATAGAAAAATAATATACTTAGAAGTATATTCTTATTTGTCTGTCTTTCTGCTCCCTTCTGTCACACACAAATATACACAGGAATATTGGCTCCATGAAAGAAGGGGCTTTGTTTTTTGTTAACTATATCTCCTGAGCCTAGAATAGTCCCTGGTACATAATAGGCATTCAGCCAGTGTTTGTGGAATGAATGATTTCTTTTAGGAAGGTTTTTTGGCTCTTTCAGCCTCAATACTTCACACCTTTTACTAGGACATTAGCATAGCAGGAATTCAGAGAAAATCTCTACTAACTTAAATGAGTAGCTCCTCTTTATACATTGGATGTAGATCAGAAATGAGGTTATTGAATGGCCACTTCTCTTCATGCAGGTCAGACTTTAGTAGGATTAGATCAGCCTTAATTCCTGATTACATAGTACTCATTTGTGACCTTCCAGGCTGCATTGGAATAGGCCTTTTCTAGAATTAAGATGGACTAGTTAACAGCCACATTATATTGATCCTTTCTCTTCTTTTATCCTGTTTTCCTACAGCATTTCTTATACTGAAGCTGTAGAGATCTTAAAGCGGTCATCCCAGATCTTCACCTTCACCCCAGAGGTGGGTATTTTTAAATATAATTTAAAATGTTTCCCTCTTGTCCTTATCTTGCAACATTAAGAATTCTTTGAAGAAATCTTATTTTTCTTAGTAGCAATGTGTAGTATCTGTTCATCTATAGATAGGCTTTGTTTGATATTTGCACTGCCTAGTTAAAAGAATAAAAAATAATTAATGAAGCAGAATTTAAAAATTACTGTGTCATTTGAAATAGCAGTGACCAAAGGATTATGATGAAGTTATCCAAGTGTGGAAGATAAAAATCCTAAGAAAGAATGGTAGTCATAGAATGTGAGTGAAGAAATCACATAGTTCAGTGTTTCCCAAAGTGTATTCTGAGTGATGTTAAAATGTGACAGAGAAAAGATTTTGTGGTATAATAAATTTAGAAACATTAAAAGATTTTATTTTCAGTTGAACTTCAGAGAGCTTTTTAATTTGTGAGCCACTTTGGAAACACTTGATTTTTTTTTTTTTAAGAACTTCCATATTTTATTGGCAAGAATATAGTCCAGAGAGGCCACATGACTTATCAGTGGGCATGTGCATAATGTTGGGGGCAGAGCCAGACCCAAGTCTTCTGATTCCTAATTCTGTAATTAAATATTGCCAGACAAGTGGGACTAATAGGGTAAGGATATAATAACTTCATCTTCAAACTATTCCTTACACCCAGCCCCAGCCCCAGTTAAATCAAGGTGCTCTTATTAAGTTCTAATAGCACCCTGTGTTTATTATATTTATAATCACTTGCTTCTTTGTGTAGATTTTATTTAATGTTTGTCTCCTACCATGGAATCATGAAGTCAGAAATCCTTCCTAATTTTCATACCACCATATCCAGTGCTTACCAGAGTATCTGGAATTTAATAGGCACATTAATATTTGTTAAATAAATAAATGAAAGTGCTATTAAATATTCATGAAAGAGTGTCTGATATATGAGTTGGACTCTTTTTTTTTTTTTAATTTCATGAAGAGATACCATCTAGCTGAAGATAGACTCAATATTTGGAATATTATCTTCCATCATTTAATTTCCTGAATCTTAGGAGAGTAACTGTAGAAGAAGCTCTAGGCATTATTAATAAAAACTATGATTTTGAAGTCAGTTCTTGTATCCTGTGGAAAGTGTACTTCCTGCAGATGCTATTCATCTACTGAATACTGCTCCCTGAGAAGGGGACAGAAAGCATGGTGTTTAACTACTGGTTTGAGCTTTCGTTTTTCCAGGCTTTTAGATGTTCTTGATAACACATCTCTCTCTAGTTTAGTCAGTGTGTAACTTCAGCAGACGGCTGAACCTCAGGCAGGGGAAGCCCTCAGAGCTGATACAGATTATGTTCAGGTGATTAATTGTTTATTTCGACTCTGTCTTCTACTTTGGTTATTTCTTTTTTCTCATTATAGTGGGGTGTTGATCTGCACACTGAACATGAAAAGTACCTGGTGAAGCACTGTGGCAACATACCAGTCTTTGTCATTAATTATCCATTAGTACTCAAGCCTTTCTATATGAGGAATAATGAAGATGGCCCTCAGCAAACAGTAAGAAAATATACTGAACAAATGGGGTTTAGAAAACTTTCATATTGAGTCTGAGTTTTTCCCTTGATTTAATTTCATTTAGCTTTAGCCTTTGGCATATTTTCTTAAATTATATCCATTGCTTTTTTTATCTCTTAAAATGATAGTTTCTCAAAGGTACCTTTTAAAAAGCATTCTCAATGAAGATCACTAAGTGTCCTTCTTAGTTTAGCAAATGCAAATATAGGTGTTTTTGGTTTTATTTTTTAAAATAACTGAGAGGAAGTAGGCTATTGCACTATATAGCAAAGCCAGGTCTACTGTCAAGTTAAATACTGGTTAGGAGGCTGCTGGGAGGGAGTACATGCTGGGCAAGAGATGATAGCAGTGGCATGATCAGGCAAAGAATGAAATAGCTTGGCAGAGTAGGAGGCTTAAAAGGGGTTATAGAGGGATCGTGGAGGTCTAGGCAGATGCTCCCTGTTACAGCTCTCATCTGTCTCTTTGCTGACTGCCTGTCTCGTCTCCATATGGCTCTCTTTAGCCTTTCTTAACCTCCGTTCTTTTTTCAACCTTAGTCTTTTTTATTCTTCTCATTTATTTTTTCTTTTTTTCTTATTTTGTCTCTTTCTCTTTATAAAGTAAACATAATACAAAGTAATTATATATCTGGCTTTTAAAAAATATTGAATATATATTTAATATCATTAATTGTAAAAGTCTGATACATATATCATGTTTATCCAGAAACTAAACTTAGTAACTGCCTGGTACTTTTCACCTGTCTGTAGATAAATACCAGTGGAAAAATGTAGATTAGGATCCACCAATAAAAAAATATCCACTGGGAAGCAGCTGTGGCTCAATCAGTGGGGCTCCCGTTTACCATATGGGAGGCCCCGGGTTCGGTTCCCGGGGCCTCCTGGTGAGGGCGGGCCCGCCCGCGCGGCGTGGTTGGCTGACCCAGCGAGCGCAAGCAGCAGGGGGGAGATAAATGAATAAATAAATAAAATCTTTAAAAAAAAAAAAATATATCCGCATCTTAGGTATGCAAGATTATCTGTTTGAGTATATTTCTTTGTTTTTTCTTATATTATAGCATTAATGAAACAATATTAGCTACCATTTACTTGATTCCTATGCCAAATACTTCCATCTCATATCTAAATCTCAAAACAACCTGCCTCCCCCCAGTTAATTGATTAAAAATACTGAGATGCAAAGAAATTAATTGGCATTTTCCAAGGCTACAAAGATAGTTAGTGACAGTTAGTATGTAAACCTGATTCTCCCTGGCTCCAAAGTCTGTATTTTCCACTCTACTACACTGCTTCAGAATCACAAAATTATATTTTTGCTATTGATTTTACTCGCCTCCACCTTTCACACAGCATTATCCAAAGTCAATGAACAACACAATTGATTTACCATTCTTATTTTCTCTTTTCCCTGCCAACCCTCTGGTATAAACGATAATGAGAAATTAATTGATCCACAGGATAACATCTCAAAGGAGAGACTAGGGCATAGATTATCCAATCTTAAATAATTGAACATTGAACATATATCACAAAACAGAGGACTGATTTCATGTTGCTTGACTTTTTTTAAAAACCCCACCCATCCCATCTCTAGCCTCCTCCCACCACCCCACTACACATACCACGTATTCTTCTTGTGTAATTTCCCTAGATTAAGCACCTTGCAGTTACTCAATTTTGCTCTTCCTAAAAGGCTCTACTTACGGCTTTCCTTCTTTGTAATGACTTTGCTTTTCTGAATTTCTATACTATTTAATGAATTAATAAAACTTTCTAATGTGTCTATTTTTTGTAGTTTCCTCAAACTAAACTCTTAACTTCTTCAGGGTGGCAATTGAGGGTTTTTTTAAATAACCACCATAGAATCTACTACTCATTACTCATTCCCTCTAAAATGGCTCCTACCCTTGTCATACCACTGGGGCAGCTCTTGCTAGGGTCAATAATGACCATCATGTTATTAAATCCAACAGACTTTTAAAAGTCTTTATTTTACTTGCCCTCTCAGTAATATTTAGCACTATTAATGACTCTTATACTTGAAATCCTCTCTTCTCTTGGCTTCTGTGACATCACATTCTCCCAGTTTTTCTCCTTTCTCAGTGTTTATTCTTAGTCTCCTCTATAGGTTAATCCTCTTCTACCAATCCATTAGATGTTGACAGTTTTCAAGTTTCAGCTCTAGGTCCTCTTTTCTATTCCCAGATGACTTCATCTGTACCCACCTCTTACAATTTGTTCTCAGACAATGCAGAAATTTCTCTAATCTAGTCTTCTCCTCAGAGTCCTGAACTCATATTTTTTACTACCTACTTGACAGCCATTTATATATCTCCAAGGTATCTGTAGCTCAACATACCTAAAACTGAACCTGTGATTCCCCCTCTCCTCCCCTCCCCCAACCAAACTTGATCTTCTTTCTGTATTATCTGTTCATATAACTGTACAAGCCAGATACCTGAGTCATCTTTGAAACCTTCATCTCCCTCACTTCCAGTATTCAAGCTGTTACTAAATTATGTCAGTATTATACTCCTAAATATCTCTCCAGTCCATTCACCTCTCTTCATTTCCACTTTCACCTTTTCAGACTAAGATACTACCATCTCTTGCCTGGATTACCTCAGTAGCCTCCTAACTGGTCTTCCTATATCCATTCTTTCTTTCCCCAGTCCATTCACCCCTCTTAAGTGTGAGCTTTTAGAAAATGTGCATATGATCATGTTATAGCCTTTCTTAAAACTTTTCAGTGGCCTCCCATTGCTCTTAGGCTAAAGGCCCAGTGAAGTATGGATGGTCCTACCTCTCTAACCTCATCTACTATGGTACTCCACTTTACTTTCTCTGCTACATCCACACCACACTTCTTCCAGACCTTCAAATATGCAATGTTTCTTCCCACCACAGGGTGTTTTCACAGTCCAGAACAATCTTCTTTGCCTAAGTTATTTTACCTATCATATCTCTGTTCAATCATCATTTCCTCAGAGGAATCTTCCTTGGCCCTCCAGACTAAATCTGAGACCTCTGTTAGAACCATATTGTGTTTCAGATCTAGAGCTACTAACTCTTAATCAATCATAACCCAACATACTCATTTATAATTTTAAACCCATTTTTATGACTAAGTAGTAACTCTTTCCTTTGTTGGAAAAACTATGTCTTTTTCATTCACCAGTGTATCCCTAGGGCCTAACATAATGTCTGAGACATAGCAGGTACCTAGTAATTATTTGATGTATGGATAGTTGATTATTTGGTTAGATGAATAAATTGAATCCCACACAGTTTTAGACATGAACACATAGAAAGTGAGTGACTTGATTTGCTAAAGATGTTGCTGGGAGGCTAAAGAGCAGCTTTTACTCTAAATTTTGTGATAGCCACATAGCATAAAGGAAAGTCCAGTGGTTTTAGAATCAGACACTGGGGTTCAAGTTCCAGCTTTTTGCCTTATACACTGTGTTATCTTAGATGAGCCACCTAATTCCCTTGAACCTTAGTTTTCCAGTCTGTAAAATTGAGTTGATAAATAATATTTTCTGGAGTCGTGATGATTAAATGAGGTAATACATGAAAAGTACATAACACATTATTTGGGGTGGTAGGTAGTCAATAAATGTGAAGTCTTCTCTTCTTTCCTTCTAAAATTTGATAAAATCTTGATTGTGATAGAGCCCAGTAATGTTATAATATTCGTGTGTGTGCTGCCACATCATGACATGCTATGACATAAGATTCCTTAAAAGGCAGTTCTACTGTAGACTGTACTCACAAATATTTATTACCTTTAGAAGTGCCAGGAGGCCTTCATTATGACGTAGTCTTTCTGGTAATGTGATCTTACTATTTGAACCCTGAAGGCATTGTAATGGAACTTACATAAGTTCCAAGTGTACTTCTGTAATTATGAAATATTATAGCATATAGTTTTTCAAAGCTAAATGATTCAAATATAATTTATTTAATCTATTTACATTAGCTGTAGTTTATAACATTGATTCATTAGCAACCTAGATTTCTTTTCAACCCACTAGTATAAGGACCTGCTTCCATCCCTAATTCATTTTTTTCCACAGTGATGAATAGGTTTTGGGGGAAGCGGCTGTGGCTCAATCAGTGGGGCTCCCGTTTACCATGTGGGAGGCCCCGGGTTCGGTTCCCGGGGCCTCCTGGTGAAGGCAAGCCCGCCCGCATGGCGTGGTTAGCTGACCCAGCGAGCACAAGCAGCAATGGGGGGGATAAATGAATAAATAAATAAATAAAATCTTTAAAAAAAAAAAAAAAATAGGTTTTGGGCCAAATGACTAAATTCTGTGTTTGTTTTAGTAGGGCTGTAAAAACAAGTTGTAGGTCAGTTCCAAGAGTTTCTGCAATTGGTAAGATGCAATCTAAAAACAATAAGATAGGTGCGTTTCATGGGTGCCTTTTCTAGGGAATCAAAAGAGAAGAGTAGGGAAATGTTTAACCTTCTCTTGTGACTTTTAGCCACAGATAATAAATAGTAAAATGGTATTTTTTTCAGTTAGAGTTTTTCTTTTTCTTTTTCTTTTTCTTTTAAGCAGAGCTGACATTTATTATGTCTGCAAACAGAAGCCAAGGTCGTTATAAAGTGATTCAGACCTGACTCCCTGTGCTGCGGTTTTACTCTTGCTTAAATAGCTAAGTTGCTACTTAGCATTTGCTTTGATTATGCATTAGTGTTTTTTTTTAAAAAAAAAAAACTATTGAAGTATATCATTCATACATGAGCATTCATAAACTATAAGTGTTCAGTAAACATTGTGAACTTACAAAACAAACATGTATAACATCATACAGGGCTCCCACACATCACCCCACCACAAATACTTTGCATTGTTGTGAAACATTTGTTAACAAATTATGAAATAGCATTGTCAAAGTATTACTACTAACTATAGTCTGTATCTTACACCCCTATACTTTTTTTTAAGGATTTATTTATTTATTTACTTTTATCCATTTTTACCACTCCCACCCCCCGTTTTTGCTGTTTTTGTGTCCATTCGCTGGGCAACTCTCTTTGTCCATTTCCTGCCCTTTCTTCTCATCCTTCTCCTCCTGTCTTCACTGGGATTGGATATGGAACCTCCAATGTGGGAGAAAGGCATCCTACCACCTATGCAACCTTAGTTCCTGGTTTTTCAGCGCATCTTGTCTTGGCTCTCCCTTGTGTCACTTTCCTGTTACGTCATCATCTCGCTGTGTGGTTCGTGGGGCCTGATGGCACACCCATGCTCGCGGCCTGGGGGGCTCACCCGCTTGCAGGGCCTGACGGCCCGTGCGCCTTCTATATTTTTCTTTTTTTAATTTTTACCGGGAGGTCCTGGAGATCGAACCCAGTTCCCTCCATATGAGAGATGTATGCCCAACCATTTGAGCCACATCTGCCCCCTGCTATATCTCTTAAGGTTGACCAAAGATACCTAGAGTTACAGTCATTTCCCATACAGGATGGTCATATAATAAATCAGGCTTAGTTTATCACCAGCATTCTAAAAACCAGACCTAGAAAGAAAACTCAGTCTGGGGACACTTGCATGGTTTCTAATATAGCGAATGTTTAGCCTACCCTGATTATCACAAAATCAGGACAGCGAGAATATTCACATCTTTTTCTTTTTTAGGGTTTATTTCTTTCTCCTCTTCCTCCCCCTACTCAAAAAAGAAAAAGGTATGCACTATAGCATAATGAAAAGTATACTGGATTAAGAATTAGCAGTTCTGGGTGTGAAATACAGCTCACTTACTAGTTAGCAGTATGAATAAAGGCAGTTCTCTCCAATCTCTGAGACTGGATTGCTCCCTCTGTTAAATGAGAGAATTGGACTAGATGACCCTCCACATATTAACTCACTCTAAGATTCTCTGATTTTATGTGGCCTAAGTTTTTCCTCGTTTGACTATATAAGAATAACTTGTAAATTATCAAACATAATTGATAATTTGATGGGAACAGACTATAAGTCTCAAAAAATAAATCTAAGCAAACTTGCAAAATGCCACATGCCCCTGAGTTGGTGTCCCTGAGTAAGTCCCCCAAAGGCAGATGACACATGTTCAGCTAGAGAAGTAGAGAAGAATATTCATTCATTCATTCCAGCCATGTGTGATTAGTAAAAGTGATTGCCCAACAGAATCAGGATGCCTGGATCACCAAGTAGTGTTCTAATTTTCAGTTGTATCAGTATTTCTTAGGAAGTCAGAAAAATTTAAGCATGTAGTGGGCATTTAATAAATTTAATATTGTGAGGTCAACTTGGGAAGGACTATACTCGACCAAGGAATTTCCCTAGGCTGGGGCTAATTAACTGACCTGCATCAAAATAGCTTAAGCCTAAAATCAATAGAAATAGTGATGGGAATTGTCCATTTTTCTTTATTTAAGACTAATAGGTATTGTAGGAATTTATATCAGACTTTAAAGTATGTATTTCAGCTCTTCTAAAATGCCCCCAGATTCTTTCTTAAGGAATATTATGTAATTTGAATTGTAGAGGTAGGGAACATAGGCGTGGAGGAGTATTTCCTTATGTGCTTTACATTTCTAAAGTTTTGTTGCCAAATGGTTTCTCCCTATTTCAGTCTTCCCATTGCCTAAACAACTTGTTTAGTTAAAGCAACTGAGATAAAAGTGAACATATATGCCTCCTAAGTCTTCTGGTAGAGTAAGAGTGTTGGGGAAGCTGCAATAGTATAAAGAGTAGCAAAGAAAAGAAATTCAGGAAGTTGGGAGAATATTTATTTACATTGTCTTATTTAACAAAATGAGAGTAACTTTGCAGGATGAGAGGGGAACTATGTTTAAGACGGTGGGCAGAAGAAAATGGAAGAAAATGTTAGCAAAGTAGATTAAATTTTTGAGATTCCAATTCAGCAGCACCTGTTAAATGATAAACATGATGTTGTAAGGATTCAAAAAAGAAGAAAGTATGTAGCTGAGTACACACCATATGCCAATAGTTACTTTTATCCTTGTCTTACAGATGAAGCTTTTGAATCTTAGTGTAACAGTTTAGTCACTGCTAGATCACACAGCTAGTAAGTGATGAAAGCAAGAAGTGGAAGTAGGAATATGGCATGTTTGGGGGCTTTACTAGAACCCTGTCTTTATGGAATGAAGTGTTCATGTGGGATGGCAGAAAAAGCTCTGGACTTATAGCCAGGAAACTTCAGTATGCAAGTGTCCACCACTTAACCTTCCTTGGCCTCAGTGTTCTCAAGGGATGATATTAAATCTCATCCATTGACAGGGAAATACAAATTAAAACCACAGAAAGACACCACTACATACCAACTAGAATGGCTAAAATGAAAAATCCTGTGATTCTAATTGTTGGTGAGGATATTAGGAATTGGAGCTCTTATGCACTGCTGGTAGGAGTGTAAATTGGTACAGTTACTTTGGCAACTGTTCATCAGTATCTACTAAAGCTGAATATTTATACACATATTCTATGACCCAGCAATTTCCTATCAAAATATTTATATACGTATACCAAAAGACATGTACAAGATTAGTCATCGGCATTGTTTGTAATAGCCCAAAACTAGGGGATGGGGAATTAAGCATTCATCTACAGTAGAAAAATAAATTGTGGCATATTCTTGTAATGGATACTATACAGCAATGAGAATAAACAAATTATTGTTACAGATATCAGCATAATGAATCTCACAGATATAGTGTTAAGTGAAAGAAACCAAATAAAAAGTATATACTATATAATAATACTTATATAGCTTGTGCTTGATCCAGTGAACAGTAGGGAGCCATTGTATGTTTATTTTAAATGATATTGAGATGAAAAGATGAACCTGACAAGTGGCATGCAGGGATAGATTGGGGAAAGAGAGAATTAAAGACAAGTAGAAGAGTTAAAGGACTCTTGGATATAATCTGGAAATGGGAGATGAGATCTGGAACTAAGATGGCAGCAATGAAAATAAAGAGAAAGAGATGAATCTAAGAAATATTCCCAAAGAATAGCCAGTTGTCTCTGTAATAAACTGGATGTATAATATAAGGAAGAGGAAGAGTCAAGAATGGTTTCCAGCGTCAGACTTTAATTATAAGAAGAGTGAGGATGGGAAGTGGATATGGCTCAACCAATTGGGTCCTCACCTACCACATGGGAGGTCCCTGGTTTGGTTCCCAGTGCTTCCTAAAGAAGACAGCGAGCTGGCGTGGCAAGATGACACAAGAGACACGAGGGAAAACACAGCGAGAGACAGAACAAAGCAAGGAGCAGAGGTGGCTCAAGCAATTAAGCACCTCTCTCCCACATCGGAGGTCCCAGGTTCAGTTTCTGGTGCCTTCTAAGGAAACAAGGAAGACAAACAGACACAGCAAGTGCAAACAACAAGTGGGTGGGAAAATTAAATAAATAAATCTTAAAAAAAAAAAAAAAAGAAGAAGAAGAAGAGTGAGGGCTGTTTATAGAAGTGTTTTACTCTCTCAAGCCAAGGAATTCACACATGAACCCCCAACTGCTGTTTTGGCTCACTTGAAATTTAGAGCTGCCCAAGGAAGAAAGAAATGTAATAAATCTATCTTGGCCCTGAAGGAAAGGGAGCATATATTTTGAAGCAAGGTGAGAATTCCCTTCTTTTCAAGCCATTAAAATCTTTGCAAAGAGTAAAACGTTTGTCTTTTTTCAGGCAGTACAAGTAGTAAAGCCAAGGTTTCAAGCCAAAGTCTTATTTTCAGTCATTGCTGCCTGCAGTCAGTCTGCATCGTCTCACCATCACATCTGGAAGGCCTGCCTTCCTAGCTGTGCCTTAGTTGTTTTCAGGGCCAAAATACTGTCTCTATCAGCAGTTAGAGCAAAAGCTCAAAGAGGCTGAAACCACTAACATTTTTCCTGTGGTTTGTGGAACATTCTTTTTCTTTTCATAATAGTATGCAATGTTGCTCCGTTGTTGGTAGCAGCTTGTGAGAACATGATTAGGAGGTGTTCAATTTGTGTTTTTCATCAATATTTAAATATACTGAAATCAGTAAAAAGAGAGGTAGCAGAGGAAGAGACATTAACCTTTTTTCCCCCCATTCTCTGAAGTTAGCATAGAAAAGGTTATGTATTTAAGGCCTTGTTCCTATCTAGACTCTTTGTTTTTTTTTAATTCAAGTTTCAGTGCATTTATTGGAATCAAAGAGTAGGAATCAGAAGGGAGTGCCATTAATAGACCAGGGTTCATTCAGCTTGAATACCAGCTCAATTTCTAGACAGTATGCCACTGCAGCAGTGCAACTTAGGCAAAATCAAAATTCATACACTGGAAGAATATGTGCCAGGAAGCATTCTGAGCCTAGAAGATGTGCCCAAAGTAGAATAGGTTTTTGTTGTTGTTGTTGTTTTAAAAAGCAGTTTTATTGAGATATAGTCACATACCATATAATCTGTCTAAAGTGCACAATAGCTTTTAGTATAATCACAGTGTTGTGCATTCATCACCACAAAAAATTTTAGAACAATTTCATTACTCCAAAAAGAAAAACTCCACACCCCTTAGCAGTCACCTCTCAATCACTATCCTTCCCCAGTCCTACAAAACCCCTAATCTAATTCCATCTTTATAAATTGATATATATTCACATTTTATATAAATGGAATCACACAATTTATAGTACTTTGTGTCTGGTTTATTTCACTTAGAATAATGTTTTGTTTGTTTTGTTTTTTTGCCAGATAGTAACATGTTATAACTTTAGCATATATAACATTTCTTCAGTTTCAAAGAAGAACAATCTTACATATGCAATATTACCCATATTAATATTTCGCGTGAGGTTTTACTTTGCTGTACAGTCCCATGCTACATTTTTTAGCTCTCCTTTTAGTAATATATATGACTTTAGTCGTTCCCTTTCAATCACTGTCATACACATATAATAGCACTGCTAGTCACAAACATTATGTTGTGCTTTCATCTTTTCTATTTATTTGCAAAGTTTAACACATAACCATTTTACCAATTCTGTACAGTTAAAATACAGTACAGTTTTCTGTACAGAAAATAGAAAGTTAACCCTCAGCTTTCTATTTTCTGACCTCATTCTATTTTCTGGGGACCCATATTCTAGTTATTAACTCCGTGAGTTTACACAATTTACTTAGTTCATAATAGCACAATCATACAGTATTTGTCCTTTTGTATCTGGCTTGCTTCACTCAACATAATGTCCTCCAGGTTCATCCATATTGTCATAAGCGTCACAACTTCATTTCTTCTTACAGCTGTGTAAACACCACAGTTTGTTTATCCATTCATCGGTTCACTGGGTTATTTCTGTCTTTTGGCAGCCATGAATAATGCTGCTATGAACATTGGTGTGCCAGATATCTGTACGTGACACTGCTCTCATTTCTTCTGGGTATATACCCAGTAGTGGTATTGCCAGGTCACATGGCAAATCTATATTCACCTTCTCTAGGAACTGCCAAACAGTCCTCCATAGTGGCTGTAACATTCTACATTCCCACCAACAGTGAGTAAGTGTTCCTATCTCTCCACATTCTCTCAAATACTTGTAGTTCTCTGTATTTTTAATAGGTGCCATTCTAATAGGTGTGAAATGATATCTTGTTGTAACTTTGATTTGCATTTCCGTAATTGCTAGTGATGAACATTTTTTCATGTGTTTTTTTTGTTTGTTTGTTTGTTTGTTTTTTGCCATTTGTATTTCTTCTTTGGAGAAATGTCTATTCAAGTCTTTTGCCCATTTTTTAATTGGGTTGTTTGTCTTTTTATTGTTAAGTTGTAGCATCTCTTTATATATTATGGATATTAAACTGTTATCGGATACTTGGTTTCCAAATATTTTCTCCCATTGAATCGGCTGCTTTTTCACCCTTTTAACAAAGTCCTGTGAGGTGCAAAAGTGTTTAATTTTGAGGAGATCCCATTTATCTATTTTTTCTTTTGTTGAACGTGCTTTAGGTGTAAGGTCCAAGAAACCACTGCCTACTACAAGGTCTTAAAGATGTCTCCCTACATTTTCTTCTAGTAGGTTTCTGGTCCTGGCTTTTATATTTAGGTCTTTGATCCATTTTGAATTGATTCTTGTAAGGGAGTGAGATAGGGGTCCTCTTTAATTCTTTTGGTTATAGATATCCAGTTCTCCCAGCACTAGTTGATGAAGAGACTGTTTTGTCTGGTCAAGATGGACTTGGTAGGTTTTTCAAAAAACAGTTGGCCATAGAGGTGAGGGTTTATTTTTGGACTCTCGATTCTATTCCTATGATTGATTTGTCTCTCTTTATGCCAGTACCATGCTGTTTTGACCACTGTAGCTTTGTAGTATATTTCAAGGTCAGGCAATGAAAGTCTTCCCACATTGCCCTTCTTTTTTAGAATGCTTTTGGCTGTACCGGTACACTCTCCCTTCCAAATGAATTTGGTAATTGCCTTTTCTATTTCTGTAAAGTAGGCTGTTGGAATTTTGATTGGTATTACATTGAATCTATAAATGAGTTTTGATAGGATTGACATCTTCACAATATTTAGTCTTCCAATCCATGAACACACAGTGTCTTTCCATTTGTTTAGGTCTTCTTTGATTTCTTTTAGTAATGTTTTGTAGTTTTCTGCAAATAGGTCCTGTACTTCTTTAGTTAAACTGATTCCTAGTATTTGCGTCTTTGTGTTGCTATTTTTTTTTTTTTAATTTATTTTTTATTATGGGTAAAAATCAAAATTCTCACAATACATACAAACATTTGCAAAATGATATATAAATATATATGCATATATGTGTATTTGCTTACAAAAATATTATTTATATATATATATATACATATATTTTAAGAGGTGCTTAGATTACCCAAAATATTACACGGAACCCACTGGGATTCCCATGTTCCCCACCTCCCACACCTCCCACCACATCCCACACAAACATCTCCCACAGTGTGGCCCACCACCCTCAATGAACTTACACATCCTGGAGCCTTGCCACCAACCATAGACCACAGTTCACACTGTAGACCACACTCTCTCCCACTCAGTTCTGAGTGGTGTGTGCTGATTTAAAATGGCCTACATTCGTTGCCACAACAGTACTCAGGATAACCTCCAACTCCCAAAGAAGCCCCTGTATTTCAACTGCTCGTCCCCTCCCTACCCCAAAAGTGTCAAGTGGCCACTGGTTCCACCTCATTGTTATAATTTCTTGCATTACTAGAATCACCATATGTGAACAAGAGAATACCATCAAGTCCACTCTAGTCCATAGTTCTTCCCCCAATCCTGAGGGGACTGGGATAGTGATGTCCACTCCAACTCCAAGTGAGAGAGGGCTTATATCCCATGGATATGGTGGGTGGGATGATCCTGCCTGCAGATGCAGGCCCTCTCCATTCCCTGGGATGGCCATTGCCCATCGTTGTCTCCTCACCAGGTGACTTGGATGAGTCCATTGACCTGTAGGGTAGGAGTTGCAGCTCCACCTAGATTTCATGCACACCTGGCACATAGGTAGGCGGGAGGCTCCAGTCTCTGGAAGTATACCTAAAAACTCCAGCATCGCATATAGGTTTGAATAGAAGGGACTGGTGAACCATGTGCAGGGAGGACTTATTTGAGTCTAATTCTGTCACTCTCAGGAGCACAGATTCCAAAATAGAACCCACTGATAAGGCATCAGTCTCTGGGGCTATCCCCCCTTATATAGGACCAGGGTGTCTCCGGAGCTCTCAGGAACCCCACTGAGTGGGGTGATAGGCACTTAGATGTTCTATGAGCTCCTACTGAGGTGTGCGTAAGAGTTACCTCTGGGATGACCTCCCGACTCTCTTTGAAGTCTCTTAGCCACTTGAACTCATTTGTCTTTACCATTTCCCCCTTTTATTCAAGGTCTTTTTCCAGTTGTGTTGCCAGTTGGCACTTGGTATTAATCCCTCATTGCCAGGGAGGCTATTTTAAATGGAATTTTTCCCCTGATTTCCTCCTCAGATTGTTCAATACTAGTGTACAGAAACATTGATTTTTGCATGTTTATCTTGTATCCTGCCACTTTGCTGAACTCATTTTTTTAGCTCAACTAGCTTTGTTGTAGACATTTCAGAATTTTCTAAATATAGGATCATGTTATCCATGAATAGTGAGAGTTTTGCTTCCTCTTTTCCTGTTTGGATGCCTTTTATTTTTCTTCTCTAATTGCTCTAGCTAAAACTTCTAGCACAATATTGAATAACAGTAGTTGACAGTAATCATCCTTGTCTTGTTCCCGATCTTGGAGGGAAAACTTTCAACCTTTCCCCATTGCGTATGATGTTGGCTTTGCATTTTTCATATATGCACTGTATCATATTGAGGAATTTACCTTCTATTACTATCTTTCAAAGTGTTTTCATCAAGAAAGGATGCTGGATTTTATCAAATGCCTTTTCTGTATCGATCAAGATGTCATGTGGGTTTTTTTCCTTCAATTTGTTAATGTGGTATATTATGTTAAGTGATTTTCTTATGCTGAGCCAGCCTTGCCCTCTTTTGTTTAAGGCTAGGGAAGTTAGCAAAGAGTGTGGTACAATTCTCTGTTGCTTTCATTGTTATCTATGTAGAAGAGTGAAAGGACAAGCAGAACTAAAGCCCTTCTATTTATTTCAAGTTCCCCAAAAATGCATCAGAGCACAATAGTGGATTTTAGTTTAAAAAGTGCTCAAATTTTGTCAATTTTGAATTAAGAGGACATTTCCCAATGCAACGAGTGAATTCCCTAATGATAGATTTAACTCTGGTTGCTGTTCATTACCTAGATCATTACTCCCAATGACCACCAGACCTATAGGTATGCTCTGCACATTTTCTGGTCTTACCTTCCTTTCTCTTTAACCCCTCTCCTTTGCCATTCAGTACAGGCTATTGTTGATGCTGAAGAAATTTTTTAATTTCAAATTCAGGAGTGATTTTTGGCTGTGATTTAATAAGCTTCCAAAAAAAAAAAAAAAAAGACTAATATTAGGAAGGTTAAATTATTTGGGGGGTTCCTGTGCCATTACCTCTCATCTGTGTTGCTTGGAAATAATTGTAGATGAAAATTATCAATAGGAATAAATAAGTATGCTTTTGATCATCTAATTAAAAGGTACAGAGATTTCCTAAAGGGAATTTCAGAAGCTTGCAACTTCATTCCCCAGGGGCTGAGATAATGTGTTCTAACTGGCTTAAGACATGCCCTACTAGTCCAAACATTTGGAGGGCCTGGTACAGAATACCTTAGAGGGCACAGAATGGGTACTGACAGTAGCCCAATTTCAGAATCACCTGTGCAGTTAGCTTTCAGGCACCCTCGAATTGATTGGAAAGGCCATTAGTGATCAGTCAATATCAGTACTTTTGATAATGACCATGGTCTGCATGATTATCCATGGTACTTTGTGTTTTGCTTGTGACACTTAATATTTCTATCATGCTTTATGATTAATTACAGTAAAGTCTAATCTCTACTATTATACCTTATTTATCCATGATCCTTCCCTACTTTCCCTAATCAGGATTAATCCCTCCTATCTATTCTTTAAACCAGCTTCAACCTTTCATAAACCCAGACCTGCCAGCCCATAAAGGCAAATTGTAATCAACAGCCAATGTTCTAGACAACTTGCTTGCTTCCCTATTTGCACTCTAACTGTACCCCCACTCCTGCCGCATCACTTGGCAAATACAGGACCCAATTAAGTTTTCTTCTTGATTTCTTTGTCCAAGGGAAAGTTTGTGTGTTTCCCTCCACATTTTGCATTTTGGGCATACTTCTCTTTTGACACTTATGTCATGGTTTATATTATATCTGTATATGCCTTTCATCTCTAGCACAGCCTTAGAGAAATAGGTCGTTTCTATAATAATGAGCCCTAGTAGTTACCATGGGGAGACCAAAGATAGAAGAATCTTTCCTGAAATCTCAACCCTAACTAAAAAGTGTAGAAATTAACAGGATTGTCTTAGTGATCTTTAGGGAATGCAGTATTTTTTACATCATGCCAAAAGAAAGTATATTTCTGTATATACTGAATGTGTCTCTATTTATAGTTGAAGAATATTTAGCTATATTACAGCTTCTCAGAGAGGATGCAGAAGCTGTAGGTTAATTGGAGGATATAATTAGAAAAGCAAGAAGTATAAGAGTATGGTTGAAGGGAATCTAAACCTAAAATAAAAGAGAAGAATGTTACATGGAGGAAAAGAAGAGAGCAAAGCCTTTGCGGACCTTTCTTCACAAAGAATGTAGATCTCTCCTTGCTGAAAAAGAAATACTACCATTTGGTTGTGGAACATGGATGAGGCATTGTAAAGGAATGCCTTATTCAAAAGGTACAGATCTAAGAAGGGAGGCAGCTTCACTCTCTATTTTAAGAAAACATACAGAAAACTCACCCACCTGAGAATGTGAATTTTCAGGCCATCTAGACAAAGAAAAAATATAGTTGATATATGTGCTCCTTCTGCATATCACAAAATTAGAAGAGATGGTGTGGGACTTTATCCAGGTGGCTTCTGAAAATTTTACTCAACCAAAATAAATTATTTTGATAAATTTTTTCCTACTGATAAGTTCATCTCCCAGAATACAGAGGAAGAAAATAGGAGAACTGCTATTGTGGTTTTAATCTAATTGAAAATGAGGAATTGGTTGAAGAGTGGATGCGGAAGAGTCCAAGTAGGTGGGGAAAAGGCAACTTGGAAAACTGTTTTATTGAACCAAATAGTTGTTGCTCTTCCCTGGGGAAGTATTATACTTCCCTCCCCCATTGACATTAGCTTAGTCATGTGACATGCATTGACCAATAAATTGTGAGCAGAAGTGACAACCACACATTGCTTCTAGACAAAGGCTTTTAGCACATAGTCGTCTATGTTCTTTTTCATCTGCCAAAGACCACCAATACCTCAGAAAGAGGCTGTTCTCTCAGTTTCAGGCCATATAATGTACATATAATGTAAGTGAAAAAAAGCCAGACATTGTTATAAACCAGTACAGTCAGAAGTGATTTGCTATTTGCCAATGTCTGGAGACATGTTTGGTTGTCAAAATAGAGGAAGTGCAACTGGCATCTAGTGGGTACAGTGCACTGGACAGCCTCCCACAGTACAGAATTATCTAGCCTAAAAGGTCAATAATGCCAAATTCAATAAACCCTGTTGCAGTCTTCTGGGGTGGTTTGTGACTACAGCATAACCTAGCTTTTGCTGACAATAAAACAGTAATAAAACAACTATCACCTTAATTTTTTAATAGCCAATGTAGAAATAGTTAGGCCTAATCAGTTAAGTATTCTTCATTAAGAAGGCAGGTTTGGAAGAAATCCAGGGGGAAAAAAGGATGTATTGTACATACCATGGCATAAGATTTTGCAAGAAAAGGTTCAGAATCTTCCTGTTTCACAGCCATTATTATGCAGCAAATTATCCTGATGAATAAAAACTGGCAGAAAGTTCTAAAACCAAAGTGGTTGCACAGTGAATTCTCCAGTGAGCTCAAATATTAAAAGAAAGGCAGATGTTTTGCTTTTTTAAGGAGGTACCAGGGATTGAACCCAGGACCTCATACGTGGGAAGCAGGCATTCAGTCCCTGAACTATATCCACTCCCCAGAAAGGCAGATTTTATCAAAGATGAATATGAGTGGTTTATACCTCTCTAAAAATAGCAACATAATTTAAACATGCAAAACTAGCTAAGATCCCAAAAGGGTTTCTTGTTTGTTTGTTTTTAACTAAGAGCAAGAAAGTGATCTGTTATTGATGTTTATGAACGTCATAGAGAAAGCAAAACAACTCACCAAAGATTGCCTATTACTGGCCACCAGCCTCATTTGAGTCAGTGGCCCTTTTCAGCCCTGCCTCTTAACTTTATATGTACCTGCAGTATCAGAAGCAATCATTTCTAACCCTCGTTTTGTTCTATGGAATCATCGCTGCTTTGAAACCCTGGAATGATAGATTTTGGATATATCTATCCCTTCTTAATAGTCAAAGCTAAACAAAGATGGAATGCTATGTTTCAGGTGTAGTGAGTCCTCTGTCTTTAAATATTTCCAAGCAAAGGCCAGAGAAGCACTTTGTTATCTAGTCTGTTTAACCCTAATTGCCTATAATTCTAACCTAAAAACTCTCAATTGAAGGAAGACAAGAACACATTTTTTACCTTGTGTTTCTCCACTCAAACATATTTTAGTCCTGTCTTAAAGTAAGACACTGGGAAGTGAAGATGCCAGTCTTTCTACAGCCATTAAAACTCCCTTTGAATCTTCTCCTTTCTCTGGAAATAAGAGTGGTAACCACTTCTATTTCCCAGTTAGAGTCCAACTCTATTAAATGTATTACCTATGAGAATTTCCTCATCATTTTAATTAGTCTTTTTCCTACCTGTCCAAAGCTGTTGGTTTGGTTTCGTCACCTACTATTATGTCTGTATCACCAGATGTTCATTCTAAGATACCTGGCTGTTCATTGTACCCTGTCTCCCACCCCAAGTTCATAGAATAATTACTGCCTGAGATTTGGTGAAAAAGGGATGGCAATGTGACAAAGAACTGTCTGTATACTTAACTCATCAACTTATTGAGTAGCAGGAGATTTGGTAAAAGTAGAAGCCATTAGTGAATATATTCTTTCTCACTCTCTTTCAGCCTACTGATGAGACCCAGACCTAATGCTTGCCGTTTAATTACAGTAATGAGGATGAAATATGCAGCATCTAGGACATATTCCTTAATTATTTTATTCTTTATTAATCTCAATTATTTATAAAGCATATCTCAATCAAAACTTTTGGAATCAACTGAGCAAATGGCTTAGTAGTAAAGTTTAAGAAGAGTTCATAATATAGTATGACATATTTAAAGACTAAAATGTTTTGTGGATTCCTAATTTTGCATTTGCTGCATTGAATCTTTCTTTGGTTTTGTACCTTCAGACTCTTAAGCTTGAAAATGTCCACCTGCCCCTAAATGAGTTGCTAAGTCACAAAATAATACAGATTGGAAATAAACATTTAAAAAATTAATAACTAGTAATTGAGAAAATACAAATTAAAATATCCATCTACCAATTTCCCCTATTAAAAGTTTTTTTGTTTGCTTATTACAAAGGTACAAGAATAGGTCTTTATTGTAGAGAGTAAGAAAATATAAACAAGAAAAGAAGAAACGTTTTTAAAATCTGTAATCCCATCACAGTGTCAGCACAATGAGCATCTCACTATGTAGATGTCTTTTCTCTTCCCATGTCTAAAATTTATCTAATAGTCTCCTATTGATGTCCACTTGACTTTGTTATTACAAGTAATGCTGTAATAAACATCCTGTGCATTAATCTTTTTTTTTCTTTGTATCTCTGATTATTTTGTTAGGACTAGTTCTTAGAATTGCTATTGCAGAGTCAAAGCATATTGCATTTTTAAAAAATATTTTTTTATTACAGAAATTATGAACTTACAAAACAATTACGCTCATGTGCAGAATTTCCATACAACACCCCTTCATCAGCACTCCACACCATGTTGAAATATTTGTTACAGCTTTTGAGATAATATCATCAGACTATTATCCAATAACCATGGTCCATAGCATACATTTGTCACACTTTTTCCATACTCCCCCATTATCAACACAGTACATCTTTGGCATAGATGCATGAATATTACAGTATTGCTGTTAACCACAGTTCATAGGGCACTCCAGTTGTATTTTTCCCATGCTTCTCCACATTCCCACCACCCTGCAATAGTGACGTATATCTGCTCTAGCTAACAAAGGACACTCTTGCATCTATACCATCAACTATGATTTTCATCCACCTCTGGGTTTACTGTGTTAGTCAGTCCCTAGATTATTCTCTAGCTTTCTTTCAATTGACATTTACATCCTTAGACTACCCTTTCCAGCCCAATTCCCATTTATAAACCAGCTGTTACTATAATGTGTTACCATCAACTCTATACATCTCCACACTTTTACAGTAAAGTTAATTAAAACTTCTACATACCTTAAGCATCAGTAGTCCATCTCAGCCATCCTCTTATCTTCTTTAAGAATCCACCACCTACCACCAGGTCTTGAAGACATTTTCTTCCATTTCTTCTAGAAGCTTTATGGTTCTTGTATTTATACTTAGATCTTTGATCCATTTTGAGTTAATTTTTGTGTAAGGTGTGAGATAGGGGTCCTCTTTCTTTTGGCTGTGGATATCTAGTTCTCCCAGCACCATTTGTTGAATGGACTGTTCTGCCCCAGCTGGGTGGGTTTGACAGTTTGTCAAAAATCACTTGACCATAGATGTAAGGGTCTGTTTCTGACCCATCAATTCATTTCCATTGATCTATGTGTCTGTCTTTATGCCAGTACCATGCTGTTTTTACCACTGTAGCTAGGTAATATGATTTAAAGTCTGGAAGTGAGAGTCCTTCAACTTCTTTTCCTTTTTAAGATGTTTCTGGCTATTTGGGATGCCTTACCCTTCCAAATAAATAAGATAATTGTGTTTTCTATTTATTTTTTAAATGCTGGTAGAATTTTTATTGGGATTGCATTGAATCTGTATATCATTTAGAGTAGAATTGACATCTTAATGATATTTAGTCTTCCAATCCATGAGCATGGAATGTTCTTCCAGTTATTTGGGTCTTTTTTTTATTTCTTTTAACAATGCATTGTAGTTTCTGAATATAAGTGCTTTATATCCTTGGTTAAGTTTGTTCCTAAATATTTGATTCTTTTAGTCACTATTGTAAATGGAATTTTTTTCCTGATTTTCTCCTCAGATTGCACGTTACTAGTGTATTTTAAAGTCTGTTTCATCTGATATAACTACTCCTGCTTTTTTTTTTTTTTTTTTTTCTTCTGGTTAGTACATGCATGGAATATCTTTTTCCAGCATTTCACTTTCAATCTATTGGTATCCTTGGGTGATTCTCTTGATACAGCATATAGATGGCTTATATTTTCTTATCCAATCTGCCAGTCTGTGTCTTTTGATTGGGAAGTTTAATCCATTGACATTCAATGTTACTACTGTAAAGGTAGTTCTTATTTCACCCATTTTGACCTTTGGGTTTTATCTCTCATATTTTATTTTCATCACTTTTTTTGAGACTTTTAATTACTTTTTCTGATAAAATCTTCATTTCTAGGCTCTCTTCCAAGCCTCTTTCTCCTGCCTTTTCTTTTCAGATGTAGCACACCCTTTAGTATTTCCTGCAAGGCCGATCTCTTTGTTATAAACTCTCCCAGTTTCTGTTTATCTATGAATATTCTAAACTTGCCCTCATTTTTGAAAGACAATCTTGGCAGATATTAGATTCTTGGCTGGAAGTTTTTCTCTTGCAGTATCTTAAATATATCATACCACCGTCTTCTTGCCTTCATGGTTTCTGATGAAAAATCGGCACTTAATCTTATTGGGTATCCCTTATATGTTATGCATTGCTTTTCTCTTGCTCCTCTCAGAATTCTCTCTTTGTCTTTGGCATTCGACATTCTGATTAATATGTGTCTTGGAGTTGGTCTTTTCGTATTTATTTGGATGGGAGTCCATTGTGCTTCTTGGACACGGATATCTATGTCCTTCAGTAGGATTGGGAAATTTTCAACCATTATTTCTGCAAATATTCCTTCTGCTCCTTTACCCTTCTCTTCTCCTTGTGGGACACCCATGACACATATGTTTGCATGTCTCTTGCTGTCGTTTAGTTCCCTGAGACCTTGTTTAATTTTTACCCATTCTTTTATTCATCTCTTCTTTTGTACATTCACTTTCAAAGGCCATGTCTTCAAGCTTACCAATCCTTTCTTCTGCCCCCTCAAATCCGCTGTTATTATGCCTTTCATTCCCGTGACTTCTGCTATTTTTCTATGTATGCTTTCAAATTCTTTGTGTTCATCGAATGTCTTCTTGATATCCTTGATCTCTTCAGTCATCTCATTGAATTTATTAAGGAGATTTGTTTGAGCATCTATGATTAGTTGTCTCAACTCCTTTATGTCATCAGGAGGCTTATCTTGTTCCTTTAACTTGGCCATATCTTCCTGTTTCTTGGTATGGATTGTAATTTTTTGTTGGTGTCTTAGCACTGGCTTACTAGATGTATTTATTCTGGGTGTAGTTTCTCTCTTTAGTTTAGGGTTTTCTTGCCCTTTCTCCCTTGCTGGTTGTGTAGTAGGAGCCGAGGATGTAGTTGGTGCTGTAAGCTGTGGAGGCTGAAGTGCCTTCACAGCCCCAGGGATCAATAAAGGTTCTCTCACCTTTCTCCTTTCCCAGGAGTAAGGACAGAGCCGCAGCCGTGTCTTGTAGGCCAAGAACATCTGTAGTTGCCCAGAGGTACTGATGAGGCTTCACTCCCCTTCCTCCCCTGCCTGGTGCGGGGTTGGAGCTGCAGGTGTGGGCGGCAATCTATGCCGTGTAGGTCCAAAATGACTGCAGTTGCCCCGGTAGACTTCCGACTATTCAGTCTATGCCATCCAAATGTTCCTGCAGTTACTCGGAGAGACTGGTGCAGGTCCCGCCAGCTTCCTCCTTGCCAGAGATGGGGCTGAAGCCTAGGCTAGGGCTGCAGTCTGATCTGGGTGGAAAGAAGCCAGTCCCTGCTGTCACTGTGATTTTCCATCAGCCCCACTTCCCCTCATGTCAAGGGTGAAGTCAAAATGGTGGCTACCAGCCTCTTTCTCACCTGGACAGGTTTTAGCCAGCTGAATTTACTAATCAATAGCTGAAGTTAGTGCCCAAGTTGGTCTTCCTTTCCCATTTCTGGGAAATGGAGCTTCCGATTCCAGCCACAGAATAGCTTCCGAGGTAGCTTGTGCCTCCAGTGGAGGTTGGGCACCAAGCGTCCACAGCATGGAGTGCTCTACTTAGGAATCTTCTCTGCAGATCAGCAGTTTCCTCCTTCCATTCTTTCAAGGATATTGCAGGATGCACTTCTGTTCTCCTGGAGCACTCAAACAGGTGCTTTAGATAGCTCTCTGGATGATTACTAACTGCCCTAAAGCACAAGCTGACTCTAGGAGCTCCTTACTCTGTGACCATCTTGTTGGTTGTCTCATCATATTGCATTTTTAAGGCTTTTGGTTATCTGTTGCCAAATTGCTGACCAGAAAGACAGTACCTAATGTATGAGAAGATTGGTTTTTTCCATTCTCTTACCCATGTTGTTTATGTTGTTTTATCATCTTTACCATTTTGAGAATTCCAAAATGGTATCTCGTTGTTTTAATTTGTACTTTGATTAATAAACAGAATATTCTATACTTGTCTTAACAAAATACTAAAATTATACAGAAAAATCTGTATTCAGTCATCTTCATTGCCACATTATTTATAGTAGCAAACAAAGAAAAGCACACACACCTAATGTTCAACCAAAGGAAAGCAGTTAAATAAACTATGATACTTCTAAACAGTAAACTATGCAACCATGAAAACATTAAGGGTGTGAAGTATTTTTACTGACATAGGAAAAATATGCATTGTATAATATTAGGTAAGACAATTAAAATGGTTATTTTTATATATAATTTGATCTCTACCATATATTTCATAATTTTATTCCTTGCCATGTTTTTTTGTAATTAGCATTTATATCATGTTTGTGGGGGAAAAAAACACATTTTTAGCAAGTAGACCACATTAAATGGTATAAGAGGGAAGAGGAAATTGTCTACATGCAATTAGGTGTAACAAACATTCTAAGATATTAAACATTGGATATTAAAACAGGAGCATGGATATAGTAAACAAAATTCTGTTATGCAGTTAAACAGTTATTAAAATGGTAAAATTTTCACTCCCTTGAGAAGCTTGCTAATGTTGGAATCACACTGAATATGAAAAAATGTTCATGGTTTTCTTTTCCTTTTAGGTTGCTGCTGTTGATCTTCTTGTCCCTGGAGTTGGGGAGCTCTTTGGAGGAAGTCTCAGAGAGGAACGGTACAATTTCTTGGAGCAGCGACTAGCCAGGTATTAGTCAGTGCTAAAAGAAACACAATTCAGAAATTGGGGATGAGGCACTAAGAGGTAGTCATGGCAAAGTAACAGAGAAAAGCACATGGATTTTTGACTTTGGCACAGATCTCAGTGTCTATGTAACCTTGAGCAAATTGTTACTTAAACTCTGAGCTTCTCTTTCCCAAAGACTGAAAATGTTATGTAAAACAAGGCTACAATGATATTTGTCCACTATTTGCATATATCTCTCCTTATGAAAGAAGCTTTTTAAAAAGTTAATAGCAAAAGGGGGAGGGGAATTTCCCATTTAAGCATGTATTATTTTTCTCTTCTTTGTGTTCTTTTGTATTTACTTTAAATCATGATTGGCGGAGTCTTACACAGACAGACTCTGAACTAGGGAAAGGGTAAAGGTGGGGAAAGAAAGCTACTAAAAATAATTCCTAAGCTAATCTGCTTAGCTAATATTTAGAATAAGCAGTTTTCCCTTCTTCAAGTTCTCTACTATGTAAGGATCTTGATTTAGCTATTTGAATAACTTTATTTTAACTTGTTATATGAGACCTGGGAAACAAATCCATGAACACATAGAAAATGTTTTAGAGATGGGAAGTCGGGAATCATGTTTCTAATTGAACTACCACTCCTGTATATGCATGATCTGCCAACAAACCACAGTTGCTTCCCAACCAAGGTTATAAACCTTTGTTTTCCATGATTTCTACTTTTGCTGTGCCAGACTTAAAAGAAGAAAAAAAAAGAAAAGAAAAAAAAGATTTTCCCATGTCTGTAGGCATAATCCTTCTCTCCAGATAATACACGGTAACCTGGAAAAGCCATGGTAGTTTGAAAAGATCCTATTAAATAAGCTATTTGTAAGGCCTTCTTTTCCTAATGGGGAAATGCTTAAAGAGTTGATACTTTTCCAATATCCCAATTTATAAATCATTTGGGTAACTTGGTTTTGCAATTCCAACCATTTAAACTGCTCAGTTAGCTTAGGATCCAGAAAAAATGGGATAAATAGGTTCTGGGAGAACTCTTTGAGTGAGTCTGATTCCTAGCAAAAGTGAGTTCTTGTCCAATGCACTTCAAGAATGACCAATTCCTGAGACATTGGGGTTTCAAACAGAGAAAGCGTTTATTTGCTTGAGCATAGCAAAGAAGGACAGTGGCCTAAAAGCCCCAAAACTGCCTTCTGGAACTGCAGTAATCCTGATAATTTTATAATATCCAGGCTTAGCAGTTTATGCTAATGAGATATTGGGGGGGGTTGGCTCAGTTTTCTTCATTAATAAACATTAAGGGGCTGACAGGATGGGGAGTGGGTATAAACCTGGGGTGAGTCACAAAGTTATTACAATCATCAAACAATCATTATCAGAGATCAAGGCATGTGGGCGTGGGGGAGGGGGAGGTTACAGAACAAGGGTTGGAAATGACCATATACAAAGGGTGAGGCTGCTTTAGCCAGTTTCAGTAATTTCAGATATTAACCTTTGGCTATTTTATAATATATTGGAAAAAAGGCATTATATAATGATAATTTGTTAATGCTTAACCTTGGTTACAAGACTAACTCCTCACTACTAGTATAGCGTTAGAAAGCCCTGGGAAAATTGTGGAATTGAAGTGGAAGTCAGACATTTTAGATGGAAAGAATCTGAGGATTCTCTGATTTTTTTTTTTTTTTTTTAAAGCACCATAAAAATCACACATGGCAAGAAACGTCATCTGTTGAAAGATTAATTGGTGGGGGTCGGATGTGGCTCAACTGGTTAGGCATCCGTCTCCCATATGGAGGGACCCGGGTTCGATCCCCGGGACCTCCCGGTAAAAAAAAAAAAAAATAAAAAAATAAAAGAGAAAAAAAAAATAATAATTTCTTTGGGAAGCGGCTGTGGCTCATTCAGTAGGGCTCCCGTTTACCATATGGGAGGCCCCGGGTTCAGTTCCCGGGGCCTCCTGGTGAAGGCAAGCCCGCCCGCATGGTGTGGTTAGCTGACCCAGCGAGCACAAGCAGCAAGGGGGGGATAAATGAATAAATAAATAAAATCTTTAAAAAAAAAAAAAAAAAAAGATTAATTGGTCTGTTTTCTTTACTTGCTTCCTTCCTTCAGGAAACCTTTCCTCATAACATATTAAATGTTTACCTAATATCTGATAATATCAAATTTCATCTTTCCTACTGAAATAGGTATATGTCTTTCCCTATCTCAGGGATCTGTCTTTGACCTGTGTTCATGCTCTCTGAATTTTCATATATATGAACTTCTTAGCCCTGATGACTTCAGATATACTGTGGTCCCAAATACTTCTTTAAAGGGCTGAAATTAATTTTAATATTTAATGTGAATAATAGCTTAATTTTAATAGCTTTAATAGCTTAATTTTATTAACATTTCTCAAATTGGGCAGGAACCAATTTGCAGCCATATTTGGGAAGGCAGGCTTAGAATCCATATTGTTGTTTAAATATTATAGAATTTAAGTTGTGTTCCTCTTCACTTATCTGTGTGTACCTCCCAACAACCTTAAGTAGTAATAATATGCTTTTCTTATAATACAGGACAATAAGTTCACCTCAGGTGAACCCCTTCTTTTGAGCTCTGGACCATATTTCTTTCCTCTGAATTCCTATAGCATTTATTGTTTATACCACTTATTTGGTAACACTTTGGACTGTTGGTTAACTTACCATATAATAGTTCAGCTCCTCAGCTATATTGCATGTTATATGAAGGTACAGTCTGTGTTGTATATTTCTTTGTAAAGAGCTGTTTGCAAATAACCCAGAATAAATGTTTGGTGGTTAATAATCTTAATAATCTTATTGCCATTCCCTGAAAGAATTTTGTTATTTTCCTTTTACAGATTAGGTCTGACAGAAGCCTACCAATGGTAAGTTTGTGGATCCTAATGAATCTTATTCTCATTGTTGGTCTGAATGTTACCTAGAACAGGTTTTTCTTGTACTTCGATTTTAACCACCCCGAGACAGTAGGGAAGAGTGTTAAGGACAGAGGCTCAGAACATTACTTACTCCCTTTGGATACTTGAAAAATAGTGATTAATAATAATGGCTACAACTTATTTATTGCTTATTGTGTACCAGATATTATCTTCTATAATTGTCACAATACCCTGTGAGATACTGTTATTATCCCCATTTTATTATCACACTAGACCTGAAGCCAAAAGATGTTAACTATCTAAACCAAAGTCATACAATTAGGTCCTGAGCTGGCACTTGATCCCAGGACTCTCTGAATCTAAAACCTTTGTTCTTAGCCATTTTCTCTTCATTTTCTCCATGTGTGAAATCAAGGGCTTGGACTCAGTGATCCCTAAGTTCTCCACCAACCGTAGAAATCTGAGCCACTTTAGGGCAGATTCTCCTTCTGCGTTCATTCACTTCCCCAAATTGTTTGGCCTTCTTTCTGTGGAACTTTTCTTCAAGTACTTTTCAATATATAAAAATAATTTATATTTCTTTAATAGCACTCCTTCAAGATCTTGGTGTAATAATATTATCAACAGTATTAATAATCCTTTTGCTGTCCTCCGGAGAGGAAGGAACAAATTACATTCTTGCCTTGTGGTAATGAAGGAGCTAGATATCAGATATGCAAAAAAAGCTAAAATCGGGTTCAGGTAATGCCAGCCTTATATTTACCAGTAGTAACTTTGGGCAAGCTACTGAGTCTCCCTGAGTCTTGGGCTTTTAGCTAGAAAAAGGAGTGATCATGTCACAGGGTTGTTGTGAGGATGAAATGATACAATATAGGTTAAGTATCTATGTAGGGTAGAAGCTCAATAAATGCTCATTTCCTTCCTTTGTTCTGAGTCTTGCTATTAGGTAACAAAGCCTGATTGAGCAAGAGTATGCATTTTACCTCAGTTTCTTCCTGACTCTGAGTTAATATTCATAATATGTAAAAATTAGCCATAGATAAAGACCTAAATACAGATCTTAATTATTGAATTGAGTAATTTTAGGCTTTTTCTGATCTTTAGTAATCATTTCCATACTGTTCTTTTCAAGCTCTTAAGACTTCCAAATAGAAATATTTATTATTTGAATTTTCTCCCTTTTACATGGTAATCGTAATCTTTTAAAGGTAGAAGGCACCTTAGGAATCTTCACCTCTGTGATCTCTGCTAGTGCTCCATCATAGTGTGGATAGCCACCCCAGGTGTCTGAGAATTTACTCACTTCCTGTTTCTACATGCCACATGCAAATAAAATCTGTAACTAGTTGCACAAATTTTGTATAATCTTTTTAAAAATAATAATAATAATAGTCTGACTATCCTGGAATCAGTTTTAACAGCAGTCAAACAAATACATATTCATTAGTAAACTTTTTTTCTTAAAAGTGGATTTTTCCAAAGACAAGAAAAAGTAGCTACAAACTGAATCCCTCTGCAGAATTCAGTTTCCAGACATTTATGCCAGTGTTTTGACTAAGATGTGTGAGAAATTTAGAGCCATCTAAAGCTGTTGCTAGAGTTCCAGCAGCCAGCTCAGGTCCTGCAGGTGTATGAGGCAGGTGCTTGTAGCAGGTGCTTAGTGTGCCCTTCATCTCATTTTGTCAGTAAACCAAAATATACACTGTCCCTAAGCCTTGTAAATTTAAAGTTATTTCAGCTACTCAAAACTGTGTTCCTTCCATTAGTCCTTACAGTGCTTACTAACCTGAGGTTTTATACTAGATACCCTTATATTGGTTTCTCACCTAATTGCAATTCAGTTTTTATTTTAGAAAGAAAAGTACTTAATCTTAACTCCTTAAGTGCCAGTCAATGTAGTCATCATTATTAATAGTGGAAAAATAGGTGATAGCCTTTATCCTTGAGGTACTGAATGGCTACCAGCTTTAACACTTGTCTTCTTGTGAATCTAATTTTATGAATCATTTAAGAAGCCACAAACTTGTTTTAATCAATATTATATAACTCAAGAATTCCTCCCACCAAGTGAGATACTGAAAATATTATAGAGTCTTCATCCTCTTCCCTTTCTAAAATAACCTTATTCCAGGCTGGTATATTAGAATCTTAGTTTAAATCATGACTCTAGCATTTTCTAGCCATGTGGTCTTAAGTAAGCTACTTAACCTCTCTGAGACTGCCTTTCTCATCTGTAAAATGGGAGACCGTTTGTTCCTCACTAGATGTTGGGGAACACCATGTCCCCGTTTTATCAGTTAACATAGTTGGGAAGCATCTAGCACAGATGTGCCTGGCCTAAAGTGACTAGTGCTCAGTAATAGTTTATATGATTCTGAATTCTATGAACCTAGAGATCAGAGTACAGGCTAGTGGCTATCAGCTAGGTAAGGGCACCTACTTAGATTTATTCCCATGATTGGGATATGAACGTGAATGGATGGGCTTCAGAGACTATCTAGCCTTCCAGAAAAAATGACTCTGGACATCTTCCAGTAGGCCTACGACAGAAAACCATTGCAGGGAACAGGAAGTTTCTCCTCACTCCAGCACTCCAGAGTATATTTTTGTGTCTTCAGACAATAAATGTTCATGTACTGAGTACCAACTACATCACAGGCACTGTAGATACAAGGTTTAATAAGACACAGTTCCTGCCCCCAATTTAACTTACAACCTAATTGAGAGGATTATCTTTTAAAAATATATCAGGTAAAACTCTTCACTCTCCTCTTTGATTTGAACAATAATTATTTTTGGTAAGGGAATAAAAAAGAGCATTATCATGAGCAAACCAAGAAATTAAAAAGGAATGCATTGTCAAGAAAACTAATAAAGCTATTTGAAAATTTTCTGTAGCTTCCTGAAGCAAGTTTCTGTACATAAATATATATATATATATATATTAAAAAAAAAAAAAAAAACTAAAAAGGAAAATTGACCAAAGCACACAGCTGCATAGTAGGATCTGCTGCTGTTTGTCTGGGTGACCTTGTATCAGTCACTTCTGTGTTTTCTTCATCCATCTGTGGAGAGAAAAGACTGGTCTACCACAATGATACAGACAATAACAAGTGATTGCAATATATTTTTGAAACAAAACTCTAATCATAACATCTGATCTCATACAGCATTTATAGGTAATGATTCTTTGTTTTTAAAAAACAGGTATCTGGACCTTCGTCGATTTGGATCTGTGCCACATGGAGGTTTTGGAATGGGATTTGAACGCTACCTGCAGTGCATCTTAGGAATTCAAAATATCAAAGATGTTATCCCTTTTCCAAGATTTACTCATTCGTGTCTTTTATAGCTGGAAGATTGCTTAAGGAATATCACCCCATGGCAGAGGCACTGCTCATGAATATCCTTACAGAAGAATGCATGTTTGAGTTTCAGGAGTGCAGAAGTGTTCAATATGTAATTGTCTTGCCATAAAAATCGCATGTGAGAAATAGAAAGATGACGATATTCTTAGCAAGTCGAGAACATTTCACGGAAAGAGGAACCTCTCCAAGAAGAGGTACTTAGAACAAATGGAATCTCAAATCTATTACCTCAGTTAAGAAGAAATGAAGAAATTGAACTAGATGGTCTCAAAGTCCTTTGAAACTCTTAAGACAGGATGAGAGTGTATTTTACTTTGTCTTTAATCATTAGATCACAGCCTTGTGTAACCTTTGAGAAACAGCTAGTAGCTAAAACTAAAATGTTGAATTGTTTCTCCCTTGCCATTTAACCTGTGATAAATGCCTATTTTACTCTCGGTACTTTACTAAACATCACAGAAGAAGATATTAGTGTCTCATCCAAATAGTAGTAATTGACTTGATGAAATTGCTAGTCTGAATTGAAATCTTCTTTCATAGGACTGGGTGAATAAAAATCACATTTAATAACTGTCAATCTTTAATTATAAAAACTAATGAAATATATCAATTGCTTAACCTCTTTTTACTCATTGTTATAATTTAGTTTGTGTTAGATGTTTCTAATTTCTCCATCAATCAATAAATAGATTTTTAATTGATACTCTATGAAAAAATCAAGTTATGGGAGGCGGCTGTGGCTCAATCAGTAGGGCTCCCATTTGCCATATGGGGGGCCCTGGGTTCGGTTCCCAGGGCCTCCTGGTGAGGGCAGGCCCGCCTGCACAGCGTGGTTGGCTGACCCGGCGAGCGCAGGCAGCAAGAGGGGGATAAATGAATAAATAAATAAAATCTAAAAAAAAAAAAAAATCAGGTTATGTTTTTAAGTATATTTATATCCGTTCAGCCCTTTCCCAGTGAAATTTGGAAGGAAGGTATTTTCAATTCAAGATGAGGGTATATAGCTAAGCTAAAGGGTTGGTTATTCTGGAGCACTGGTTTCAGACAAAGATAAGGAAAATGCCAAACTATTGCTCGCAAGCAGCACCACAAGGAAAAAACTTGAATTATCTACTTGTCAGCGGATATATGAATATCTAAATTCTACATAAGGCATTTTTAAGATTTCCATATATAAAGAAAAAAAGTACAAGTTTAACAGTCAAGGACTTTCTATACTTTAATAGTATTCTCATAGGGCTTAATTTGTGAGTTAAAAGGCAGTTTGAGAATGAATTAGTTTTTAACTGGAGTAACCAGTTTCCATTGGGGGTGGATCAGATTCTCTTTTCCCAAAATTTCCAAACATCACTCCAAAATAGTAACCTCAGCCACCCAAATAGGAGTGTATTCTAAAACTTAGAAATCCTTTTTTCCATCATTAACCCCCATTCTCATTTCAAATTATGAAGTAGGTGGGAAAAAAAAGTTACTTTCCATCTGGCTGTCCTCTTGCCTGGGGAAGGTGAGCTGTTATGTTTTTTGGTCTGACAAATACTTAATTGTGTGAGTGATCTATTCCAGATCTAGGCATAATTCTCCCACTCTCTGACCCAGCCTAGAGATGCTTTAACTGGCACAGAGCAAAGGAACAGCTTGACCTTTTATCCCTCTCAGTCAAGATCTGCCAGAAGCCTCCCTCTCCAATGTTAAACATTCTTCTTCTCTGTAAATTGAATCTAGATATTCAAACATGACTGAACAGGTATTGAAGATGCAATTGGTGAGATGGATTTACTCTACCCATCTTTAAATCTCTTGCTTCAGATAATTATAGATGAAAGATGCTTATTTAGATTGGGTTGTTATATATTCATATAATTATTTTTGTAAGTGGTGAGGCAAGAACATAAAAATCCAGAGTTGAAAGACAGATGGGCCTGGATTGAATTGATAAGTAATGTGTGGGGTTTTTTGGCTTCTGATCAATATTTGTATTTAGTCTGCAATCTAAAGTATGTATAATAAAGCCGGTAGGAGTGATATCTAATTGTAATTTCTTCTCAGTTCATATTCTAAATGAAAAGATACAAAAAGCATTAAGAAAAGAGCAGAAAGCAACCTTAATCACCCTGCACTGAAATGATTCAGGTCTAGGAACTTCCATCAAGCAGTATCTTATTAGGTCATGGTCAACACCCTCCAGGAATCTAGACATTCTAGCACTGCCAGGAATGCTAGATTACCCTTCTGATCAGCAAAGTCTCCAGTTAGCACTTGTGCAGAGTTTGGTTTGGAATCTGGTGAATTTATAGTCATTATTAGCACACTGTGTGGGTAGCTTCTAGGGGATTCCTTAAAGGAGCCAGGAGTTTAAGAGGTTCTTAAACTGTCATTCAGGCAGCTAATCATTGAATTAACTCATGACTCTTCAGTAACGTCCTGCTACACCTTTACTATTCATAATTGTTATTAATAATATGACTATCATTTGGACATTGCTTTATACTTTACAAAATGTTTTCACCTATCTTACTTCGTAGTTCAAAAGACAATATGTTGCACTTTGTTCCTTTGTATCTTACTGTACCTCAAATTCATTCAGTTTAATGAAAGATTATTTGTTATGAGGATTGGTTTTTAGAAGTTTCTAATATTGAAGGCGAGTAAAACTGCAAATAAAGTTCACTGCCTTCAGTCTCCAAGGAGACTAAAAGCACAGCAGAACTTTCTAGTAACCAAAGAATCTTGAATCTTAAGTCCCAGAGTTTACTGGGCATGTTGCAATACAAACACTCTGGCCACTGATTTCATTGGTCTGCAGGGAGAGAAGGGACTCAGGAATGTGAAGGAAGATGATTGAGCTAAAATACATTCTAAAGAGAAACAGTGAAAATAGAATATAAAGGTCCTAGACCCAGCAATGTACTTAAGCCCACTGTCCCTCAATTTTTTTGCCTGCAAAATGTTTGTAATCATATATGCCCTACCTTTCCTCTTAGGATCATCCTAGAATATACATAAAAAAATAGATGAAAGAACTTTGATGAGAATTAATATCCTTCCCACAGTGACTTGACCTTGGATATTTCAAGGTGATCTCACAATAGAAACTTAGTGGGTCCATCTTACAGCTTTTTTGTGTGCTATAAATACACAACTAAACCTATATTTTGAAGGACCTAGGCTATTTACATCCACGACTCTTTAACTCATGACTTTCTTTGTACACTGGCTCAGCAAGAATTTCTGGATTGACATTTTCCTAGGATCCTAGATTTTAAAAATGTCTTCGAGGTCTTATCCTTCCCCCATCTGTGATGCATAAACAGCTCTTGCACTCTGGATTTTCCCCAATTCCTAATCATTTCCTCACTATCCCTTCAGGAATAAGAATTCAAACTACTGTCAGAGCTGACTTTTTCCATACTTGGAGAGCCCTAATTGTTAGAAAGTTCTGCCTAATAGTAACCAAAATCTGCCCCTTTGTAGCATGCAAATGTAATAAATTAGAAACACAGCAACACTTTTTCTTCTCCCCAGCCATCTTTTCCCCAGAATAGAATCTCTGTAGGTACTCAGTTGTACAGTCTGTCCTTGTCCTGAAGTTCTACACTCCTCTAAGTTGTTCATTAATCAGTGCATACTTAAAATAGGCCTTTCTCTTGGTGGATGAATACTTCCCTACACTGTTCACTCAGCTCCTACCCAAATATCCTGCAATCCAGTCTTGATATTAGACGCACTTGAAAGTCTCCTGTACCTCCTTCCTATCTTCCTTACAACCCATAGTAGTTGTTCCTCTTCTTGAATACATAATGTTGCTAAAGAATCATAATTACTCTTTCACATGTTCAGAGGCAATCCCTTTTCCCTTCATTTGAGTATTGCAGAAATGGGCATGGGTCATACACAGACAGCATGAGGTACAGTATTCTTGTTAAAGAACAGTAAATTCATTCCCTGAAGATTGCCACTATTATATATATCCACACTTCCTTTGCAGTACCCAAAAAAGGCAAAAAACCGATTCCCGTACACTTGGGATGTGACTGGCCAATGATCTCTTAAATGTAATTTCCATCTCCCACATTCTGCATTTCAAGTTTTTGTATCAGTAAACTGCTGGGTCAGATTCCTGCCAGAAAAATGTGCTGGCATTTGGTGTTTTAGAAAGAGTATTAGAGGGAGAAGACCCTGGTTTTAAAGCTGACGCTCTACTTACTAGCTGTGGAAACTTGAGCAGGTATGTAATCTTTGAGTCTGCATACCCATCTGCACAATAAGGATAATGCTTATCTCACAGGGTGTTGTGAGAAGAGGCTTTCCTAAATTGAAAAGCACTTCATAAATGTAAGGCATCCTAAGGGAAACCTTTTCAAAACCAAAACTTAAAAAAAAAAAAAAAACTCTATGAACTAAGATATTTATTGAATGTTGAGTGAAATATTTTACAGCCATTAAAAAGTATAATATGAAAATGTGTTGGAAAAAATTTAAAACTAAGTTCGGGATTACATGGACTCTTATCCATGAATATAAAAAATGAAATCAGCTGTTTCAGGACATGGAATTAGTTGACTTTTTCTTTAAAATTTTTTTGTTGTAATCAGTGCAGTTCAGTAAACTTTTATTGAGCACTCATTGTGCCAGGGCCAGTACTAGACAATGTGGATACAGAGATAAATAGGACATGTTCCCTGGTCTCAAGGACTCCCAGTTTCTTCCAGTCTTTGGCAAAATTTATTGTGCATAAGAATCACCTGGGGAGCTTATTAAGCATTCACATTATCCTGTCCCACCCCAAGAAAGTCTGATTCAGTAAATCCAGGATGGAGCAGCCCAAAATTTGTATTTTTAAAAACAATCATCCAAGGTGATTCTGATGCAGGCGATTTCCCCACTGTGAGAAACCTTCAGTGGGGTTTTAATATTTTTACGTTAAAGATAAGTAATTATTACCCAAATCTCCTGCTCATTGAAGAAGATACAAAGTTATTTAGATTGTTCTGCCTTTACTCATGAGCTGGTCTTTATGCTTTTTTGTCAAAGCTGAGAAAGCTGGCCTTCAGAGTGATACTACTTTAGACATCCATGCAGCACAGAATTTACCACACCTCTCAACCTTCATCTCTTTTCCTCATATCTCTTATGTTTTTTTCTATGTATGTATTTCTCTCCCACCCTGATTCCTCCTCTGTCTAGTAACATATCCAGATATGCTTTCCCTTCCTTTCCCTATTCATCCCCCAACCAGGTAGGTATTGTCCATTTTATGGGAAAATGCTAAATGCTAACTTTTGCCAGAAGGCTCTTGTAATTGGTTGGTATTTTTCAGAAACTGGGCTGTTCGTTGATCAAAAACCACAAAAAAATGCTATGTGGAAACTTTTGTGTCTTTATTTTATTGGCTGATTTTATTTTCCCAGTGTAGTAGCAGGCTTCGACAGAATTTTTTTAAAGGGTCACTGCTGGGATTCCTGACATGCTGATTGAGTTGGGGTGTACCCTGCACCCTGACTCAGCACTGCTTGTTTCCACATGTTTGGAATGGGCTTGTGTGGCTTTCTCAGGCTACACACCTGTCGCCTCTTAGTCACCCAGAATCAAAACAGTAACAGCTCTAATCATACCTTCTGAGTCTATGAGGCTTTATTTCAAGAGTAGTCACACTCCAAAATGCAGCTGGGATTTCTACATTTTCAAGTGTTTGTGTTGGTATTACTTGCACCTCAAGAAATGAGAGAAAGGTTGGACAGTGTATTCCAGACACCCTCCTTTCATTATGCTCCCGCAGTACTTTATATGAATACTGATCATCTTTCGTTCTCATTTGTCTTCTCTGCCAGATCATGAGCTCCATGGGAGCAGAGATGAAGGAGCATTCATCTTTGTATCTGCTGTGCTTGAGAGAGTATCTAGCACATAGTGGGCACTCATTGAGGCAACCAAAAGAAAAATATGAAATATATCCATCAAAAGGAAAATATTCCTTTAAGAAGTAATTCCAAAACTGGCCTTTTCCCCTTTATGTGCCTGAAATATGTCATTTTTTTTTTTTCTATCCTTTCCAGCATAAATCCAAGTCTGGACCATAGGACAAAAAAGTCAGCAATCAAAAGTAATTATGTTGGGAGGCGGCTGTGGCTCAGTTGGTGGGGCTCGCGTTTGCCGTGTGGGGGGCCCTGGGTTCGGTTCCCGGGGCCTCCTGGTGGGGGCGGGCCCGCCCGCGCGGCGTGGTTGGCTGACCCGGCGAGCACGGGCAGCAAGGGGGGGGATAAATGAATAAATAATAAAAAAAAAAAAAAAAGTAATTATGTGGGGATGGATGTGGCTCAAATGGTTGCATGTCCGCCTCCCATATGGAGGAACCTGGGTTCAATCCCCGGGACCTCCCATTTAAAAAAAAAAAAAAAAAAAAAAAAGTAATTATGTGGCTTCAGGTAGTAATCTGTCTTTATTATCTCTGTTACTATCTGGAGGACAATGACTTAGTAGACTTCTTCTCAAGTTCATATCTATACTGTATCCCCCAGCATCTAGCCATGTGCTCTGCACATAGAAGGTTCTCGGTAAATATTTGTTGAATGAATGTGTTCATTTGACAGAAGAAATTTGGAAACAAATCCTAGATGAACTTGGAGTTGCCTAGATTTTCAGTTAGTGGTTTTCCTCACCTTGTTCTAGATAAGTTTCTTGCCTCCAAATTGAAATATAGCTAACTGCTTACCTAGTAAATGTTACTTGATTTCTGCTCTGTGCCTGTCTCAAAAGTAAAGCCTGAACCCTTATAATTTCAGTCCCCTGCTCCCAGTCAATTTCTCTGTGCTCCTACAATCCTTTGAACATACCTGTTTTACCACGTTGCCCACATTTTACTGTAGACATCTGCCTACCTACCTCCCCAGAAAGACCTTGGATTTCTTAAGACCGCAGTCTTTTTTAGCTTGGTCTCCCTGTGCTGAACTTAAGGTAGCAGATACTCAGTAAATCCTTATTGAGAATTGAATAACAAGTACATAGTTCCTAACTAACAAGTTCCTAAGTAACACATGTATTTGAATAGAAGTATATGTTGCTTCTAAGTGTTTTCAATTTTTCAAGCAATAGATAATGGTTTTGACTTGGAAGGAACAAGATTGGTTTTTCATGTCTCTCTTAAACATTTTCAAGGTGTCTACTCAGTTACCAAGCCCACCCCTCCTCTGAGAATACCCTTATCCCAATCTTAGCCAATGGGCCCCTGGAAGTTATATTAGGGACCTGAGCTTCCCTAGGTGATTGGACTATAGGGGTGGACACCTAACCCAAAATGAGCCACTCTTGTTTTCTCCTGGGAAATTGGGGTTGAGAACTCTGGGGAGTTGGGACTGGTTGATAAACCAGGAACATGTGAATTTAGGAACTGTAGGGCAGCCACATACATCAAGAGATGGCAGAAAGCAGTCTTCAGAGAGAAAGAAATGAAGGCAAAATGTTCAAAGAGTAAAAACCCTATGTCCTGAGAAAGACAGACACATACAAACTGGCTGCCTAGTTTTTCCTATGTTTTAGACCCTGGTTGCTACCCTTCCTGAGGCCAAGTTATTAAAATTTCCCAGGGTTTCAAAGGATATGCCTCATTTTCTTAACAAAAAATTTCCTATTTGGCCAAAGTGAATTTGAAATGAATATCTGTTAGAGAAAAGGGGGCACTCACTGGGACACGGAGACTGATGATTGCAGGCATAAAGTTTATTGGGAAGCTCTCCCAATGAAAGGGGTCTGAAAAATAGACTTCAGCCCACCCCTGGAAAGGAGGAATTTGAATCTATACAGTATATTCCTAGGCAGGGAAATGATAGTGGGGGGGGGGGTCGAGGGTTTGAGTAAGGTGCAGGAGCCAATAGGAAGCTCTAGAAGTGAAAATTTTCCCTTGTATGGCTAGAGGGTAGTGGATTAGGGAGTTACGTTTTCTTGGAAGGCTGGAAGAGCAGGTGGTGCTTTGGAGGGAGTGAAGGTCTCTATCTCACTTTACTCCCATTTCCATGTGGTTTCTTTGTTCAACCTTTGGGGAAGTGCTGTGCTTTCAGACGTGGGCTTAAGGATGGGCTTGTTAATTATTGCAAACCTAGTGAGGGGGAACCTCTAACAATATCTGAATTAAAAGAAACCAAAATAAGACACTATCTCTGACTTATAGAGGGAGTTCTCATTACCTTTTCTTCCTTTTTTTTTTTTCTTTTAAGTCTCATTACCTTTTTAGTCACACCCACCTATTACCCAGAATATATATTAATCAGTAAATTATTTGGATGAGACTTACTGATAAAATAAAACGCAATAGGAGAATAAATGGCTTCTTTCCTTTTCATGTTTCTTGATACTCTAAATCACAAAAACAAAACGAATGGAGGCTTATTTACAGAATGATTGGACACACATCAGACCTTTCTGGAACTTCAAAATTGGATTAGAGGTTTTGAAGAACCAGTGCATTTGGCACCTTCCCAAGAAATTCATTTCTGAAGATGCTGCTTTACCGGACTGTGTAAGCATGGGCCTTTGTGTTTAAGACTAGCCAAAACAAAAAACTGGAAGAGCCTAAAAACATCTGAGTTCCTAGAGCAGCCCAAACTGAAATGTTGAGCTGGCCATAAACAATGATGGCCAAATCAAAGAAAGAAAAGACCTTGCTCTTCAGAAATAGTTCCAAATGTGTATGGGGCTTTGTGCACCACATTCATTCAACCCTGGTGTGCCATACCCTGAGTTTTTGCTCATTTAAAATAATCGTTTTTAAAACATGCATGGAAAACGGAGGGAACTGTGGGCTGCTAAAATCATCAACATTTGGTTCAGGAAAATTTCAGAGGAAAATCTTGGGGCTTTTTCCTAGAATGTTATGAAAATATTAAATTATAATGATTGCTGCCAATATATTTCTAACCACTCTAGGAAAAGGAAACAACAACAAAATTAAGTTTCCAGCTCTTTCTGAGTTGACACTCCAGACCTTGGAGAAGCTTACGTGTAATTAGACTGTAACTACTTTCCTTTTTTAGTTAATTGTGTTAAATGTGTGGCATAATTTCTAATCTCAGTGGAGCTGTCATTTAGAGGTTGGGGGGAGGGGGGAGGGAGCTGTTTTAATTCTGGCTTTTGTTTCAGCCATTAAACGTAATGCCACATGATTGTTGACCCAACAATAATCCAGTTAAAAAACAGTCTTCAGAGTTACTACATCATCAAAATTAACCCTGATTACATCAAATTATGTTGAAACAGACCACAGCTGTTTGCCCTGTTGCAGCAACTGCTTGATAGCTCATCCAGAAGATACATCTGGGTGTCAGGAAGATACATTTTGTTTCTCAACACAATTGTAGGAGGGAAACACCTTGTTCTGCCTAGAGTACTTGAGAGCTGAAAACATTGGGATTCAGTCAAAATATTCCTAATTAAAAAAGAGAAAAAAAACTGAGAACTTTTGCTTCAGTTTTCTATAGGAAGGATGTAAAAAGAAGAAAATTCAAAGCAAACAGCAGTGAAACTGACTACAGAGAAGGATGATGGTATTTTTCTTTGGAGGGCTGTGTGCTAGAGAGTCAACTGTTAAATTGTCAAGAATTTTGTGAGCTGGTTGTTTAAAAAATTAGCATTACTAAAATTAAATTATAAAAAGAAACAGAAAATAACAAGTGTTGATGGGGATGTGGAGAAATTGAAACATTCAAAAATTCTTGGTGGGAATGTAAAATGGTGCAGCCACTGTGGAAAATGGTTTGGTAGTTCTTAAAAAGCTAAACATAGAGATGCCATATGGCCCAGCAATTCCACTCCTAGATATGTACCCAAAAGAACTGAAAACAGGTACACTCAAAAACCTTGTACACTAATGTTCATAGCAGTGTTAATCACAATAGCCAAAAAGTAGGAACAACTGAAAGAAGGATCAACTGATGAACGGATAAATAAAATGTGATAAAAACATACAATGGAATATCACTCAGCCATAAAAAGGAAAAAAGGAATGAAGTACCCATATGCTTTAACATGGGTGAACCTTGAAAACATAAGTGAAAGAAGCCAGAAACAAAAGGCCACATATTGTATATTCCATTTCTATGACATATCCAAAATGGACAAACCCATAGAATTAGAAAGTATATTAGTGGTTGCCAGAGAGGTAAGAAGGAATGGGGAGTAACTGCTAATGAATATAGGGTTTCTTTTTGTGGTGGTGAAATGTTCTGGAATTAGATAATGGCAAATGGACAACTCTGACTAAACCAAAAACCACTGAATTGTATATGATGAATTTTATGGTATGTGAATTATATTTCAATAAAAATTAAATTGGGAGCAGATGTAGCTCAAGTGTTTGAGCACCTGCTTCCCACATACAACGTCCGAGGTTCGAGCTCAGGTATCTGCTAAAAACAAACAAACAAAAAAAAAAAAACAACTCTCATTGGGGAGCAGATGTGGCTCAGTGGTTGAGTGCCTGCTTCCCATGTACGAGGTCCTGAGTTCAATGCCTGGTACCTCCTAAAAAATAAATAAATAAAAAATGTAAATCATATATACATAATTAAGTTATATTAAGAACAAAGGGAATAAATATCCAAAACCGTTTTACTAGGATCACAGCTCTTGATTTATGTCTTTTATATCTGTATGTTGGAAATACTAAATAATGGTTTGCTCCTGTCCATCTCTTCTCAACCCTGCATTTAAGGACATGAAGTTGATAGCTTGAAATTGGTGGGGGGGGGGTATTTACACCACAGAAATTGGCAACAGCTCCCAGAAAGCTGGCTTAAACATTTACCAGCACACCAACGCTGTGTCAGACAGTCATCTTGGCTAACTCTGGTAGAATTAGTGAGTTAGAAGAGATAATATCCTGAGGCCTTTGAATCCCCAGCATAACAATGACTACCAAATCTGCACAGCCACTCTGTGCATCCCGTGCAGAAGGAAATGGCATTTCCGGTCACCTGTTGGATGAAATCACTTTGAGTCAGGGCACATGGTTTCTTCAGCTTAGCTGATGTTATGTCTGGATACAAGAGGTTAAATGCTAGGACCCCTATAGGACGGTCATAGTGAAGCCAGATCAGAGTAACCACAAAAAGATTAGTTCTTAGTCCCCAAAGGAAGGTATATGGGGATTCTGTAAGACAGTATCAGGGTTTCCAAACCAAGTGTTAACACAATTAGCTCCCTGGAGCCTGGGGGTAGAAGAGATCAGAAAATGTCAAAGAAGTCCTAGTTTATAAAACTAACTTTTTAAAGTGGAATTGCGTATGATTACCTCCACCTGCCAGCCCTTCCAACCAGGCCAGGCCCTATAGATATAAATACTCCAGTCATATAGTAAGTACCTTCACAGATACAATTGTCTGATATAATTGGACCTGAGAGAACTGAATGTTCCCAGCCCCCTACCTGCCATCCTTTGAGGGTCAGTTAGTTCCTTATTACTGAACAAAAATAAACAAAAAAAAAACACTTTAATGAGCATCTATTTTGTGCCTGACACCAAGCTAGGATACCCTAGGGAAAATGAAAAAAGCAGCCCTGTCCTCAAGGAACTCACAGTTCCTTGACAAGCAAACAAATATTTGCTGTACAGTGTGTTAATCAGGTTTATATATTAGGTGCAATGTGACTACAAAGAAAATGAACTATGCTGAGGAATGGGTATGATGAGTTTTTGGAAAGGGCGTATTGATATAGTTCAAGATCTAATTCAAGGTAGTGGTCTCTCTCTAAAGGAAATATGGGGCCAGCATGCAGTGTTTGAGTCTTCTTCTTGGGAGAACCTGGACAACTGATTTTACAGTAGGATCTGTGCAGCATGATGTTACAACCCCACCTGTAGCAGCAGAACTATCCCAGGAGCAAAGCTGCCACTAAGCAATTAGCATAGGTTCTGGTTCTCTACAATGGAGGACTTGAGAAACTGAACTGTTCAAATTTTTCTTTAAAAAAGTGTATTTCCAATGGGTTACTCTCATACTGTTACTGTTATATTGTTAACAGTCATAGGCAGAGAGGAAATCCCAACAGGTCTTCAACCACAGCCCAAGCCCACTTCTAGATCTCAGTGCAGCAGATGCCAAGAGTTGACTTAAATCAGAGCGTAATTTGATGGAGTGAGCCAACTGGGCTCAAAGCAACCTGGGGTTAAAAAGGCACACACTTCAACATGTCTGAGAGACAAGTGTCCTGAAAGCCCTCCTTTGAGGTGACTCAGCTGGTCATACTGACCTTGGCACGCAGCGCTCAGCTCTGAAATTAACCTGTCAACTAAATTGAAGGGGAGAAAAGGCAGAAGGGCTAGAACACAAACATATCCGTTCCCACCACCAGTCCAATCGCTGACGTCAGGCCTGGCGTGGGTGGTATTAATCACACTAGCCTGGTGTACAGTTGAGGACAGCACTCCTTCCAGCCCTTTCAACCCGTTCCTGGGAGAGTTCCACCAGCCAAGCACCTGCCGCTGGCCTCAAACCCTCAACTCCCAGACAGGCACGGATGCAGGCTGTCGCTGACTACAATCGAAGCCACAGTGCACCCTTTAGAACCCGGGCGTGGAGGAGGGAGGGCAGTACGTGGTACCCACGCTTTGCGCCCAGGTGTGCGTGCTCTTTCCCCACGACCTCCCTTCCCCCCACAAATTGGTAATTTCCTGGGGATTTAATGAGAATATAAAATTAATGACCCAAAGCGCTCCTTGGAGCCGGTCATTAATTTCCCCCCAGGAAATACCCCGTGGTCTTTAATCGAAATTGCCTAAATTATAGACTAGTGATGCATGTCGACGCAGGGCGCGGCGGGGAGGGAGAGGAAATGTCGTGCCAACTGGTTCCGGTAGATGGCGCCTGCCTTCGTGTAAATAAATCACGAAGTAATTTGTTTTCCCTTTCTCCACAGCGAAAACCAGAGAGCTTTAAAATCGGGAAGAAAAAAAAAAAAAAAAAAAAAAAAAAGCAACGGGTGAAGAGGACTTAGTAAAGGCCCAGACAGGAACGTTCTGTCCGAGGGCTGTTTCCAGGCCTGGCACGCATCTCAGGCTCCGAAGACTGAGCCCTACCGGGTGCACCCGGGGATCTCAGCAGCAGTCTGGGCTCCTGCGTGCAGCCTGTGCTGGGCGCTGGCAGCGCAGTGCGCAGTGGTGAGAAAGGTGGGGTGGCAGTGGGGGGCGTGGGGGAACAGGGGAGCCCGGAGAATAGACCCTCTCTCCAACCTTTAAGGAAGGAGGATGGTGTTCAGAGACCTGCTGAAGCCGATACTCTGTATCTCTAATATTTCAAGGGCCCTCCTGTCACTGGCCGCAAAATACCATAATTTTGTTTTCCATTCGGAATCATAATAACAACATGGGGTCTTCTAACACGCTAAAGAGTCTCTGGCAAAATGTGACCTGTCCCCCAACTAACCAATGCTGAACAATCTCCCAGTCTGTGTCCTCAATCATATAAGTATCAAACGGTGTGTAATAGAAGACTCTGACTCTTCTAGGGAAAGATAGGACATATGGGTGCTGACTTGCGTCACAACCCTCAGCTGTAGCCAAACCCTGAAGTTTTCTCAGACTCTTTGCCGTCCCTGAGACTTGGCACCGTGACTCAGATGTGAATGAAGTCAGAGGGATTGCTTTATTTTGGTTGGGAGTCACCGCCTCCTGATTGATCTAGCAAACTTTGAGTATTTTGATATTTATGTCTCATAGGTTTTTTTCTTTTTTTTCCCAATGAACCCTTGGAGGGCTAGTGTCAGGAGCGTGCTTCCACATACTTATCTCAGGTAACCCTTACCACAACTCAGGGAGACAGGGATCACTATATCCCAATTTACAAACGCAACCCAGAGGGGTCTTAGAGCCTGTGTAATGAGTTGGAACTTTGGAGAATTTTGACCCCAATTTTTCTTTCTTCTACACCACCCTGCCTTCCAATTTACCATGAAATACACTGACTAATTTTTGCTTCCTCGGTTCTGCAATTCATACAGATGTTCAACTACAGAATTCCGTTTTCCCAGAGGCACTGTGGGAGCCTGTTGGAATTTGTTTCCTGCTAGAAACAGAGGCCCCCAAGTTGATCTGCACACTTTAAAGCAATCCCCCCACTTTAAATAGCAGATAAGAAGCACCCGCCCTCCCACCCCCATTAGAAATTAGAATTGTACTAGTTCTGACACCTTAGGTTATCTGTAAAATGGGAACACTACTTCCCACCCAATGTGTAGGTTAAGACAAGCATACAGCACTTAGTAGGTGTGTTTTCCCTCTTTCTTTCTCCCGCCAAGGGGGTGTGAGAGTTAATGAAACTCTGGCTGGGAAGCGGATCACTAATTTCAGTCAGAACCTGATCCGCTGAAACCTGAAACTCTGGGAATGGACAGGAAACGTGAGGAGCCTTCGGGTCCCTTCCCTGGCGACCCTACTTGAAAAATCGATCAGCGACCGACTGCACTGACGCCCCTTGCCCTCACACCTCCTCTCCAAGAGGCGCGGCTGCCTCCCCCCGCCCTCCTGGGTTTGCTGGAAAAGGCTTCAGAGGAAAAACAACAACAAAAAAGCAGGACCCCTGAGGCGCGGCCGGCGGCAGCTCAGAACGTCCGCGCGGACCTCCGGCCTCCCGGGGGCTGCGAGGCGCTGTCGGCGTCTGGGTAGGCGGCGGGGGACGCGGCGGGCTGTGGGCGTGGCGAGCGCGCGGGCCGCTTCCTGCTGGGGCGCCCCTCAGCGGCGGGCAGGGCGCGCGCCCGGGGCCGGGGCCGTGCCGGGGGAGGCGAGCGGGCGCGCG
>JAKSZT010031676.1:7915149-8006530 GCA_026826555.1 Tolypeutes matacus | reverse complement strand
GGAGCTCTCAGGAACCCCACTGAGTGGGGTGATAGGCACTTAGATGTTCTATGAGCTCCTACTGAGGTGTGCGTAAGAGTTACCTCTGGGATGACCTCCCGACTCTCTTTGAAGTCTCTTAGCCACTTGAACTCATTTGTCTTTACCATTTCCCCCTTTTATTCAAGGTCTTTTTCCAGTTGTGTTGCCAGTTGGCACTTGGGAAAAGTTTTCAATTAGCAATAATCGTGCCTCGGATAAACCTCATTGGCTACGATACTGCCACTGTGCAAAGCTGCCAGTTGGCACTTGTTTAATCCCTCGTTGCCAGGGAGGCTCATCCCTGGGAGTCATGTCCCAGGTTGGGGGGAATGTTTTTCTGTTTTTAATTTCAGTGATTTCTGCTCTTTGTTATTTCCTTCCTTCTGCTTGCTTTGGGATTATTTTGCTCTACTTTTTATAAGTTTTTGAGGTGAGAGCTTACATTATTGACTTGAGACTTTTCCTCTTTTCTAATGTATGCATTTAGTGCTATAAAATTTCCTCTCAACACTGCTTTAGTTGTGTCCCACAAATTTTAATATGTTGTATTTTCATTTTAATTCAATTTAATATATATTTTTAAGTTTCCCTTGAGACTTTCCCTTTGACCTATGGATTATTTAGGTCAAACACACTAAACAAGTGTGTTGTTTAGTTTCCAAGTGTTTGGAGATTTTCCTGTTACCTGTTACTCATTTTCAGTTTGATTCCATTGTGATCAGAGAACACACTCTGTATGATTTCAGTTTTTTAAATCTGTTGAGGTTTGTTTTTTGGATCAGGATATGATTTATATTAGTTTATGTTCTGTGGGCACTTGAAAAGAATGTGTATTCTGTGGTTGTTTGCTGGAGTGTTCTATACATGTCAAATACATAGATGGTATTATAGAGTTCTTCTGTATCTGTGATGGTTAGGCTAATGTGTCAACTCGGCCAGGTAATTCTGTCCAGGTATTAGGTCCAGCAAGCACTGGGCTAATTGTAATACAAGAGCATTTATGGACTTTGATCTCATCAGTGAGTTTACTGCATGGATGGCTGATTACATCTGCATCAATCAGGGAGATTACATCAGCAATGGGTGATGCTTTTATCCAATCAGTTGAATGCCTTAAAAGGGGAAGCAATTTCAACATTCAGAGAGAATTTCCCAGCCCATCTTTGGACAGCCAACTTCTCCCAGAAACTCATCAAGGGCCTTTCATCGGACTTTTATCAGAGCCCCTGGCTTGCAGCCTGCCTGCAGAACCTGGACTTGTGCATTCCCACAGTCATGTGAGAGACTCTTATAAAATAAAATCTTATATTATTGGCAGATATCTCCTGTTGATTCTGTTTCTCGAGAGAACCCTGACTAATACAGTATCCTTGCTGATTTTCTGTTTAGTTGTTCTATCAATTGTTGAAAGATGGGTATTGAAGTGACCAACTATAATTGTAGATCTATTTCTCTGTTCAGTTCTATCAGTTTTTACATCATATATTTTGCAGCTCTGTTGTTTGGAGCATACACATTTAGGATTGTTATGTCTTCTTGGTGGCCTGACCCTTTTATAATTATATAATATCCCTCTCTGGTAATTTTCTTTGCTCTGATGTCTACTTTATCTGATATTAATATGTAGACATTCCTGCTTTCATTTGATTGCTGTTCGCATGATACATCTTTATTCTTCCTTTTACTTTCAACAGCTGGTACTGTTCCAGTTGTAGTAAATTTCTTGTAGTCAGCATGTAGTTGTGTCAAATATTTTAATAAACCCTGCCAATTCTTTTAGTTGGTGTATTTAGATAATTTACATTTAATGTCATTATTGGTGTGGTAGAGCTTAAGTATGCCATTTAAGTTTTGTTTCCATTTTCCATTTGTTCTTTCTGGGTTTTTTTTTTGTTTGTTTGTTTCTGTGGGTTACTTTGAGCACTTTTTAAAATTGTATTTTGATTTAACTGTTGTATTAGTCAGCCAAAGGGGTGCTGATGCAAAATACCAGAAATCTGTTGGCATTTACAAAAGGGTATTTATTTGGGGTAGAGGCTTACAGTTACCAGGCCATAAAGGATAAGTTACTTCCCTCACCAAAGTTTGTTGCCATGTGTTAGAGTAAGATGGCTGCCAACATCTGCCAGGGTTCAGGCTTCCTGGGTTCCTTTCTTCTCAGGGCTTGCCTTTCTCTGGGCTCAGGCTTGCGCCTCTCCACAAGGCCAGCTGTAGACTATCAGGTGAACGGCTCATCTCTTTTCCCAGGGCCTTTTCTCCTTCCTCACAACCAAGCTCCTCTGTGTGCTTACTTCTCTGGGCTCCAGCATTAAAACTCAGCATCAGAACTCCAACATCAAAACTCCAACTAACTCCTCTGCTCAGCCATGTAGTTCTATCTCTGAGTCCCCACCCACCAAGGGGCAGGGACCCAACATCCTACTGACATGGCCCATTCAAAGCCCTAATCATAATTTAATCATGCCCAGAGGAACAGACCAGTTTTCAAGCATATTCTAATATCTATTTTTGGAATTCATAAATAATGCCAAACTGCTACAACTATAGTGTTTTTGAGTGCATCTCTTTGTACAGCTTTTTTTAGTGCTTGTTCTAGGTATTATATATACACAAGACTATTGGTGTCATTTTAGGAATTTGAATGAGCTTTATGTCCATTTACCTGCCTCCATTTGTAATATAATTGCATCAAATATTTTTACATACATTTTGAACCACATCAGAGAGTGTTATAATTTTTGCCTCAACCATCAAACATAATTTAAAAAACTTAAGAGGAGAAAGAAAGCCTGCTTTTTATTACCCCATATTTTGCCTTGTTCTTTCTTCCTTGCTGATGCCTCAAGGTTTCTTTTATTGTTTTCTTTCTGTTTAGAAAACTTCCTTTTGCCACTCTTTTAGGATATTTGTGCTGGAGACAAATTCTCTTAGTTTTTCTTCATCTGCAAATGTCTTGATTTCTCCTTCATTCCTAAATTATATTTTTGCTAGTTATAGGATTCTGGGTTGGTAGTTCTTTTCTTTCATGACTTGAAAAATATTGTGCCACTTCTTTCTGCTTTCCATGTTTCTTTTGAGAAATCCAATGTTATTTGAACAGTTTTTCCCCTGTAAGTAAGATATAATTTTTCTCTGGCTGCTTTCAAGATTTTTTCCTGTCTTTAGTTTTTAGACATTTAGTTATGATGTGTCTTGGTATGGATTTCTTTGGGTTTATTGTATTTGTTTTCACTCAGCTTCTTGAATCTTGCTTCTTGCCAAATTTGGGAAGTTTTCAGTCTTTTTCTTTTTTTTTTTTTTTTTAATTACAAAGCTACTTTTAATACTTTGGGGTGAGCCCCACAGGAATAAAAAATACTGGGAAGGGGTAACCCCCTTACCCCCAAGAGTGGCCCAGGGGGAGAAAGGCTATCTGAGGGGAAGGAAGCACAAAAGAGACCTGCTCAGGGCAAAGGGAATACCATTGGTGCTGGGACCTGTGAGCCCTGCAGGAGGAAATGAGTGTGGTGGGACTGGCTCCAGGCACACAGGCAGAGGGCAAGAGGGTTGGACAAAAAGCCACAAAGCCACTTGGGTTCCTCCTTCTTGTTTGCCTTTTTCTGCTTCTGCTGCATGATCTCTGTGGTCCCCTGCTTGCCAGCAGCAGCAGAAAGCCCATCGTCTTGGCGCTTTCCCTTAACTGAGTCGCTCTGCTTTTTCATGTTTTTCTGGCAGTCAATCTCATCCTGGTTGCCACGGGTCATGGCAGCTCTGGCCTGCCTCTGTTGCGTCCCCTCATTCCATCTGATGTTGACAGCCCAGTAATTTTTTTAAAAATTATTATTATTATTATTATTTTGGTCCCACAGTCTGTCTTCTCTCCTTCCAGGACTCTGACAACCCAAATGTTAGATCTTTTGGTATAGTCCCACAGGTCCCTAAGGCTCAAGTTCAGAGTTCATATGAAAGGGTTAACAAATGTGCATAAACATTTCTTCCCTACTATCTCCTCCTCCCCAGTATTAAATACCTACTCTGGGCCAAACACTGTGCTAAGATTTTTTTCTCACTATCCTGGTAAATTCTCAAAATCCAGTGAAGTAAAAAGTACTATTCCAATTTTATAGGCAAGGAAGTAGGTTAAGAGAATTAAGTCATTTGCTTAAGGGTCCAAAGTGCCTAGAAACACTTAAGTCTTCTGAATATAAACATTAACAACATACCATTGAAATTTTCAAGTGGAATATCACAATAAGTTCCGGAGAGTTAAAGTTTTCTGAAAGGAACATCTCAAAAGTCCGTTTATCTTGGTGGATTGCCTGAGGCTATAACTTTGTCCAGTGCCTGGGAAATATGGGGGTGCTGAGGAATATGAGCACCAATGTGTGAGATTCTGCAGCCTGTGTTTGATAATGATTTAAAGTACAAAAATTTCCCTATAAGTGGTAACCCTTCAAAGCTCTTTTGAGAAATATAGATGTCTCATATATTCAGACATCTCCTGCCCTCCAAGCCCTTTCAAAGTGAACCCACTTCTGGGCTTGCTTTTCATGGCACATTTTCCACCTTTAGTTTGGCATTCTCTTATTGCAGTTTTGTCTGTCTCCCTAACTAGGTTTTGAGCACTTTACACGAGAGTGTGAGCATCTCACTTAAAGCTTGATTCAGACTTGATATCACTTGTTGTGCATGGGCTATAAGCAAGGCACTTTCAAAGTCATTGTCATTTATTATTTACAACTACCCCTACTGCCTAGTTTTATGCTTGCTGCTTTTAATTTATTTACAAGTTATCAAATAGTGAGTTGGTTCCTTAGTATCCTGCAAAGTGATTAATTAGGATTTTTATTAGTAACATTATAAGCTCATAGATTTAAACACATTTAATGTATTTGAATTAATTATAGTTGTTATCCTTATTGATGCTCAGATAGTACTTTGGCCATTGGAAGCCTATTCAAATTAGTATCTGACTTATTCTGACATGACCCTAGTAGTCTTTGATAGTTTCTTTGCTATCTGATGTGACAAGATGTTGCAGGTTTATCTTATACCTTTCCTGGCCCCAGACCTGGAATTAGCCATTTTCTCAAAGAGTCCTGGTTTCTTAACAGTAGCTAAAGTATGAGCACTAAGAGGTGCTTGTTGCTTTGGGGCTGGTTACACATTTATTTTTTACAAATTAGTAATCAATATAAACTATCACTTTGTATTCTGCTTATTTCCCCACAATCCACAGTTGTGAATATTTTCATTTAATTTTACATTATATTTTTTCCAAAATTTTAAATTATGAAAAATTTCAAACATGCACACAAGTAGAGAAAATAGTTTAACACACATCCATTCACATCATTTCAAATATTTGTTCAATTTGTTTCATCTGTCCCTTTTTCTGTTTCTTTGCTGGAGTATTTTAGAGCAAATCCTAGACATCTACCTGGTCTTATTAGTATCATGTGAGTGAATGTACCATATCTAATGTACACATTCCCTCAGTTAAATATTTATGTTATTTCCAATTATTCATTGTCATATACAGTACAGGCCTATTTTGTCATTCAGGCAGCACATCTTCTGAGAGTTTGACCCAAGAGGAGCCATATTGTTTAGGTATCATTCACTGTCACCTCAGTTCACGTGAAAGGTATTCTTGGATAAGTAGTATGTCTTTCCTTAGCCTGCCTCGGAAGAACATGCCAGTTGGAACTCTGCTGGCTTGCAAGAGCAAGGGAAAGTGTTAAGTTTTGTGTATAGTAGAGAGGTTAAATTTCTTGTGAGGGCTATAGAAATGAGTTATGTTGCTTTGTTCTTTTGACATAATTTTCTAGAGGAAGAATTGGATGTAGGCTTGATGCATATATACTTGGATACCACCACAGGCTACAAGGTGCTGAGGTTAGTGCCTATTAGTCTCTCTAAAGATACTGTCAGTAAGAAATAGTAAGTCAGCAATGTCTATAGTATTCCCCTCAGGGTTTACAGTCTTTTAGCAACTTGAATTATAGTACCAGACACTATATGCTGAGTACCACACAAATGACAAAGATCAGTGCTGTAGGGGCTCAGAAGGGGCTGGTCTAATGTGGTCAGTGAGTTCATGTTACAAGATATGTTTGGATTTTGCTTGCTGCATAATCTGCCATTTCACCTTTCTGAACCCATTTCCTCATATATTCTTAGATTGGTTCACATGCCACCTTCTGGTGGCCTTTCCTGGCCCTCCTTCCCCCATCAGAATGAGTTAAGGACCCCCTTCTCCACTCTCCTATGGCATTGTTATGCCTCTGTGTCACTGTGCACTAGACTGGTAGCTTCCAGAAAGCACCATGCTCTTTGTTCATCCTTGTAGCCCTAGTACCTAATCCACAATAAATTATTGGATAACTAAATCTATAAAATTGGGATAGTTATAAAGTCCAAATGAGATAAGTAGTTTATATGGTTTTAAGTTTTGAACAAATATTACTTTAGGATTGGTTATGGTTCCTTGAAGAAGAAAGCTTAAGCTGGAATTGAATTGAAAGTGTGATTTTTAGCAATAGGTTTTGGGAACTTTCATGGGAGAAGCTATTTGAAATTGGACTTTTTTGTAATACTTAAATTTCACTTTTATAATAAAGTTATTGTGGAAAATCTTATAAATGCAGATCACAAAAATAGTATCAATCAAGAGCACCTGTAATATCGTACCAAGACATAAACATTGTTAATTCTTCAGTGTGTCTCCTAGTCTCTTTTTTTCTGTTTATATATACTTTTTACAGAACATACAAAACAAAATTTACACATACAAAATATGTGTATATTTTTCAAAGCAGGGTGAGGTTGTACCCCTATTGTGTGTACTTGAGGTTAATATATTGAAAATATTTCCCTGTGTCACAAAATAGTCTTCTAAGACATGGTTTATAATGGCTGCATGGGCAGAATGGCATAACACAGAGCTTTTCAAGCATGCTTAATGTAAGGACACTTTAAACAGACATTTTCACATGTTCTTGATGCTGAATTAAATTATTTTTATTATTGTGTATATAAACAAAAACTACCAAGTGTTATAGCAAGGTGCGATAGCTTTTCTACAACTATGAAACTAAAACAAATTTACAAATTAAATATAAAACTTCAGAAATAGTATAATTCACGTTAACAATAGTGGATATTTTGCTGAAACGAAATTTCCACTTAAAATGTGATATGGCCCTTATTTCTATGGCATGTGTCTCACCTGTGTTCCCTTCTTTTTTTCCCCACCATGTTGCTATATTTGGTTTGTATAGCAAGCTAAGAAGTCATTTGGCTTTTAATTGGTACGAACATGTTATTTATATATTGTTACCTTTGTTCTTTCTCATTAGTCATTAGTGTGTGAAAATTAGAGAACTTAAAACCTGATATGAATAAGATTATAAATGCATATATAGGCAATTTAGGAGCATCACTCACTTGTAAAATGATCATTCAGATGATCCAGTATGCACTTCTGTATCTAAAAATCATCCTTGAGATGAAAACTCAAGATTGAAAAAAATTATGGTGAATTTGCAGATCCTTAATGATAGCGTTAATTAGGAAAAACCTCATGCAATTGTAAAAACTGTGGGCCCTGAGGTTAGCTTTGGTTTGGGATCCAAACCAAACCTCCCATGTCCTTTGTGGGCTTGGGTGAATTTCTTAATCTTTCTGAGCTTTAATTTCCTAATCTGTAATGTTAACTTTAACCAGTTTATTGAACAGTTTTACCTCAGTGGAGTTTAAGCATGAATTATTTTATTTTTCTCCAGTCAGAACTCTCAGTTGTGTTTTGTCAAAATCTCCCGGCTTCTCTAGGTAGATCCAGTACATTGGAGTACACAGCTTTCTGGTCACTCTGGGTTATTAAAAGTCTAACATTTAAAAATTTCAATATATTTTATTGAAAACTTTTCCTACTTCTCTTACCAGCCAGATTTTTGGCTCTAGGGATGTGAAGTGGGAAGAGGTGAGTTTGGTCTATTTTTCTACTCTTCTTCCTCTTCCCTCACCTTGGAGAGTGTGGGGATGGGGGAAGATACAGTCTCTCTCTGGGATATTTTGTTCTAGGCTCTTGTTGCTCTGGGTTTAGGGATGAGCAAAAAGGAGAGGAGCAGAGATAAGCATTTCTTAACTGGCTGCTATTAGGTCTTCTTTGATGGCATTTACAGGTTGCCTGATCAACTTTGCCTGTGTGTCCACTGACTTGTACATTTGAGTTCTTTAGAGGGCTTCCCAACTGCGTGGTCTCTAGACTTAGAGAGGAGACTGGTATTGAGTTCAAGTCTCTTTCTGGCCTCTCTTCCCTCCTTCCCTGGTATCCTCCCCACCCCCACCCCCAGCATCTTGCTGTTGGAGTCCATTTGCTTAGTAGGCAGCCCTCTTGGGAACTGACAAGAGGAAATAAGGCCAGCAGTTTTCATGGGGACTTCTTAACCTGGGTGTCTCATCCATGCAAACACTGGTGTAACAGCACAGCTATCCCTTCTGGCACCATTTCTCTTTTTCTTGTCAAGATTGGTGAAGGGTGAATCTGTCAATCAATCTGTAAGACATTCACCAGGCATTTCGATTTTAAAAAGTCTTGCCCTAAGCCTTTTTGGGGGAGTACCCCCTACCTCTGTAACTGATTCTCTTAGAGCCCACTCCCTGTCCACTGTAGGGGTAGGGAGAGTACTGCCCCAAAATACAGCACTTCCCATTAGGTCAAGGGATCCAAGATTCCCCCTTCCCTCTACTTTCCCTTTGTGCACTGAAGAGGGAAGGGACACAAGTGAGGGTTGGGTTAGAAGATCTCATGCTATAGCTTCTTAGTAAGCCCTTGGATTAGTCCAACCCCAGTTATGGACTGTTCTTTTTAATTTGTGGGGAACTCACTTCCTCAGGGTCCTTGGCTGTGGGTTCTATTTGCCAATTCTGGGCAACAGGAAAAGTCCCACTCAACATTCTCTGACATATCTACCTATAGGTTGCTGTGGGTAAATATGATAATATCAGGCACACTGTAAGCACTCTCTGAATGCTAACAGTTATCACTATTGCTGTGCCAAATTTATTTGACCTTCTGTTGTTGGACCTTTAGGTAGTTTACTTTTTCCCACTATTTTAAACAATTCTGTGATCTTTATAGCAAAGACTTTTATCCTTAGAATAAATTCCTATAAATGGAACTTCTAATTCAAAGGGTATCATTATTTATAAGGCTTCTGATACATCATCCTAAATTTCTTCTTTGAAATGATAGGGATTTGGTTTTCCTGATTCTTCTTTGATAACAGATAATATAGCTTTAAAAAATAGTTGGCAATTTGATAGGTGAAGAAACAGTTTCTTATTTTTATTTTGGATTTCTTTGATTGCTACTGCAATATAAATTTTCATACATTCTCGACAATTTTAATTAGTTTCTTACTTATATGACAAGTGCTTTTTGATATAAATTATTTATGTAATTGGGAAGATTAAGCAGCTTGAAAAAAGGGAACTTGGAATAACTTGAGCAGGGGATCTCCAGCGGTAATGAGGAAAATGATTGACTAGACCTGATCAGATATTCCTTTTAAGGGAACAGTTTCCTTTTGAGACCTACTTAGCTTTTTCCCCATAGATTCCCACCATGCAGCTTTCTGATCTTACTTTGGTTTCAAGACCTACCTCAAATGTCACTTACTTTGTGATACTTCTTGATTTCTTCCTGACAGAGATTTGTGTTCCTATATCACTTGCCATTCCTCTGTGTAGCTCTTATGACATTGCAGTGTGACCCTGTTTTTAAATGTCTCTCCCCTAAATATGGTGGTCTCCTCGAGGGCAGTGAGTCTTCTTTTCTGAACCAGTGTTTGGCACACAGGCACTCAAGCAGGAGATAAGATGATGAATAGGAATCATCTTTGTTCTCTGGTAACTCAGAGTTTATCAAGGAATATAAACCTCTAAATTTACTAAATATAATGGACAGTGTTCTGCTTTAATAGAGGCTGAGGAAAGTTACAGGGGCATAGAATAGAATGATCAGTTCTCCTTAGAGTGGGGGAGTATTAGAAAAATCTATAGAGAAAATGACATTTGAGTTAGACTTTGAAGAATGAGCAGGAGCTCATCAAGCAGCTGGGAAGAGAACATTTCAAGTAATGAGAACAACTTAACCAAAGTCTAAAGATATGAATCCATGAATGTTGAGGGAAATGGCTGACCGAGGTCCTACATCCAGAGCAGAAGGTGTATGGACAGAGAAGAATAAAGGATGAGGTTCAGGTGGCCTTCTGTGGCTCCCCAGTACCCCATCTTCATTAACTTTGCTCCCACTGTGTTCCCTTTGTTTTGTCTGTAATATCTTCCCTCTCCCCTGACTCCTTAGACCCTATCAGTCCTACCAAGAGCAAAAATTGATTCATGGAAACCTCTGGGTGGCATCATTGAAATGTAAGCTCCATGCTGAAAAGCTAAGCAAGAGAGCAGTGTCTTACCTAAGTTCCATTTGGACTCCCAGATTCTCCCTAAGAACCGAAATATTTTCTGTTATAGCAGCTATAGGTAAATAGATATTCTTAGCAATTGAGAATGTTACAATTTATTTAGTCCCCCATGATAGGATAACAGTGTCTCTCAAACCTAGGCTTAGACTTTCAAAGAAAAGGTAGCTTCATACTTTTTCTATAATTGATCTGCTACTTCTTTATCATTTACCACCCTATTGTTACAGTTAGTTTTGCTGCACGATAAATCACTCCAAAACTTAGTGGCATAAAACAACTATTTCATTTTGTTGACAGATTCTATAGTTAGGAATTCAGACAGGACACCGCTTGTTTCTGCTCCATAATGTCTGGGTCCTCAGCTGGGAAGGCATGAATGTTTGGGGGGATTTAGCTGCTAGGAGCAGGAATCATTTAAAAGTATCTTCACTCACATTCATGACTCAAAGGGTCCGCTCAGTTGGGGCTGTTGACCAGAGCACCTACAAATGACCCTTGCACGCATCCTCACAACATGGCAGCGTCTAAGTCAGACTTCTTACAAAGGGGCTCAAGGATCCAAAAGTAAATGACTTAATGACCATGGTCTTTTTTTTAATGACCTAGTCAGGGAAGGCACTTAGTATTATCTTCTATATTCAAAGTCAAAGTAGTCACAGCCTGCTCAAAGAAAGAGAACATAGACCCCAACCTCTTGGTGGATGGAGTGTCAAAGAATTTGTGCCACTCTTAAAAATTGCCACAATAATATTTCTTTTTCAGGATAAAGTCTCCTTTGAAATCTTTTTAAAGTTCAACTTCCTCTTCAGCACTTTTTGAGTAAATGCCTCATCCTTCAGAGTTCTGCCCATTTCCTCTTCTCTTCCCCAAAATCTTGTTTGGTCAAGACGGGGATTTGTCTGTATTATTAATCTCCAAATCCTCATCACCTAGAACAGTGTCTGACAAACAGTTGATGTTTAATACATATTACTGCCTGCTTATATGAGGATGCTTACTATTTCTTTGTGCCATTTAGGGAGAAGTGGATAACTATATTGATATCTATGTGATACCCTCTGCTTTGGTGTCTAGTTTAGAGTGTATGGTGGACTTTTCTGTTGAGTTATAATTTATTCCTTTGAGAATGATGTACAGGAATCCACTATGGAGGCTGTAGTGCTGTAATGTCCCTGTACACTGTGAACTGTGCTATAGCCTCAGACCTCCAATGGCCCACCAGTCTCAGAAACTTCTCACTTCCCTGCTCAGGCTTTTGGGAGTGAGCAGTGCTGCCTCAGACTCATCTTTCTGGCCTTCTGCTGCTACACCCAAGCACTTGCTCCTACACCTTATATTAGCACAGAGCTGAAGACTGAACTTTATTAGCAGCCTACAATATCCTGCCCCCATATTATGTCTGGAAAAATGGAGGTCTCGATATTTCTGAGGCTCCATTGCTCCAAGTTGAACCTGCTTTGGTGGGAAGGAGGGGGGAGAGAGAGAGGGAGAGAGAGAGAGAGAGGGAGGGAGGGAGAGAGAGAGGGAGGGAGAGAGAGAGGGAGGGAGAGAGGGAGAGGGGAGAGAAGGGAGAGAAAGAGGGAGAGAAGGGAGAGAAAGAGGGAGAGAAGGGAGAGAAAGAGGGAGAGAAAGAGGGAGAGGGAGAGAAAGAGGGAGAGAAGGGGAGAGAGGTGGTGGTGGTGGTGGGAGCGGTAGGGGTTATGTGTGACTGAGGATCTTGTCTTTGTTCGCTTCTTCCACCCCTTACTTTCCCCATAAGGCCAGAAAGAGCAGGCTTTTCTTTCACTTCCTCTTCCTATATGGCCAGAATTTCTCCTATGTCATTTCCTCCTTTCCAACTCAAGCTTGGCTACAAATAAGGAGGCACTTTATATATGGAGTTCTTGAAAAGTAACTGTCCTGTCAGCAGAGGACAAAATTAGGAAGTATTTCAAATAGTATTTTAACAGCTATTCTGTATTAAAATGAGACCTAAAGGGGGTCGGATGTGGCTCAACTGGTTGGGCGTCCGTCTCCCATATGGAGGGACCCGGGTTCGATCCCCGGGACCTCCCGGTAAAAAAAAATAAAATAAAATGAGACCTAAAGTAAAATGACCTAAGCTAGAACAAGTTACAGACTAGATTCCTCCACCAAACCACATTTTTACAGCATCAGTACAGAAGAAGATGTAGGGGAGTAGTCAGGGCTCTTAAGTGCTGTCCTTTTTTTCCTCCTGACTTCCAGGAATGAATCCTTGGGCCTAAGTTTTCCTTTCAATAAAATGAGGGTATGCTACCAGTCTTCTGATTGGCAGCTATTACAATTTTAACATGTTAAATGAAAGCTAGGGTGATTTGCATGGAAACTAATTTCCTATCTGCTTTTGCTAAAGGTTCCTAACTCGAAGTGTTTCCATATTACCTGGAGAGCTCTAAAAAATACAAATGCTAGCCTGCTGTGGTATGAGTGAATCAGAACCTCTGACAGATGGGGCCCAGGGAAGTGTGTTTATGAAAAGTTCTTCATGTGACTTTTTATGTGTACTCTCTGATTATAAACCTCTCCAAAAAAGACTAGAAATGCAATATCGTGGTATTATGGAAGCAAGTCTTTTTATAAGACTAAGGCCTCGGTTTAAATTGGACTTGGCCAAATTAGAAATCACTTGTTTTCAGCTTTTTGTTTTGGGAAGCAAATCGTGGTTTCATTTATTCCCAAACCCTTTAATAAACCTAGGGCATAGATGCAAAATACCTCCTTATTTGCATGAACTTCCCTAGCAGGGAAGTTCTCTTAACTGGACTGTGGCTGGCAAGCTTCAAGCCAGGAAAGTGCTACGTTCTTTTTTTTACTGCACATGGCGCTGATGTAAACTGTACCATTAAAGCTGCCTGATCCTGAACTAATGGGTTTATGTGGTGGTGGCTACAAAATGATATGCATTATCCTGAGGAGAACAAAGCAGTATTTTCTTATCCTTGTACAGAATTACTATGCAACAAATGACTAAAATGCCTGCTGTGCACAAAGACCTATGCTAGGCTTTGTGAGGGGAAAAAAGTATTATAATAAGGAGCCATATGAAACTGGTAATATTTTGTGGGGGAGGAGGGTGTTTACAGGGCCTTCAACTTTATCATGTCTCAGTTCCTTTTTTTTAATAACAATTTTATTGATATATAATTCGCAAAACATAAAAGTCATTCTTTTAAAGTATAAAATTCAGTGGTTTTAGTATATTCATAAAGTTGTGCAACCATCACCACTATTTAATTCCAGAACATTCTCACTCCCAAAAGGATCCCTGTACCCCTTAGCAGTATGTACCTCTCCTACTAGATTCTGAGGGCTTTGAGAGCGAAGACTAGGTCTTGTTCCCATATCTGTGCCACCTGTAGAACATGTGCTTAATATTTACTCATTAAGTATTTTGATTTGAATTATGTTGACATCCTTAGACTTTTCAAGTTGACTTTAAGAGGAATCACCTTTTATTACCAAGACATCCCTAGTGCAGTTCTCTTTAGATGGAGTTTCTCATTTCTTCAGTTTCGATTCGAAGAAGTATAGTTTAAGACAAGTAAGAGTTAACTTTTTCCTTTTTATAACAAAATAAAAGCAAACAGAACTAGGGGTGGGAATAGGATTGTTGCATTCCTTATTTTCAAGTTATGTTCCCTAAGGATGTCCATGGCTCTGAGGGCAGAAGCTTGGTAGAGAGTATCTCTACCCCATCTATAGACTATGTGGAGTCTTTATAATAGAAGCATATATTGAGCACTTATTTCATACAGAGTATTGTTCTGAGCTCTTCATGTGTACTATTTAATCTTCACAACAGCTCTAAGAGATGGGGACTTTTATTATCTTTACATTTTGGATGAGTTGCTGAAGCTTAGGAAATTTAGGACATTTGCCAGGAATTTAGGAAATTTCCTAACATTTCTCCATTAGAAAATAAAACAACCATATTTTGACCCCAAGTAATCTTCCTCCAGAGCCTGGTTGACTTCTTATAGAATTAACATTTGCTTGAGTCAGACAGACCTGAGTGTGAATCCTGGCTCAATATTTAATAAGAATATGACCTTGGTCAAGTTATCTAATTTGCTACATGGAGTAGTCATTTCATTTGTTTTTCTTTTAAATTCTATTGTGATAACATATATATAACATAAAATTTGCCATTAACTGTTCAGTTCAGTGGCGATAATGACATTCACCATGTTGTACTATCACTACTATCATCCATTACCAAAACTTTTTCATCACTGCTAACAGAAACCCCATAATCATTAACAATCAGTCCCCATTCCCTTTTCCTCCAGCCCCTGGTACTCTGATCTACTTTCTGTCTCTGTGAATTTGCCTACTCTATAATTTCTACTTTTCTCCAGCCTCTGGTACTCTGATCTACTTTCTGTCTCTGTGAATTTGCCTAGTCTAGATAATTGCCTATTCTAGATATTTCATGTAAGTGGAATCATACAATATTTGTCCTCTTGTGTCTGACTTAATTCACTTAGCATGTTTTCATGGTTCATCCTTGTTGTAGTATGCATCAAAATATCATTCTTTTTATGGCTGAATAATATTCCATTGCATGGATATACTACATTTTGTTTGTCCATTCAACTGTTGATGGACACTTAAGTTGTTTCCACCTTTTGGCTATTGTGAATAATGCTGCTATGAACCTTGGCATACAAGTACCTATTTGAGTCCCTGTTTTCAATTGCCAGTCATATGATAATTCCATGTTTAACATTTTGAGGAACCACCAAATTGTTTTCCACAGTGACAGCACCACTTTACATTCCTACCAGCAACACATGAGAGTTCCAATTTCTCTGCATTCTTGCCAACACTTGTTATTCTTTGTTTAATAATAGCCATCCTAGTGGGTGTGACATGATCTTTCATTGTGGTTTTGAAGTTCATTTCCCTGATGGCTCATGATGTTAAATGTCTCTTCGTGTGCTTACTGGCCATTTGTATATCTTTTTTGAAGAACTATCTATTCAAACATTTTTAAATTGGGTTGTCTTTTTGTTGTAGAATTTTAGGAGTTCTTTATATATTCTGTATATGTATGATTTGTAACTATTGTTTCCCATTCTGTAGGTTGTCTTTTCACTTTCTTAATAATGTGCTTTGCATGAAAGTTTTTAGTTTTGATGAAATCCAATTTATCTTTTTAAAATTTTGTTGCTTGTCTTCATTTCATTTTAATTCTCTTCTTCCACTTCTTCGTGGACTTTTCTTTGCTGACATTGTACAACCTGACAGTATCAGGATGCGATGATGGCAGATTTCAGTTCTTGGGTATTTCTTGGAGTTTGGCTCTGTAACAAGCCAGCTATTCAAGTCCTTATCTAGCCATGTTGATTGTTTGCTTTCTCAATCCACTGAGAAAGCCTTGTTACTATGAACTTAATTCTGACCCAGTGGGAAAGATCTTGGCAATATGAGCTTAATGAGAATTTAGGAACATGCTGAATTTAGCTTATAGCAGTAAAGAGAGAGAATATTGTACCCTTAGAATTTAGGAATGCATTTATTAGAGTGTGTGTTTTAAAACTTTGACCAATGCAAGTATTTCCAGAGAAGATGACCCAGGTGATAGTGTGAAAATGTCAAACACAAGTAGGTAGAGCCTCAGAGCCATTTTGGTTTAAGGAAAACAGGAGGAAGCAGACTTATTTTCTTCTATGATGTTTCTTGCATTTCAGTTTTTGAACTAATGAATCCTGCATCTTATTCCTACTTTCCATGGAAATAATAGTATTCCCTACTTGCTGAGCATGATTTATTGCCTTTTCTGGATGACTGTTTCAAAAGTCCAGCCAAAGTTGTACTAAATATAGTTTCTGAGAATCTGGAAAGCCAGAAACCTTCACTATGAGTTGAGGAATCATGGCTCTTAGTCCAAGTGATACCGTAGCATTGATCCTATTGGGGTTCCTTGTAGTAATAGAAATGAATAAAATAAACGTTTTCTGCTCTGAAATCTACAGGGACTTTGTTAGAATTGGAAGAACAGTATTTTCCAGTGCTTTGAGCTCTTGGGCAGAAGAATTGGCTTTATTATCGCTAAGTCTAAACGGGCTCCTAATTACGGTTGTCTTTGAAAAGGAAGGAATGAGTTGATTTCCATGTGTGCTTACTTAAGTTGTGAGAGGAGTATGTAATATACAGAGATTTACATAATTGCTATTCTTGGAAGGTACATAAGGCATAAAAATATAAGTATCCCTGTTGTTATTTGTCCTTGAAAAAAAACTTGACTCAGGTCTTCCTTCTCTTTGGGAGCCAAGATGGCTTTGTTTTGGAATACTGTGGCCCCAGCAGAAGAGGGCTGGGGAAATGCCAAAGGTGCATGTGTCAATGTCAATTCAGTTCATTGGGTTTTGAACTGAATGCCTACATGTTCAAAAGCCTACGTGATGTGCGTTAAGGGGCCCAGTCTCGAAAAAAATGGATCAGTCAGCTAACTGAGATCCACTGAGAAAAGTGCTTCAGAACAGACATAAAGTGCTCTCAGAGCATAGAGGAAGGTACAACTAATTGACTAGGAATGATCACAGAAGGCTTCAGTGAGACGTTATATGAATTAGGTCTGGAGGACCCATAAATGTTGGACTGAAAGGGAAAAGAAAGGCATTTCAACCAGAAAGAACACCTTATGAAGTTGGTCCATTTCATTCTGGAATTATCACAATGGAGCGGTGATATGGGAGAGTTTGCAAGATCTTTGGGGCCGGTTTGTAAAGACTCTTGTATGTTATGTTAAGGAGTTAGAGCTTTTATTCTTTAGGCAGCAGAGACTGTGAAGACGTGTATAGCTTTTAATGGCCTGACTTCACATATATTCTACACTTGATCTTAGCCAAAAGGCCGAGAAGTGATCACATATATTCTATAGTAACCTCTGATTCTATAGTCAGATTCAGGAAACATTCCATACTATATTTATCTTTCTGGGAGACTCTATAATAGGGGTTCTTAACCAGGGATTTGAATTGAAATTTTAAAAATTCAAGAAAACATTATTCTTGTGGGGATGTGTTGGTGCAGGTGTGATTTATTTATTAAATAATACATAGTATAGTGTGAACTTAGTAAGGGGTCCGTGGTTTTTACCTGATTGGCAAAGGGGTCTGTGGAACAAAAAAGGTTAAAACCCCCTGTTCTATAATGTACATAAGCACAATGAATGCTCTAAAATGATAAATACGTTTAACTTGTTTAACACATGGTCAAATGTGTTCAAACATGGAAACATTTTTTTTTTTTATCTTTTAGTAACATGTTTAGTACATCTGAAATAGGAAAAGGAGAAGGAAGAGAAACAGGTTTCTGGGGAAATAAAAGAAAAACATTGTTTACCAATCTGTCAGTATTTGGGGAGTGGTGGAGGAGCCATTTCTTAAGCCTAAAGGTAGCCCTGGACTTGGAGTGAGGAGGTCTAGGTTCTTACTCAGACTTTACTGTGAAGTAAACTGTGTACCCCTGGCCAAACCACTACTTTTTTGAGACTTATCCTCAAGACACAGATAATATTGCCTGACTACAGGTTAGTTGGGTACTGTGTTATACACTTTACATATGTTAGCTCATTAACTCCTCAAACCAAGCCCAAAGTTAGATCCCCATTTCAGAGAAAAGAAAACCAAGGAATTGAAAGATTAAAGAAATTCCTCAAGATCACATTCTAATAAGTGAAGGTGTTAGACAGGTGAGGGATAGGGTATTTTAATGAAGAAATAATTTAAAGCACTAACTGAAAAGGGGCAGGCAATCTTCAAGGAACCCTATGTATATCTGGTATGTAGCCCACTTGGAAGGGTAGTAGGAGAAAAGAATACAAAAGGTAGGTTTAGACCAGGTTGTAGAAGCCTTTGAATGCCATGCTTTATTTGCATTTTCTTCTGTAGACATTAGGTAATCATTATCCCAATTTTCAAATGAGGCCTTGGAAATGTTATTATTCAATGTTCAGTGACTCGAAGGTGACCTATATTTAAATATACACCATTATTTTTTGTATTGCTAAGAAGGAAAAATTGCCTTACTGAAAGAGCACTCAAATTTACTTGGATGAGGGTTTTTAATCTGTCATTCTCTTGCCTACACAAAAAGGAAACTATAAGTGAAACATATCAATAAAGGATTCCTGAAAAAACTTCTTATTTAATTTCAACTTCTGAATCATTTTTTGACTCATTGTCTTTATTTTTCTACCCAATAACTGTCCTATGGCATCAAGTACATTGATGGTGCAGCTTTTCTTAAAAATGTTTCATCACTGTCTTCAAGATTTTCTTCCAAATCACTGACACATATTCTGTAAGTTTCAACACCAACACTTTCTTGATCTTACCAGAAGATCTTATAAGAAAGTCTTCTCACAACTACTGAGACTCATATTTCCCCTTGAAATGGTCCTTGAACGATCTGTTCAGGTTGTACTTGTCTGGTCACACCGCCAGAAATCACAGCCAAATATGCCCTTGTGCAGGCAATGACAACTGTGTTCTTACTGCAGCTTGACTAACAGTGACAGCAAGATAGCATCTTACATCTTATTTCATGCTGTTTATCCTGTTTTCTCTGCCCCCTTCTCTTCTTGCCTTTCCTTGGATTCATCTGTTTTTTTTCTTCATTCCTCTATCTCTTCCTCCTGTGATTTGGAATTCACACATTCTATTTGTGTTATTTTAATTGTTTGTCTTACATTTTTTACACGAATTCCTTACTTGAAGTCTAAAATAAAACATCTCTTCCCTCCTTAGAATTCAAGTTCCTTAGAAATTTCTGCTTTACTTCTGCTTACTCCCTTTGGTCTTATCTTTACTGTTGTCAAGTCTTTTGATTCCAGCTTGTTTTTACATACCCCAAATTTGTGCCATGCTGTTTTACACTGTCAGTAATTTAGATACCTACATATTTGCCAATTTTTCTTTTCACCAACTTAGATAAACATGTTTGTTGAATGGATAAATGACCATATTAATGAAGAGTTAGAGAACCAGGAATGCAGTATATCTTAGCAAAAACATCTATAATAAATGTCCCTAAGCAAGGCTCATCATAAATCATATCTGATGGCCACTTGGTATTTAAGTACTATCTTATATCCCATCATATTAAATGAATTCAGTAGACAGTTATGCCCCCTCTGTGTTTTCAGCCTTGATAGAGGGTGTTCCAGTGATGCAAGAGAGGAAAAGACTCCTGCCTTTGAAGAAGCCTGTGCTTTACATATGAATAATAAAAGCTGATACTTACTCATTAAAAATATTTAGTAAGTCTCTTTTATATATGAAGTATATCCTGGGCACTGAAGGATGAAATTGAACAAGAGAGACAAGATGCCTGACAATGTTATTCTAGGTACTAGAATAGTAACCAGAGAATGAAAGCACAGATCCCTGCCTGCATAGAGTTTACAGGCTGATGGGGGGAAAGACTGACAATAAGAAAGAGAAGATGCCATGGAGAAAAAGAAAAGTGTGGATATGGAATAGTAAGTGGATGTGTGTGAGGGACAATTTTAAGTAAGGTAGGGAGGGCCCCTGACTGGGAAAATTGAAACACAAAGGAGGTAAGGAAAGGAACTGTTACCGGATTTTGTCTAGGTTCTTGACATATGCTGCAGAAATGAATTACAGAGCATATCGGGTTAGTTAGCCCAGTAATTTATTAAGATGAGGAGGGAAGAAAAATGGGAGAAAATAACAGATCATGGGTCCCTAGTAGAGAGTAAGGGGCTGAAGAGTGATAAAGTGGGCTGATTTATAGACTATAATTTCTTATTATAGATTATAAATGCCCAGGTTTTACTTGCATGTTCTTTCAGGCATGGGGGACACGGCAAGAACAGGGTGCAGAAGCCAAGAGGGCCAAGAGAGAGCAGGGAGACTTGACCTTTGCACTTGCTTTTTAAACCATTAATTTTTCCACCCCTTTGCTAATGGCATGGAAGGAGTCCCAGCTGTTTGCTGTTTTGATTGATTATCCCACCCATCAATCCCCCAGGTGGACCCAATGATAATGTCCCAGGAGGAGAATATCCGGGACTTCTGGCTTCCGGAGAGAATCTCATTCTAGGTGGCAGAAATCTCGAGAGGGTCTTCCAGCAGCCATTTTGGGGGTATTGGTGTCCATGTGGACGTCTTACCCGTTCCAGATCCGTCTATTGATTCCCTATATGAAGCCTGCTTCAGAACCATGAAGTTGTCTGGAACAGGATTTTGAGGAAGAAGAAACTGCTAGAGTAAAGGCTCTGAGTCAGAAGAACACAAGAAATCCAGTCTGGCTTCAGTGGAATGAGTTAGGGGAGGTATGGTAGGAGATGAAATCAGAAAGGTAATTGGGGAATAGAAAAGTTGGGCCATTGTGAGGAATTTCATATTAGCTAAGTGAGGAAAGAGTGAACCAAGCATAATGAAGGAATTAAGTGGTTAGGTAATTGAATAAAATATGGTTTGAGTACTTCAAACACTTTTCCTTCACATTGTTTTTTTTTTTTCATGAGTGGATTGAAGATAATTTGTCTTGGATGATTTTGGAGTTTTTTCTCCTCAAATTTTGAGGTGGGAGAAGTTCCAGTAATAGTGGAATAGTTTTTATCAGACCAAGTCTCCTGCAGAAAGAATTTATAAGCTTTAAACAAAATGCATAAAACAATTATTTGAAGGCACTGAAGAGCAACCAGAAGTAGGCAAACAATAGAGGGGATTTGATTCTTAAAATAAGGGAAAGACGTTTATGCAGCTTTTCTTCTGAGGGTATTCCCCCATCAGAGTGGCTAGAACTCAAGCTGTAGTGTTGGCCTGAAGAGTTTGAGACTGACGGAGAAACTGGAAATTGAAAGGGGAAAATCCTTGAAGAGGGGAGTCACAAAATTTGTATATAAACACCCCTTAAATATTTGGCTGGTTTCTGAATTACGTTTGCATGAGTGAGACTCTCAGGATCCAAGGAGAAAACAACGGCTGGAAGACTGGTGAGATCGCAACTGCTTCTCACCACAGGGGAGACATGTTTTGCAGTTAGAGCCCTGCCAAGTTAGAGGGGCTTGGTAAACACCTCAGCTTTCCATTAAAACTATAGATGGGCTGCAACTCAGAATTAAAGATTATGTCTCCAGACTAAGGGAATTATCCTAGGACTAAAGGTAATACCAAAATAGACCTGCCCCAACAAAGCTTAAAATCTTCCCAAAGTTCAAGGCTATCCTTCAGTAATTTAACTACATGTTGGAATAACTCTTCAGAGAAAGATTATGTAGTCCAGAATCTCTACAATGTATCATCCACAATAAAAAAGGAACCCTTAGCATATGAAGAAAAGGAAAAATATCCATATCGAAGAGGAAAATCCATTTTTAAAGACCCACACACAACCTAGATATTAGAATTAGCAATAAGGACTTAAAACTATGATAAATATGCTAGTGTCTGCGGCAAAATAGTTATGTAATATGTGGATAGATAGAGAATTTTGGAGAGATTTGGAAATTGTGGAAGAAAAAAGTCAAATCGAGATTCTAGAACCAAAAAATATAATATGAAATAAAAATTTTAATTAGATGAAATTACTAGAACATACAAGAAAAAGAAGACAGGATCAGTGAACATGATGGGTCAAAAGGAATGATTCAAACTAAAGCACAGGGAAAAAAAAACAAGACTGAAAGTAAAATGAGCAGAAACTCAGTCACTTGTGGGATGATATCAAGAAGTCATCATGTGCATAACTGAGTGCCAGAAGAAGAGAAAAATGGACAGAAAAATTATTTGAAGAATATTTGGCTGAAATTTTGTCAAATTTGGTCACAAACAGCAATCCATAGATCCTGGAAGCTCACCAAATTCCAAGAAGGATATGCATAAAGTAAAACATACATAGGCCCTCCTACCCTCATCTCAAACTGCATTTATAATTTTGTGACTGAGGATCATTTGTTTGTTAATGTACTGTGCCTTCAACTTTAAACAACTTTTTATTTTGATATCCTGTTGACTCAGTAATGCTTAGGATACCAGTTGTTTTGACAAAACTGAACTTGGCCTAAAATCAAACCTTGGCACACAGGTGTGATACAATTAAACAGGAATCATCCATTCATCCATAAATACTATAAGAAGAAAATTTATGCAGTAGCCTGCATTAGAGCTTTTTGATACTTGCTGACTGGGGGGAAACAAATAACAAACATCTTGAAGCATATTAATAGAATTAGTTTCTACTGTGGCAAACTGTATTTAGTTAACATTCTGATTTGCTCAGTCTACCTTGGATAGGTATTTAGAACCTGAAAGTTTTTTTTAAAAAGTCCTTCCAGTCGTGATGAGGTGATGTATGAATACACACATACATTCAAAACACTCTTTTTAAAGTAAATATAAGTAAATACGTTCTTCCAGTGTTTAGGCTAATGTTTATGTGCTAGCTAAATGTGGGCATACTATTAAAGGGAAGACATGATTATGTACACATAAACTCCTAATGAATCTACTCCTAAGGAGCCCTACTAAAACTAAGTGATTGTAGCAAGATCATAGGATTCAAGGTTCATATACAAAATTAATTGCCAATATATAGAGAAATACAGTCAAACAATTAGAAAATGAAATAAATACTATTTACTAGCATGAGAACCCATAAAATATTTTAGAATAAATTAAACAAAAATATACAAGATTTATATACTGAGAACTACCAAACATTGCTCAGTGAAATTAAAGAAGACCTAAATAAACTGAAAGATGTACCATGTTGAGGGGTTGAGAGACTCAGTATTGTTCATATGTCAGTCTTCCCCAAATTAATCTATAGATTTAATGCAACCCAATCAAAATCCTTGTAGAAAAAAAAAATCCTGGTAGGCTTTTTTGTCAAAACTTATGTGCAAGTGGCAAGGACTTGGAAGAGTGAAAACAATATTGAAAGTAAAGAATTAAGTTGGAGGATTACAAAACTAAAGCTCCAGTAGTCAAGACAGTGTGCTTTTGGCATAAGAATATACAAATGAATAAAGGGACAGAACAAAGAATCTAGTAAGCCAACGCATATATTTTCAATGAATTTTCAATAAAGATACTAAGGAGATTAAATAGGGAAAAGAAAACCTTTTCAACAAATGATGGTGGAACAACTAGATAACCATATCAGTAAAAAATGAATCTTAAAACCTCAATCAGATACTTCTTACTAAAATAAAAAAGTCTGTCAATACCGAGTATTGGCAAAAATATGGACAAATGGAACTCTCATACATTGCTGGTAGAAATGTAAACTGGTAAAATATTTTGGAAAATTGTTTGAAGTTTCTTATAAAGTTTAACTTACACCTCCCCAATGACCCAGCAAATATATTCCTAAGTATGTACTTAAAAGAAATTAAAACATATATTTATCAATAGATTAATGCAGGAATGTTCACAGCAGCTTTACTCACAAAGACCCAAAATTGGAACATTTGTTTATGCCTATAAATACATGAATGGATAAAGAAATTGTGGTACTTGCATACAATGGAATGCTACTCAGCAGTAAAAAAGAATGAACTGTTAATACACACAACAGCAAGGATGAATCGCAGAATCATTATGCAGAGGGAAAGAAACCAGTCACAATAGTATGTTCTGTATGATTTCATTTATATGAATTCCAAAAACAGGCCAAACTAATCCATATTGAGAATAATCAGAAAATTGTTACAAGGCAGTTTTTTGTTTTGTTTTGTAAGAAAACAGGAAATTTTCAAGATAGGAAATATTCAATATTTCAATATTCAATATTCAGTAGTGTAGACAATTCTCAAAACCCATCCATCTGGACACTTCGAGTTATGTGCATTTTATCATATGTTATGTATACCTCAATTTAAAAAAAGGGGCGGGGGGAAGGCTTGTATAAGAATATTTATTTGTAATAGACCAAAACTAGAAACAACCCAAATGGGCACTATATTCCGTAGTAGCAGAAGTCATATTCTTTTCAAATATTCAAATAATACATGTTTAAGTAATACATATAAATCATAGCTAACCTTCATTTAATCCTCTTATCAATTTAATGAAGTAAATTGTGAAAGCTTCATTTTTATAAGTCAGGAAATTATGCTTAGAGGGCGATTGGTCTTGTTCAAGATGGCAGTCATGGTGAGAGGTGAAACATCTCTCACTTTTGAAAGTGAGCAATGAATGTTTTTGCAACTTAAAACCCAGTTTCTTTCTACTCAAGATCATAGAGTGAATTAGTGTGAGTATTGGGTCTAAAAGCCCAGATCTACTGAATCCCAGTCTAGAGCTAGAAAACTCTATCATCTTCTCATTGCATTCCAACAGAAATTTCGATATTAAAAAACCATTTTGCTCACAGTCCAACCAGTGGGAAACCTGTTTTGTTGGTCAACTGGTTGATAAAACCCTTCCCTAAAAGAAAGTCTTATCTTTCTTTTCCTGTTGTTTTGAATTTATACTTCCAAAAGAGGAAGCCAAGGGCATTTTAATTGAGTCAACTGGGACATGCTTTTAATCAGGTCTTTCATGTTACAGCTTCTGGTAAGTGCCTTGAGATCTCTTAATAATCTTGCCAAATCAGCACTTCAATTTGGAACTTATGAGTTTAGAGAGCCATTGATAAACTAGCTAGCTTCCCTATGGAGAATAGCTGAAGCCTCTGGAGGACAGAAGACTTAAATTAGACTGAAGTGTGAGATTGCAATGGGAAATAAGGTGAAGAGAAGGAGTTACTGATCATATGGTTCAGAAATCTTGACGGTCTTAAAAACTTGTTTGTTCTAATTTTCCTTTTGAATAGGTAGTGAACATTTGATGATTGCTTCCCCTTGATCCATTTCCCCTTTCTTTTTCCTAACTGTGCCCTAATTTCCTTTATGATATCTTTGTGGTTCTGGGAAAGCTGGCTCTATCCAACCTAGACGTAGGTCTGGCAGTCAGCCCATTCCAACCCCTTGGCCACCATGATTATTTTGAACTGGGCATGTGTCCTAAGCAGGTAGAGTCTCAGTGAGCTCTAGTTGATGTGGTATAAAGATGTGAGGCCTTTATTCTGCCATGATTTATTTAGTATAAGTGACTATCGACCTTTTTTCTTATCCCAGGCTTGTAAAGGGATTCACACCATTGTAGATAAGCAGTTAGGTTGAAAGGGAAAGAGAGAACTAATGCCTTCCTGCAAGTGTTCTAGCTACCATGGCAGCCCTGGTGACCTTGGGCACTAGAAATTTATCTCAGGGCCTCTAGGACTCTCCTTGTGTCTCATCCCTACTTGTCTGTAGTTGGCTGTCTTTCTGCCTTTAGACAGGCTTTCTCTAGGTAATAGGAAAGGAGATTGCCAGCAACCCCCATACCTCCCTGCTCCAAGACCCAAAAGGCATGGCCTCTACTGCTCGAACTTCAAATTGAGGACACTGAGACAGCTTGGATCATACTTCTACCCCTGGACAAATCACTATGGCCAGAAAAATGGAGAACTGTGGTCAGTCAGGCCTTGGTCACAAGCGCTCTATCTGACACCCCTGTGCTCATTGGGAGGGGTATGTGAGGCAGTCCCACCCAGAATCATGCGTGCATTGCATGAAGAGCCATTTCCCCAAGGGAAGGGGAAATGGTACTAAATAGTAGAACAAGTGTTCACTGTTATTCAGTATTGCTTTTCTTCCTGAGCAGGTTCATTCTCCTTGTCTGCTGTAGGGGTAGGGTGGTAAGTGAGGGGGAGGCAGTGGGAGAATGGGAAAGCAGTGGGCTGACAGAATGAAGTATGGATTTTATTGCCACTTAACTATGAAATAGGTAATTTTTGCATGCAGTAGCCTATTAGATCTCATTTAATTTATTGTGATATTCCCATTTCAGTCAGAAACAAACTCAGGCTGGTAAGAAACTAGTCCAGGACGACAAAGCATAAAGTGATAGAGGCAGGAGCTAAAGCTAGATCCATTTAACTCCAAAGCTTAGGATTTTACTACCATACCATGCTACTCAGAATGAAGTAAGCAAGACTTACCTGGTCAATACACTATTCCCCCTTGCTCCCCTAGTTACTCCTCAACATCTTCCCACCCCCATCATGAACCTGGATTGGGACTTGAAACCTAGGTTTTCCAGACTTATGTGATTATCTTTGTCTTATCCCACAGGAGACCAAGGATGCATTCTCCAACTTTTAAACAGAAGTACTTATGTATTGACCTAAACCTGGGGAACACATTTCTGAACACAGCCTTTTACTTAACTTGATGAAATCTTGTAGCGAGAACCAGATAGCGTGTATTTGAATCCCAACTCCACTGCTTACTAACTAGGTAACATATTCAGTGCCACAATTTATTTGTCCATAAAGTGAGGACCTAGCTCATAGGGTTTTTTTGTGAAGATTAAATGAGTTAATATATAAAGTACTTATAACAATGAGTAGTACAGAGCAAGTACTATGTGAGTGTTAGCTCTCTTTATTACAAGGGTTAATGTTATTCACCAGTAAGGGACTTTTCTGCCAATGCCCAGGCAGCAGACTTTTAGCTTCAGGAATCTTCATTTTGCTACTGGGGTTCACATCTGGGATGTATGTAAGCTTTCAGAGGAACAAGCCCATTTTACTGTAATCTAAGGCAGAAGTAGATTATTTATGACCCAGGGAGCACAATTCTGAGGGGGAACAGTCATCCTGCCTGACAGGTCCTGCTCACACACATACCATGAACGTTTCCTCCATATTTCCTCTTAGTATACCTACATCCTGATTGTTTAAACACATGAGTTTAAATAAACGTCCCTTTATATGACTGTGGGAAACACACAAGTCAGGAGTGCACAGAATTACCACCTGCAAGGTACTGAAAGTGATTTGACAGGTGGGTGATAGACGGAGTGAGAGGCTTGAATACAAGTGGCAGGGACCAGAATCCCAGGGAGAGTCTGCAAATATAGCTTCTGAATGAAATGGAATATAATTTCCTCAGTGAGGAGATAGGAATTGCAGAATTTCAGAGATGCAAGGCCCCAGGAGAGAAACCAAAGTCCACTGTGTGTGACAGACACATCAATCACTGAGTCAAATAAGGGAATGGAAAGATATATCAACCTCACTGACTATGGAAGCTTGACAGGTTTGGGGGTGGCTCAGTTCTGGGGCTCTTTTTCTGCCCCTCTCTAGCTCAATTCAGATTAGTACCTGATTCTAGAATTGGATCTGAAGCTCATTTGTAATTGATAACTCAAGATTTTGCCTACATATCAATGGACATATTGGGAACTATACCTCCATATGTTGTTAAAGCTATTTAGTAATTGCTAGTCTGTTTATGTTTATGCCGTTGTCATTTTACCATACATTTGCTATACTGTTCAATGCTTTTTCCATGTTAAACCATTTTTATAACAAAAGTTGCCCCCCTGTCTTCTGATAGAAAATACACTTTATATCAGAAGCAGAGCCTTTGAGTTTTTCAAACTGTATCCGGATCAAAAAACAAAAGTCAGGCTACTTCAAAAAGAAGATAAATAGTTGCAGCTTTTGATTTCAGAAAATTCATAAAATGGACAAGTATTTTTTGTAGTAATAGTTTAATTCAAATACTTGAAGTGTGCAGTTTGTGTTCTTCCCTTCCTTATAAATGTCCTTGTGTACAAAGTGGAATTTTCATACCATGCTGCAATAAAAACAAAATTTGAATAGACTTGATGCTCTTCATCATTTGAAGATTGAGCTTAGCAACTGCATTCTGGCATTTGTTTCCCTCCCCATTCCTCTGCCTATTTTATGTGTAGAGTTAATAATTCCCTAGCATGTTTTTTTTTTCTTAGTTCCCTAATGTGTCCACCCACCCATTGCCCAGCCTCAAAGAGAATTAATGGGTCTCACCTTTATTACTCCATAGTACTGTGTATAGCCTTCTATTATAGCACTAACTGCATTAGATTATAGTTGCATATGGATCTCTCTCCAACCCTCCCATTCCAATAAATTTTAAAGCCTTGGGGATAGGAATATTTTTATTCATCTTTGTATTTTTAGCATCCAGCCTAATGCCCAGCCTATATGAAGGCAGTCAGCAAATATTTGAATGAATCATCATTTTATACATTAAAATATGGGTGATGAGTGAGGCACAGCAACTTGACTAGCATATCCAGTCAGTAGTAGAACTGGGACTAGAATCCAGGACTCCACATCTACTCCTCCAATCCTCCCTTCCCCTGTTCTTTTTCCATTATATTAGGTGTCTTTTGGTCTAAACAGTCAGGTTCTAGACTTACATAATATTATAGTGAATTCAGATATGGCACAACAAAAGCAAAGCCTGTGATTATTTGTATTGCAGACCCTGGTGTTTAAAATTTGTTTTTGTTTGAGGGTTGATAACAAGGATGTAAGATTGGAGAGACATATACAGCAATCATCACCTTGAAAATCTTCACTTTGGAAGTGGCATTTTTGGATTATAAAACTAAATTGGGGGAGTTGATGTGGCTCAAGCAGTTGGGCGCCTGCTTCCCATGTGGGAAGTCCCAGGTTCGGTTCCCGGTGCCTCCTAAAAACAAACAAACAAAAAGCAACAACAAGCAAACAAATGAAAAACCAACTCAGGGGAGCCGATGTGGCTTAGTGGTTGAGTGCCTGCTTCCCACATATGAGGGCCCAGTACCTGAAAAAAAAAAACCTAAATTGGGAACTACTTGGCTTTTTAAGCCACTTGCTAGAATGTGTGACTAAAATTAGTCTCATAGTGTGTTATAATACAATATTGGTTCAGTTAAACCTTCTAGTTTATCAAATCCTTGCCAAAAATGGGTCTCAGAGAAGATAAACTGGGATTAGAATACTTTTAAATGTAGATTTACATTTAAAAAATGTTCCAGAAAAAGGTATCTTCACTTAACAAAAGTAATTCCTACAAAAGCCTGCATTGGTAACAACGCTATGTCAGGCACTGTGCTAGGCTGGGATTTATTCAGGTAACAAAAGTAATTCCTACAAAAGCCTGTATTGGTAACAACTCTATGTCAGGCACTGTGCTAGGCTGGGATTTATTCAGGTTACACATATCCTGTCTCTCCACTTTCTCTGTCTTTTTTGTCCCTTTCCTTGCTTAATAGTTTTTCTCTTTAAGAAGGTAGCTGATAAATGAGGAATCCGTAAGTTCTTTTTAAGATTTTTCCCTAAAAAGAAAGTTTCTAATTAGAGGCGTTGAGTTTGGCTAGGGAATAACCCAAGCCTTAAGTACCCACTGTTGAACCCTAAGGGACTGGTCACATTTATTTGAAACACAGTTGTTATTGTTTTTCTATCTCATCAGCTAAGACTTGGTTATTTACTGCCTTTGTTCTTACAGCTACAAGGTACGTATGTTCCAGGCATTATGGAAGCCCTTAATCTCACAGCACCTCTAGTGCATATCCCTGGCAGATATAAAGCAGAGGCAGAAGGGTAAGAGCTGAAAGAGAGAGAGGCTAATGTGAAAGCACTTTGTAAACTCACAAAGAATGGTATTTTGTACAGAGCCTATCACAGAGCTGATATTCAGTAAAAGTGTGTTGGTTAAAAAGAAGAGGGGGAGAAAAAGCACCTTTTACTCACACCAGAAATTTGCTCTTTTTTTCTGCTCCTCCCACCCACATATCCCATCCAAAACATAAATAAAATTGATTCTGTTAGAACCTGGAGCATTAGCTAAAAAATTGTCCAAATCACCCATACTGGTGATTTTCCTCTGTGAAACCATTCAATCAATTAGGAATTGTGTTTTCTAGAAATAGAGACCTAACATACAATACAAGGATTATTCTCTCACATATAAAGTTTAGAGATAAGTGATACAGAGTTGGTGTAATGGATCCATGGAATCATCAGGGACCTGTGCTCTTTCTGTCTTTTTACTTTGCTGGTGACTTTCATACTTACCTGGAAAAGCTCTTTTTCCCTTTCTCCTGCTACCTGGAAGGTAGATATAATAAATGGTGCTCCAGAAGTCATCTTGGCCCATGAAGGTCCAAGACTACAGTTAACTATTCCTGGATCTGCTCTATTTCTGCTGTCCCTATAATCTTGTAACAACAGCAATAGTGATTACAAAGGAAATCAGTGTTCTGGAAGATCCAAGTAGTGTTTCAAAGTAGTTTCTTTTCCTAGAAAGGAAAATAGGCCATTTATTGTCTCTGCGTTAAAGTTATCAGTAAAGAATGAAACAATGAGTCCGAAAGGTAAGAGAATCTTCTGTGCCAGTGGAAAGTGTCATTAATATGGCTACATAAACTGCTCCTTACCTGCATTCACAGGGTCTTCCTTCTGCAGAAATGTACCCTTGGAAATTAAGAAAAGGATGAGTCCTTTTGAATCATGCAAGTTTATAGCTCAAACAACCTTGGTCAGCTGAAAGGTGCAGGGAGTGACTAGAGTACCCTGCAGCATAGATTAACACTGTGCCAGTCATAATGTATATATTTAGTTTCAGTTCTTACAGTAGCCCTATAAAATATTATCCCCACCTTATTTTTAAGGAAACTAAGGTTTCAGAGGGTTTATGTCACTTGCCCAAATGTCATCCTTGCAGTAAGGGATGGCACTGGGATCGGAATGCAAATCTGACTAGCTTCAAAGCCTTTTTTTTTTCCTAGACAGAACAGCTGTCAGACAAAGGAGGTCTGATGGTCCTTCAAGTGTCTTTACTTACAGTCATATGCAAAGCTGTCTCCCCTAAGAATTGGTGTTTGAAGTTCTTGGTTCATTCAGTAAACATGTACCTCAGCCTAGCTATAAACATGAACAGTGCTGGGTACCAAAGGGGGACACAAAAAAATCTAATAATAACCCCCTCCTTATGGAGCTCCCAGTGTAGTGAATGATCATAAATATCAATAATGCTGGGCAGAATGTTGTTAGTAGTGTAAACTGAGGTCATCTTGAAGGATCATGGAGAAGGGATCTAATGAGGAAAGAAAAGTCAGCCTAACATCTCTTTTAGCCACCTCAGCTCATTGAATCTTCACAATAACCATGGAGATAGTAGTGTCCTGATTACACAGCAAGTAACTGGTGTATATGATTCTTAAACTCAAGACTGTCTGGCTCCAGGGCTCCACTCTTTCCGTTAGATAATTAAGTGTAGTCTAAGTATTGTTTTTTCCCTGATGTCTTAAAAAAAATAATACATCCATGGTAGTAAAATAATATGTATATGGTAGAATGGAACTCAATGAATATATCTGTCCAGATTCCATTGGTTCCACCTGCCTCTTGGGTCCTTGGCTGCTTGTGCAGTGGCAAGTCCCAGCTACTGCTGCAACGTTCACCTTATTTCCCAACACTGCTGGCTATCTTAGCTTCCTTCAGCGCACTCTGGTATAGTCTCTGTTGTGCCCACTGTGGAGAGAGCAATAACAGCTCGAATGCCTACACTGCCTCCCTCCCTCCATCACCTGCCCTCTCACCCCAATCTGAGGTACCATGATTCTATTTAGCCTCCCTGGAGACATTCTGGTCGAGCAACTCTCTGTGTTTTCATGGTAAGCTATAGCCAGTTTGGCAATGCACAGCCTTGTATTTGCTTTCCCTCCTACCCTGCCTAGCTAAACTTTTTTCCGCTTTCCGCTCTGGAATTTCAACACCTGATAAAGTAGGTAAACTGATTTCTAGGGAACTGTTTTCTAGGAATCTGGTCAAGTTAGTATTTGGTGAAAAATAAATATTTATCCCACCCAGTCCCTTTTCCTGTTTACCCTGTTTGTACCTTTTTTTTTTTTTTTTTTTCACTAAACAGTATAATGATAGGTAATATTTGAATGTTTATGTGCCAGGCACTGTTCTAAGTCCTTATAATTAATGAGCATTGCAACCCTATCAGATAAAATAAATTCTAGAGATTGTTCCATGATACATATATCAATTGCATTTGTTTTATTTTTTAGAGGAATGATTATTGCTTTTGTTAAAATGGTACATATTCATTATTTTTAAAAAAGTGAAGAAATGCTAAAAGATTCAAAGAAGAAAGCAAAAATCACCCCAAATCCCATTATCTGGGAAATGACCATTAGACAAATAACATTCCAGGCAGCTCTCATGAATTTCATTTTTTCTCAAAAACTGCATACTGGTTTGTGAGTACACCATAATTTAACCAGGCTTCAGTTGATAAGTATTACATTGTTTTCTCTTTTTTTCCTACATTATAAAAAAAGCATGCTGTAATGACCATCCTTATAAAAATGCTTTTGTATTTCTATAAATTTTCTGACATGTAGGATATGTTTTTCTCCTCCCAAAATTTTATCCTACTTATCACCTTGTGCCTATTGTCCCTGATACAATGAAAAAGTTATTTAACAGCAAGATGATCTACCCTTATGTGATTCCACTAATGGAAGAGAATGGAAACAAAAATATGACAGAGATGCAAGTTTCTTTTTTTCAAAGATTTTTTTTTTTTTTCCTACACGGGCCAGCACTCCTGAGTAGGCCAGTACTCTGCGCAGGCCAGCACTCCACATGGGCCAGCTCTTCACTCAGGCCACCTCACCGTGTGGGCCAGCTTGCTTTTCACCAGGAGGCCCCGGGAATCAAACCCTGGACCTCCTATATGGTAGATGGGATCCCAATCACTTGAGCCACATCCGCTTCCTGAGATGCAAGTTCCACGTCCTAGAGTTTTAGTAACCAAAGGAAACCATAGATCACACAGTTAATCAGAGGTAAATTTTGGGTTATTCTGTTATGTTTTAGATTTTTTTTTTTTTTTTTTTTTTTTGCTACACTCAGTCATGGCTCAAAAGTAGAAGTACTGCTTTATCATAGAGACTGCAAACTAACTTGTTAAAGGGCAACAGAACCTACTTTGAATGTTCTAATGCAGTGAGTGCCAGTGATTAAGAGAATCAGCCGGATACCAGCACAGATGATGAATTTTCCTGGCATTGGGAATGACTTTGAAGATGACTTTCTAGAGTTTGGAGTTGAAGATTGAAATCTGTACAATTTAGTTTTTCCTCTTTTTTTTCCCTGTCTGTAATCTTGCTGAATAGTTCTGTTATATAGGTATGTAGTTGTATTCATTGAATTACCAGCTTCTTTTAGAATTCATTATTTTTTTCTCTTTCTTGCTATGTACTAATATTTAGTGAAATTCTTGTTTTATACAGTATATTTTGTTCCAATTTTTATAAAAATATTTGTTTCCTTATACTGTGATTTACTGTATAGGAATTTGTTCTTATTTATTTTAGATTGTAGTTTGCTTTTTAATCACCAATACCATATTTGCAAACATGATTTAAATATGGGATAAATTTCAAGTAGAATTTCTGGATCAAAGAGTATGTGCATTTAATTTTTTAAAAATATGGAATGCTTTACAAATTTGCATGTCATCCTTGTGCAGATGCTATGCTAATATTCTCTGTATCGTTCCAATTTTAGTATATGTGCTGCCAAAGCAAGCACTGCATTTTAAATTTTGATAGACATTGTCAAATTGCCTTCGTAAGAAGTGATGAGAAGTAACAGGAGGATTAGCTGGGTTCATTATTTTCCCAAACATTTGTTAAAGGTAATATTTTTGCCCAGAATAATTTGCATACAACCCTTCCCTTGAAAATTTGAAGTAACAGAACTTTTCTGAATATCTTTCCAGATAGTAAGCTTATTGTAGAGCAGATGGGAATTAATCACATTAATGAGTAGTAGTAATCTGGTTGCATGACCAGACAAACCAGCAAGGCAGCTGCTGTGGTAATGCTGTTTGTGGACTTTCTGGTTGAACAGAGACCTTGCCATTCTTACAATGAAGTACCTAAGCAATTGTCAGCATATCGACGTAGTCAGCAAGTGCTATGAGAAAGGGGAAAAGGATGAATGAATTAAGAACTGAAATACTGCAGGATACTTTCTGAAGGAGGTGGAACGTGAAGGCCCTCAGCTCCTTGATGCCTTAGCTGGAACTGGTTCCTCCTTCTTGAAGTCCAATAGCACTTAGTTTGTAACATTTATATGCAGTGACTTCATTGCCTGAATCAAAAATCATGACACATGTTCTAACACAGAGATCATAAACTGGCATATGTGACTTGAATTCCATCCTTAGAGTGTTTTGCTTGGCCTGCAGAATTTTAAACCATTTTAATTGATTGTGGATTATTAAAAACTGAGATTTTTCATAAAAATCCATAGCATTTCCAATTTCCAGATCTGGCAAGACTGGACCCAAATTTCTGCTTAGCAACAATTAGCTAGACCTGAGTGGCAGCTGTCCACTTTTGCCAGAGCATATGCTTTCCAGTTTGCTGTGGTCCTCCCACCCACCCCCAAACTAGGTCACTCAAATATGTATCTGCTTGGTCCTTTTTACATATTTCTGGTTCATACCTCAGGAACATATGCCCTATGAAGGCAGGGATTTGTATTTGTTTTGTACATTGCTTTTTCCTCAGTAACAGAATACACTGTCAGTTTGATTGAAAGAATTTGTGACTCTTGATCTAAGTATATGGGGGGAAAATAAGGCAGGATTTTTCAGATTTAAACTCTTTCAGAAAAGGCATATAGTTCCCATTTACCCTTGAGGTATTATATACGATTTAGCATTATACTTTTACTCTATGACTTATCTCCGTTGCTGGATGGTAAACTCATTGAGGTCAGGGACCTGCTGTTTCATGTTTTATATACTTACTTAATAATACCTTGCATATAATAGGTACTTAAATAGTCCTTGGATGTTTGGCAAATTTTAGAATTTCTCATGAAAAAGAACTTTGTGAATAAAGGCAAAGAGAAGGTAATGAACATGCTGTGATAAGAGATAATGAGGTGACCCATTTGAATTTCTTCTGCAGCTGTTCTGTTTACCATCAAGACCATAAAATAGTCTTAATAATCCTCACCTCTGCTTTCCAATGGCAGGATAAATTGCTCCCCCTCCTTCACTTTGTGCATACTTCATTTTGGTATTCATTATATTATATTACAGATCTTATTTCTTATACTAGGCTGTGATTTTCACATAGCTAAGAACTCTGCTTTGTTTTTGTGTATCTAACAGCTAATATTTATAACAGTTTGTGTCCCAACTCTATATATAAGCACTGTTCTAGGAACTCAGTAAATGTTTGCACTTAATTGAGTTTGATTAGGAGTTGTATTAAAGCTTTTAGACCACTTTATAGTTTATGATACATTTTAATATTCATTGTCTTGCTTGATCTTGAAATCAACTCTGAGAGCTGCAAATGAGAAAATCAAAGCCCAGAAAGGATGTGACTTGGTCACATGGTAGTTAATGGCTGAACATCCAGGCTGAACTTGGCCATTTTGGCTGAACATCCACTAAACTGATGCCTGGGGAGGGAGGGATAGAATCATGGAAGGCCTGTCGTTCTTGGATGAGCACTTCAGGCCTGGTGTTTTGAAATAAGAAAAAGGGAAATGTTTTTTGATGACTTATTTTTGGATGAGGGCTCTTAAAATAACATTCCTTAGTGAAGTGAGAAGGAGGAAGAGTATTCCTTAGTTTGCTTGCCTCACCCAGATTCCATTCACCTACCAGAATTTTCCCTGTGTCCACCCAGCTCTGCAGTAACAATCAATCCCAATCAGTGACTGTACTTCACTTTTTGGATCAAGGAATACCCCTCCCATCTCTGCTTCCACCTTAGGGCTTTGGATAGGAGCCCTTTAATTGCTGTTGACTGAAGAATGGGGGCCAGCCCTTGCATACCGGGAATGCCAGTGGCTTTGTTAGCTGAGGAGGGCACTGCATTAGCACTGCCCTCCAAATCCCAGAGCAGGTGGAGGAAATCCAATTAGCACTTAGTAAACTAAGGCCCCTTGGGAGAATTTCTGACAAAGAAAAGGTCAATGCAAAAGCAGAAAGAACACTGATAGAGACTTCGTTTTCTTAGTGCAGAGGTTCGTCACTGTTTTTGTTCCACAGACCCCTTTGCCAGTCAGGTGAAAACCACCGACCCCTTACTAAGTCCACACTGTACTGTGTATTAATAAATATATCACACCTGTACCAACATGTCCCCACAAGAATAATGTGGGTTTTTTTTATTTTTTATTTCAATTCAAGCTCACAGAACCCTTGTTAAGAACCCCTGTCCTAGTGGGAACTTTTCTGAAGCAGACTAGGAATCAGTATGAACTAGATTCTAATCCTTGTCCTGCCACTGGCTTGTTTTATGACCTCTGGCAAGCCTCTTTACTTATTTGGGCTTTAATTATCCTTGTCTGTGTCTAGTCCTTTGTAAAACCCCTTTCCTAAGAAAATAATATTTTTTGGTAAGAGTGGAAGGGACCTCAGATGATTAAGTCAATATCATCTGGAAAGCTTTCCCCAACATCACCTGTCTCTACTGAATCAGAATATTTAGGGGTAAATCATGGTGCATATGTAGCTTGGGAAAAGTTTCCCCGGGGAATTTGGAAATAGCCTTGGTTTGTGCTTTTGGAAGAACTTAATCACTGATAGCAAACTCAGGACCTAGCACAGTGTTTGCTCTACACATAGTAGTTGCTTGTTATGTTTGAAGAGCTATTTTCTTGGGCTGTCAAATGAGGAGGTAGATGCAAAATTCCTGTTTTGACAAGCATGTCATAAACCTTAACAAGCAATAAGCATCTGGACCTTTTTTTTTTTTTTTTTTTTTTTACAAAAGGGGGGTTAAGAGCCATTAGTGAGTGGTGTAGTCAGTGTATCAGTTGTGAACAGCATTTTTAAAAAATGAAATAGATTAGAAAGTAGTATGCATTGTGTACAGTAAGGGTATTTCCTGAAACTTTTAAGTTCAATATGTTTATGGCAATTTAAAAGGCATTTCTTACTGGATTGTGGTCAAAAGCCATTGATCTAGACAAGGAATCTATACTGGAGTTAAGAGGTTCCTAGTGGGGAAGGAGTGTCAAGATACAAGCTTTTTTACCTCGAGCAAATCACATTTTTCATCCGAACCTCATATTCTTCTTTTTGTTTACCTGGAATATCCTCTGTCTGACTTCACTCCCACATCTGCTTAGAAAGACCATGCAAAGGACCCTTTTCCAGAATCTACTTGATTCTGGCATACAGTAGGTGCTTATAAGCATATGTTAAATAACTGAGAACCTTTTCCTCAGATCTTCAGGTACTTTCTCTGGGTTTTTATACCTATTTCCCAATTTAAACCTCTGTTTATACTTTTAAAAAATATATTTCTATTTCTCTTCCACAAGATTATGATCCCCTGAAAACAAAGTAATGTTTTATTCATCTGTGTTTATCAATACTTACCACAGTGCCTGACATACAGTAGGTGCTTCATGAATGAATGAATAAATAATTTTTAAATGGGGTATGTAATAGCGGAGTCAGTAAAACACTTATTGAACACTAGCTATATACCAGGCATTGTGGTAGGTATGATAGATAAAAAATATATATAAAAGAGCAATATCTGCCCTTGAGAAGCTTAGAATTTAATCGAGTGAAGCAAAAGCACATAGAGTTGCTAAGAAAGCCATTCTGATAGTGTCTAGCTATATGGTTGCTATGTGGCTAATGTGTAACTTCCCATTTCTGTCTTTGAATATTGGTCACCAGAACCAGACAGGAAGCATGTCTCTCCATCCTAACTTATTTTCTCATGAATTGAGAGACCTTGTTTCTGATATAATGATCCAGCAGTTCCAAGGAAAGTGAATTTGAGGATGCAAAAGGAGCTTATCCTTTTTATATCCATTACTGAGAGGTTGTTTAAAATCTCCCATTTATGGTAGTAGACGTGTCAGTTTCTACTTGCAGTGATAGCATTTCTTGTTTTATATACTCTGAGGCCATGTTATTAGGTGCACACACTTCCTGGAACTTTGAGCATCTTTTACTTGATAGTCATATCAATAGCAGCACTATATACCTCATAGAGTTTTTTCCATCCTTGACTTTCAACCTTTCTGTACCCTTATACTTGAGGTATATCTTTTATGAACAGCATATAACTGGAATTTTGTTTACTCTGACAGTCTGTCTTTTAACTGGGGAGTTTAGTTAATTCACATTTACTGCAATTAATACAGTCAGAAAATATTTATCTTTTAATTTATATTTGTTGTGATTATGGAAATATTTCAATTTATCTCAACATTTAATTTCATGCCTTCTATTGTACTGAATTTTCTGTTCCTTTTTTTTTTTTTTTTTCCTTGTCTTGTTTTGGATTGAGTGTTTTGTTTTCCTTTTTTTCATTTTATTTTTACCTTACTAATTTGGAAGTTATACTCTGCTTTGTTAGTAGTCATCCAAGATTTTTTATGCGTATGTATTAAATTTTTAATTTTATCAAATAATATGTTCAAATGGTTTAAACATCAAATATTTTTAAAGTATATGGTGAAAAAGTCTCCCTTCTCTCCCTGTGTCCCCATCTGCCCAGTTCCAATCCTCCAAAATATCTAGTACTATATTAGCCTATATAAATATGGATACAATAATACACAAAGATATTCTGTTTAACCCCTCATTTTTAATACAAATAGTTAGCATAAAGCACAACTTTATCTACACTTGATCTTTTCACTTAATAGTATATCTTGGGGGAATGGATGTGGCTCAAGCAGTTGAGTGCCTGCTTCCCACATGGGAGGTCCCGGGTTTGGTTCCCAGTGCCTCTTAAAAAAAGCAAAAAACAAACAGCAAGCAAACTAATGAAGGAACCAACTCAGGGGAGCCAATGTGGCTGAGTGGTTGACCGTCGGCTTTCGACATATGAGGTCCCAGTTTCAATCCCTGGTCCTGGTACCTTAAAAAAAAAAAAAAAAAAGTGTATCTTGATACTCTTTCCAATTAATACAAGAAGAGTTTACTTCCCTGCTCTTTTTTAAAAACAGCTGCATGGTATTCCACTTACTGGTAGAACCATAATTAAATGTCCTTATCAGTGGACATTTATGTTGTTTTTAATTTTACCCTTTAAACAGATGTGCAAAATGGAATATGTCATTGTGAACATGTGTTAGTTTATCTCTAGGATACATTTTTAGAATGAAATTGCTCAATTAAAGGATGAATGCTATTATAATTTTGATAGATTATATGTAATTTTGCCACATTGCCTTCCAGAGCATTTGTATCTATTTATGCTCTCACCAGCAGTATACATATGAGCATTACTTTTCCACAGTCTTGCTAATATAGTTATAAAACTTCTGGATTTTTGCCAATTGGATGGGTGAAAAATAGTATTTCAGTGTCGTTTTCATTTAAATTCTTCTCATAAATCAGCATTGATCATTGTTACACATGATTAAAAAATATATTTTTGTGTGTGTGAATAGTTCTATTCATATCCCTTGCTCATATTCTTCAGGGTTGATGGTCTTCTTATTGATTTGTGGGAGCTCTTTATGTGAGAGATTAGCCCTTTATAATGGGAATTGCAAATTTTAAAATATTTATCATTTTTAATCGAGTTTATAATTTTTTCTTTGCCTAATGATGTGTGTCTATGTTCATGTATGTATATGTGTGTGTGTGTTTGTCATATAGGATATTTAGATTTTTATGTAATCACAAGTGATATTTTCTTTTTTATGACTTCTGGATATCATGTCATAGACCTTTCCACTCAGAAGTAAAAAGAAATGTGCTATGTTTTAGTCTATTACTTTTATAGTTTCATTTTATATTACATTTAAGTCTGATCCATTTGGAATTTATTCTGATCTATGCTTAGAGATACAAATACAACTCTGTCACACAATGCCATTTAAATCTTAAATCTCATATGCCATCTCAAATCTTTCTGTTGATTTGAGATACCACCTCTATCATAATCTAAGTATTTCATGCATTATTACCCATATGTGATTTTTTTATACTTTAAATTCCATTGGTTGTTCTATGCAAATGGCAGTACACTTTGTTTTAATTAATGAGGCTTTATAGTATGTTTCCCATATAGTTGCATTAGTCTTCCCTTATTGCTATTCTTTATTTTTCTGTATGAACTTTGCAGTTACCTTTTCTAACAACAAAAAAAGTTGGTATTTTTATTGAGTTCATGTTAAATATATACATTCATTTAGGGAGGATTAAGCTCTATTAGTGCATATATTTTAATTTGGCCTAAAGTAATATCTTTACCCTCTATATTAGTTTCCTATTGCTGCCGTAAGAAACCACAAACTTGGCTTATAATAATGGAAATTTATTCTCTTACAGTTCTGAAAGTCAGAATTCCAATTTGTAGGCTACGCTGTCTCCAAAGGCTCTATGGGAGAAACCATTCCTTGTCTCTTCTGGCTCTAGTAGCTCCAGGCATTCCTTGGCATTTGGCCACATCACTCCAGTCTGCCTCAGTGGTCACATTGCCTCCTCCTCTTCTGTGCCTTTTCTGTGTGTCTGTGTCTGTTCTCCTTCTGCTTCACTCTTTTAAAAACACATGTGATTGCATTTAAGGCCACCCAGTTTATCCAGGATAAGCTTCTCCTGTTAACATTCTTAACTTAATCACATCTTTTGCCATATAGGTTAATATTCACAGGTTCTGGGTATTAGGACACAGACATGTCTTTGTTGGGGGCCACCATTGAACCAACTGCACTTTCCTTCTGAATAATACAAGAATCTTAGAAAAACTCTGATCAGTCTTTCTAACTTATGTTACTGTTGTTGAATATTTCAGTTCAATGTTATTTATTTCTAACTATTCAAATTAAACAGTATGCTTCTTTTACACTGGCAGTGTTCAGGGTTTCCCATACTCAGCAATATTTTTGCTCATCTTTGTTTTCTCACATCTCAGACCTTCTATCTAGGATCATTTTCTTTCTTCCTAAATTACATCCTTTAGAATTGCCTTTCGTGAGTATATGTCTTGTGACAATCTCTCTGTTTTTACCTGAAACTATATTTTTCTTTCATTGTTGAAAGTATTTCATTGGCTATAGACTTCTGCAATTGACAGCTACTTTTTCTCAGCACATTGAAAATATGATTTTACAGTGTTTTGGATTTTACTGTTGCTGTTAAGTTAGCTGATAAGCTAGCTGCCATTCTTTTATAGGTGTTCTCCCTTTTGCTCTTTTAATATTTTCTTTTTTGTCTTCGGTGTGCTTCAGTGCCAATACAATTTGTCTAGATGTTGTTTTGTGTGATATTTATATCATAAAATTTGCCATTTAACTATTAATTGTACAATTAATTGACATTAATTATATTCATAGTGTTGAACTACCATTTCCAGTAACTATTTCCAAAAATTTTCATTGCTCCAAGTAGAAACCATTATACAATAACTCCCCATTTCCTCCCCTCCCCAAGTCCTGGTACTCTCTGATCTACTTTCTATCTCTGTGAATTTGCCTATTCTAAATGTTTCATGTATGTGGAATTATGCAATATTTGTCTTTATGTATGTGGTTTATTTCAATGAGCATAATGCTTTGAAGGTTTGTCCATGTTTTGCATGTATCAGAACTTCATTCTTTTTATGATTGAATAGAATTCATTTTATATATATATATATCTATACACACACACACACACACACACACCAGATTTTATTCATTCATCTGTTGAGGAACACTTGAATTGTTTTCACCTTTTGCCAATTGTGAAAATACTATTTTAACATTGGCTTACAAGTATCCGAGTTCCTGGTTTCAATTCTTTTGGGTATATACTTAAGAGTGGAATTACTGGGTCATATTGTAATTCTGTTTAACTTTTTGAGAACTGTAGATTTATACTGCTTGACATTTGTTGAGCTTCCTGAATCTGAGGTTTGGTGTCCTGTCAATAGCTCAACCATTAGCTGTTTGAATAATGCATTTCTCCATCTTCTCTCATCTAATGCTTGAACTCCAGTTAGATGATTAGATATGTGTTAGACCCCCTTACTCTATTGTCCATGTCTCTTAAACTCTCATATTTTCTAGCCCTTTGTCTCTTGGCCACATTCTATATAATTTCTTTGGATTGCTCTTCCAGTTGACTTATTTATTTAGCTGTGTCTAACTGCTGTTTAACCTATTGACTTTTTCATTTCATTATAATTTTAATTTCTGGAGGTTCTATTTGGTTTGTTTTCAAATGCACTGGTTTGATGGGTTTTTTAAAATACTTTCTTGTTGTTCATTTTTTTGAGCCTCCTGTTGACATTTTAAAACAATAATCATAGGCATTTTATATTCTCTCTAATTCCAGTATCTGAAGCCTTTAAGAATCTAGTCTGCCATCTTTGTTTCCTGGGTGTCACTCATGAGGCTTATTTCTATGTTTGTTTGTGTCTGTGTATTTTTGTTTGTTTGTTCTGAGTTGAGGGCATGCTCCTTTGAATCTTGTGGAAATTATTTGATACCTGGGTTAAACTTTTATTCCTCCAAAAAGGCTTACGGGTTGCTTCTGTTCATAGCCAGGGGATGTTACTAACTCTGGCCCACTTTCATATCTTCACTTGAAGTAGTATGAATTTGGTTGTCACAAACCTGCATTAGAGCCAGCTTTTGGTTACAGATTCTTAGGGGAGACTTTTCTCCGTCTCTACCCACAGCCAAGGTCAAAAACAGACCAGTTTCTTTGTTGTCCCTTTCAATGTTACAGATTTATTTATGGTTAATCCCTACACTGTGGGTATAGTCCTTTGGTGTCCCAACTTTATAAAGGGGTCTTGTGTAAAATTTTCTACCTAGGATGGGCCCTAGGCTTTATCTTCTGTTGCCCACACCCCAGACAGTCACAACAATGGTCACCAGTGTTTGTTACATAGCCTCAAGGCAAAGCTGGCTTTAGTGCTCTTTTTCCCCAGGATTTCTTTCATTTAATTTTTGTTCTCTGTAGATTCCTTACTTTCTTGAGAGTTCAGAATGATGCATTTTAAAAAGTAATTTTTAGAAATATTTTTACTTAGCTTTTTAGATTGTTTTCTTTGGGTGGGTCTAGGATATATAGACCACCATATTGCTCTAAACCAGGGATTCTTAACCTTTTTTGTTCCACGGACCCCTTTGCCAGTCAGATGAAAACCACACACCCCTCACTAAGTCTACACCATACCGTATATTATTTAATAAATATATCACACCCGCACCAACACGTTCCCACAAGAATAATGTTTTTTTGAATTTCAATTCAAGGTCATGGACCCCTTGTTAAGAACCCCTGCTCTAAATCAAAGCCTCATATCTTCTATATGTGGACTAGAAGACAATTGAAAAAGAACACATTTTGACATTTCTTCTCTTTTGGACTCTAGAAAGAGAAATTTCTGAGATATGGAACAATTAATACATAGTTTTATATGTTTTGATTCTTTGAGGTCTGCTGGGTAATAAATTTTTTTCCCCTCATCTATGAGAAAACCTTTGGAATACCATAAAGAATTTCATCTCTGTCTTGCAGGATTTAGCATCATTAGCATGTTGTTTGTACCAACCTCACACTCCACCTTTGTGTCCTCAATACCCAGTAGTAGCATTTGAGACTTGAATAGAGATATCAAAATCATAGACTGCTTGAGCTAGAATGGTCTCATCCTACTCCCCTATCATTTGCCTTAAAGATGAGTTGACCAAGGTTAAATGACTTACTCAGGGTCATATAAGAGTCTGTGATAGCTAGAACCTGGGTTGCCTCACCTCTATTCCAGTATACCTTGTACTTCTGTGTCCTTTCTCTCTTTGGAGAGACTTTCTATAATTAGTTAAAGAGACATGGGCTTGGTCTAGTGAAGAGTTGCTATGGATTTTGATGGAGGTGATCTGACACTGATTTATAGGTCAGAGGGGAGGCAAAAATTCTCATCTTACTGTTTGAAGATCAAATAGAATTAGCCTTCCATATTTTACTTCACTTTTGTCTTTTCTATTTGTGGAGTCTTTGTATAAATGTTTTTAATATATTTTTGTTTGTTGTTTTGTGGGTTTTTTTCCCTTATTTATTTATTTATTTATTTTTGTGGAGTCTTTTTAGATAGTAAATGTTAGAGCTGAAAGAGCTCTTATGATCAAAATTGCCCACAGGCACATTTTGGGATCCTCTGCCTGGAAGCTTTGCTGTGCTTTATAGATGAGGAAACTGAAACCTAAAAGATGCAGTTTCCCTGAGGTCAGAGAAAGAGTTGGTGGCAAAACCAGTACTGGACCCTGGTCTTCTAATTCCTATTCCAGTGGATTTCCATCACGTACTTCATTAACCTTGCTCCTGGTCTTCTTCAACTAAGATCCTCTTCCGTTGCTCTCTGTTGTTAAACCACCTAAAGGTGGTTTGCCTTTGAAAATAGGTCAGAGATTCGAGGGTTAATAGAAATTGAGCACTGAATGGGGAGCCCATTTCTCCTCTCCTCAACTGGGGAGCTGCTGGACTCTCAGTTGCACCGCATGTGTTCCATTATAGTATAATGATGTAATTACCAGTAATGCCACCGCTGCTTGAGTGGTGGTGGAAAGGCAGCATTAAAGAAAAGGCTAGCCCCAGTTCTCTCCTAAGAGCCATTTCAGCCCACTCCAGTCTATTAGATTGAAGATGCTGGAAGGCGAATGGCTTCAGCAGAGGAAAAGGTCAGATTTAAAAGCTTTTCTGGGCATGGTATTTATTGTTTCTTTTTTGACCTTCAAGAAAGTCTCCTGTGTGTTTGTCCTTGATTCTTGCCTCTCCTATTAATGTTTGAAAGCGGTATTGCTGGCCAGACTAGGTCTTTGGCATAGATGGTTTCCTATGTGGTGTTATTTGAGAAGGCGTAGCCCCTGTCTAGATTACCAGTCCTCTTGCCTTTTGTAACACCATTGGAGTGTAAACAGTCTTTTTTTTCTTTTCTTTTCTTTTAATTTTTACTCTAGTAACATATTCTACCTAAAATTTCCCCTTTTAAAGTTCGGTGCTATTAATTACATTCACAGTTCAACAGTCTTTTTTGACTCTTAAATAGTTTATAGTTTTCAGCAATTTTTTTACAAATAAATATATTTTTCCATAAACATGCTTAGACCTGAACAATTTATGAGTTAATATTTTAATAAGGAACAGGACCCAGGGCCTTGGGCAAATCACTTAACCTTTTTGTGCCCCACTTCTGAAATGTAAAACATGCTACCTAGTGACCATGAGGAGATAATCATGGTCTCAGGAACACAGTAGACTCTTCCAACAGTTTTCCTCTATTAGGGGGCAGCCATCATTCTTGTAGTTTCAAGCACCTGCTGGAATCAAGGCACTCAACTGGTGGGTACAATGGAGGTACAGAATTGGAAGATGTCAGCTCCTGCTCTCAAGGAACTTTACCTGTTTGCTAATTTGATAAACACAAAGGAAAATATTGGTTAGACTCGGAGAAAAGTAACTTTGATACGGGTGGTAGGAAGGCACAGCAAGTGTTTTGATTACATTAGTGGCTTTCCAAGTGTGGTCCCTGGACCATCACCTAGGAACTTACCAGAGATACATACTCTCAGGCCCCAAGCCAGACCTACTGAATCATAAATGCTGGAAGCCAGGGCTTACAGTCTGTGTTTCACAATGCCGTCTAGTGATGATGATGCACACTGAGCTTGAGAACCACTGGCTTACTTTATGGTTTAGTACCAGGAACCATTTGATAATGAAAAATATTCTTATGTTTTTCTAGAGCTAAACTGTTCAATACAGTTGCCACCAACCACAGGCAGCCATTTAAATTTACATAAATTAAAGCCAACTACAATTAAAATTTTAGTTTCTTGGTTGCATTAGCCACGTTACAAGTGCTCAGTAGCTACACCTGACTCATGACTGCTGTACTGGATAGCACAAATATAAACATTTCTATCCTCACAGGAAGTTCTCTAGAACAGTGCTGGGTTCAGAGCAGTGGTTCTCAGACTTTAACATGAATCAGATCACCTGGAAGACTTGATAAAATACAAATTTCTCGGCCCTATCCCCGAGTTTTTGATTCAGTAGGTCAAGTAGTATTGGAGAATTTGCACTTTTAACAAGGTCCCAAAGACACTGATGCTGCTGGTCTAGGGACCACAATTTGAGAACCACTGACCTAGCGTAAGGATTCTTGACCTAAAATCTCTAAACCTCCTTAAATTGTAGGCAAAATATCGTGTATGTCCACATACTACAGGTTACAGGATATAAGGTCCATAGTTTTAATCTGATTCTCATGTGGGTCAACAGATCAGTCAGGAAAACAAGATGCAGTTAACAGATAATTTGTCTGATAGTGAATTAAATCACAAGGACATTGATGTTCACATAACAAAATGAAAGGCAGTAAGTTTCAGTTCAGGGTTCTTTTAGTGAATCAAGCATATCACCAAGACCCCAGTCAGGCACTTTCCCTCTCCAGAAAACCCCTTATACTTTTTTGGCCATAACTGGGGCACATGCCCTCTAGACCAGTCACTGCAAAGGGGAATGGGATTTGTATAATTGCTTTTGACCAGTTATGATTCAACTCCTGGGACTTAAGTAGGGGTCTACCTTCCCTTAGACCATGGGATCTCTACCAGCTCTCTGAAAAGAATGTTTTAGCAGGGAAGAAGGGGAAATAGCTGTTGTGTTGATAAGTGTCTTAGTTTGGCAGGCTGCTGTGACAAATACCACACAGTACGTTGGCTTAACAACAGGGGTTTATTGGTTCACAGTTTCAAAGGCTGGAAGGCTTGCTTCCTCCCAGGTCAGTAGCATTCTGGCTGCCTGGCAATCCTTGGGTTCCTTGGCTTTCCCATCACCTGGCAATGTCCTTTGCTTTCTCTTATGGGTCTATTCACTTGTAGCTTCTGGCTCCTCCCTGTGACTTTTTCTCTATAAAGCCTCCAGTAATAGGATTGACCCCTCCTGATTCAGCTGGCCATACCCTAATTAAAAATAACGTCTTTAAAAGGTCCTGTTTACATTAGGTTCACACCCACAAGAATGGGATTAAGATATTGTTTCCTAGGGCACTTAGTCTACCATAATAAGGATCCTTGTCTAACTCAGTCAGTGACCTGAAAAATTTTAGGAGGATCTGGTCTTCATCGTTTCAGCTCATCACATGGTTTCAATTTGTTAGACAAGCAAGACCAGCATGTGTTCAGCTGTGAAGACTTGCTTGGCTCTGTCCTCACGTACCTTGTGACCGGTTCTGCAAAGCACTGTTGCCCATAATGGAGGTGAGGGGAAGTGACATTTAAAGAACCCTGATCCACGTTCTTTAAACTTGGAACTCAGCATCAAGTCAGCCTTAAAGCTAGTGCCCACCCTGAATTTGGCCCTCAGTTCTAAAGGGGGCTCTGCCTGGTTCCTTTTGGCCAACCCCCTGCCTCATATACTGATTCCTTAGGGTTTCTCATTATTCTTTTCTCTCACCACCACTCTTAGAACTAGAGCCCTGGTGCTGAATCTTGAGACCAAAGACTTGGATTCTGCTGCTAGACTTCCAGGTCCCTGTCCACTTGCCTGGATCCCTGCTTGTGTTCTGTTACCAGTATGCTTTAGATACTCTGACTTGCTAAGAAGGGAGATCATGTGTAAAAATATACAATTTGAGAGTCTTCCATGTAGAAACGGAAAATGAAGCACTTGAAGTTGCTGAGATCATTGAAGGAGATGTGAGGCGGGGGGAAGCTGAGAGTACCCATCCCAGCCTACTGAATCAAACTGCTCACATGGTCATCTATGGTTTTACCTTGTAAGCTCCGGAGGTCCTCTGAATCCCAGGTTAGGCATCAGCTCACTAGATCAAATAGTGTTCCTTGTGGCCTTGGGAATCCAGAGGAAGGACTGATGAAAGGAATAATGGCAGCTGTGCTAGCAGAGCTCTCTGTATCCCCATTCTCAGCGCAGTTCTGCTTTTATCTGATTTTGTGTATTATACAAAATTTTGTTTTTGAAAATAAAGGGTTCCACTTCTTAAAGAAATATACACGAAGTACCGTGAACTAAATGATGCCAAAGGTCCCTTCTAACACTGGTATTGAGTTCAAGGGCTAGAATAAAAGGTTCTGAGCTATAACATGTGACACAGAAGTACAGCACTTTACTGTTTGGGGGGCAAGAACTCTGTTCTCCACGTGGTTCCGTCCCCTCTGTCAACAGCTGGATACAGTACCCAATTGTTTGCAGCAAAAGCCCTGCAAATCTGTTTCCTCTAAAAGCTTCTTCCGCAACTTCCCTCCCCCCATCCTCTCAGGACAGAAGTGGACACAAAGGGGAATGTTTCGGTTCCTCTGCCGAGTTTTGTGTCTTCCTCTCACACCCTTGGTCAGAACATCTAGGGAATTTTTATTTTCCAAAGTTGCTTACAAGAAACAATTTGGCAGAGTTTAGTTTGGGGAGGAGGCTTTAGTTAAATGAGCACAAAAGCATATGTCCCTTTTTTTTTTTTTTTTTTTTTAAGATTTTATTTATTTATTCATTTATCCCCCCCTTGCTGCTTGTGCTCTCTGGGTCAGCTAACCACGCCGCACAGGCAGGCTTGCCTTCACCAGGAGGCCCCAGGAACCGAACCTGGGGCCTCCCATATGGTAAACGGGAGCCCTACTGATTGAGCCACAGCCGCTTCCCAGCATATGTCCCTTTGGTAAATGCTTAATAAGTGTGAAGAGGGAGCAATGGCGCTTTAGTAAAATTGCAGTTCAGGCTAAATGTAGAAATGGAGGTGAGAAACAACCCAAAACACCACAGTTTGCCGTAGAGCATTTAATCCATGACTCTCAATAATACACACAGAGGATTATGTCAGAATTTCAGTGTATGTTTGTATATAGTTTTTAAAGTTTATATTTGGTATTATTTAAACTTGGAAAATAAAAAGATACCTATTTTTGTAATACAGATTTCAGAAAGTAAAGCTTGGCTTCTGGGGAATAAACAGGCAACAGAGCAATTCTCAAAGAGGAAGTATATGAAAATCTTAAGGGTTTAGGGGGAAGATTATTTTTGGTTACAATTGAAGGGCCTTTGCTAAAAGTTGACAAACACTGATCCAATCCATTCCTCTGAGGCTCTGAGAGGGAAGATAACTTGCCAAAGTCTCACAGATGATGAGACCAAATTAATCCCAGAACCCCGTTCTCTTTACTCTGTCCACATGTTGGTCACTGTCCTGACCAGCCCTCTAGACCCCGGGTTCCCATGATTTCTCTGTGTGCTCCCATTTCTCCAACTCAAGCTATGTTCCCCTTGGTCGGCTGGCTTGGCTTCAGGGTTTATGGACTACAGCTGGTCTGACGTTACATTTACTTAAACTTTCAGCATGACCCATTTGTCTAACTTTTTCCACTGTGAGGAGTGGAAATGTAGACAACAATGTTTCACAAGACAGACGACTCAAAGAGAATAAGGAAAATGTAGAACAAGGAAGTGTACCGTTTGTTTTTCCTTTAAAAAGAAACACATTACAGAGCTTCATTTTCTTTTTTTTACCTCTGTCATCTGTGACCCATCCACCTCTTAGCCAACATATTTTGGCTTCTTTTTACTCTGGGAAAGCAGTGGGTGGGTGAATATGGAGGAGCCAAGAGTTAACAAAATACCAGCAGACACTGGAGCCAAGTGCGAGTATGCTCATGGGCCCCACCAGCAGAGGCATACCTCCCTCCTCTCCCCTCCAGCGCCTTTGAGAAAGGTTGCCAAACTTGGGAGGATTTCCCAGTGCTGCAGGAAATCTCCAGGTACGAACTTCCTGTCTCTGGCCATCAGGGCTTTGCCTTCTGAGGATGCTCTAAGCACTGTAGGAAATAATAACATTGTCTTTCAAGTCAAACTTATCTGGTTTGAGTCCAGATTCATTGTTGAATTCAAACCCACCATTTACCATCCTTTCTGAGCCTCTTCTACAATAGTGCCTGCCTCATCAAGTTTGTTAGAATTAAAAAAGAACATGTGTATAAAGTGCCTAGTACATTGCTGAACATTTGGCTAAAACTCCATATATATATATGGTGATACCACCCATTTCCTTAGCAACTTATATACAGCTTTCTAATTTCCCAGTGACCATGAGATGGAAAACAGTAGCTTGTTAACTTGATTCTGCTAGCAGTATGAGTGACAAAGGGAATTAATATTTTTCCTTATCAACTTTAAGGAATAACTGACATAAAATAAATGACGTCTATTTAAATTCTTGTCTTTTGACATAGGCTTTTGTTCCTGTGAACCAACAACTACAATCAAGATACAGACCATTTCTATCATCCCCCAAATATTCCTCATGCCCCTTTGCAGTCTATCCTTTCCTTTGACCCCAGCCCCAGGCAAGCACTAATCTGCTCTTTGCTACTATAAATTAGTTTGCAGTTTTATATGAATGGAATCCTACAGTATGTACCCTTTTTTGTCTAGTTTCTTTCACTTAGCATAATGATTTTTTAGATGTATCCATGTTGCCAAGCTGTTTTCCAAACTGCTGTATCGTTTTACGTTTCCACAAGGGTTTATGCAATTTTCAGTTGTTCCACATCTTCATCAACACTTAGAATGGTTGGATTCTTAATTTTAGTCATTCTGATGGGTTGGTAATGGTATTTCATTGTGGGTTTAATTTGCATTTTCCTGGTGTCTAATGATGTTGAACATTTGTGTGTGTGCTAATTTCCATTTTAAAAATTGTGTTATTTATCTTCTTGTTATAGAATTGTAAGAGTTCTTGATATAGTCTGAAAACCAGTTCTTTGCAAGATATGGATATGATAAAATTTTCTTCCAGTCTGTAAAAATGTGAATATTTTCTCCCAGTCTGTGGCTTGCCTTTTCATTTGCTTAATGGTGCCATTTGAAGAACAAAAGCTTTGGATTTTGATGAAGTCCATTTTTTCTATTTTTCATTTTTTGTTTACCTCAAAGTCATAGATTGTTCTCTCCTGTGTTTTCATCTGGGAGGTTTTGGTTTTAGCTTTTACACTTGTCTACAATTTTTATATATGGTGTGAGGTAAGGGTAAATATGGAACTTATCTTTTGAGTGCCTGTTATGTATCAGAAATTTTATTTAATGCTCAAGAAATAAATGTTCTAAGATATGTAATTATCTCCATTTTACTGATGAGGAAAACAAGTCTTGGGAAGATTAAGTAACTTGCCCAAGTCATACAACTAAGGTTCAAGCCATGTTTGCCTGACTCCAAAGCCCATGTTCTTTCTACCCTATTATGCTGGGACTGTGTTTTCAACAATCAATTAGAATCTACATTAAAAATGCCTAGACGTACACCATGAGGAGGGTATAAAAGTTATGAGATGATGTTGCTGGATTTCCTCTAGGTTCTTGGCTATGTTATATAAAAGAATTTAAGAACATGCCAGTTTAGTTAGGCCAGTAGTTTATTAAGGAAATGAGAGAAGAGGAGAAAATTACAGATTACAGGTTCCTAGGTATACTTGCGGGCTGGTCCAGGCAGAGAAGGGTTAGAAAAGATAATTTAGCCTCTGTGCTTGCTTTTTAAATCATTAATTATTCTTCCCCTTGTTAATGTTTGGGGGAGGGGTCCCAGCTGTTTGCTGTTTTGATTGATTACCCCACTTGTCAATTCCAGAAGGGGGAGGTTGTAATGATAAGGCACCTTGAGAATATCTGGGGCTTTTCCTTGATCTAAATGGGGGTGTTCTCGTGGAATTCTTCCAGCTGCCTTCTGGTGGGGGTCTTTCTCTCAGAGGATTTCCAGGTGGAATTCCATTGCCACGAATTTCATAGGCATGTTTTTCCGACAGTCATCTTCCCATTCCCTAAACTAGCCTGCCTCAACAGTGCTGCCATTCTGAGGGCATTTATATCCCCCAACCCACAGCAGGGATGTTGGGAACAGTGCCCAGAGGGCTCGATGTCAGGCCATTTGCTTAGGTCTGGATTGCAGAGGCTATAAATACAACTCTCTTGGTGCTTTCTTGACAAGGCGCCTTGCTCTGCGTTCTTTTTGCTTTGTACAGCTGGTCCATCAGAAACATGAAGTTAAGTGGCTGGCCACACAGACAGTTAATCCTTAGAGCACCCAGCCTGATAGCTGAGTCCCACCGTGTTTGGTTTATGTTTTTAGCTTTTGAAAACAAATGGTGAGTCAGCCTGCCTTCCCTCTCTTCCTTACCACCCCTTCTGGATTCTCTTAGATGCCATGGTCACACTAGGTTAATAGTCTTTTCCCTAAAACTTCCCTTGAACCATGTTAGAATCATGTGAGAGGTAGAAGTCCCCTGCCCTCTGATGCTTAATGCCCCTCTTTAAAAAAGAAAGATTATTTAAGGCTTTTGTCATCTTGGAAGAGCCTTTGAGTCTTACTCAGCAGAACTGTTTTGTTTCTTTAAAAAAGATGTGGGGAGGGTGTGAAGAGAACATCTGTACTTTTCTGCTCTTGATTCTCAACAGTGTAGCTTTGGTAAGTGCACTCTCTCTTCTTCCTTTCTTTCTGTGAGGCAGCATGGTGTAGAGGGGAGATCCTGGGGCTTTGGAGTAAGAAGTACCTAGTGTGACTCTCAGTTCCAGTTTTTACATAGCTGGCAAAGCACTACGAAGGTCAACGTCCTCACCTGTAAAATGGGAATAACAACTGTCTCATGGGTTTGCCAGATGCTTCTGGCACATGGCACATGCTTGTGTTGTTTCTTCCTGTGCTTCTCTTTTGTTAGATCTCTTTCTGAGGAGCAGGGAGGTGGTATACTCACAAAAAGTCCCAATAAGAGGGGATTTGAGATGTATAGAGCCCTATTTAAGGAGCCTTAGCAGATATACTGTCTTGGGGGGGGGCACAATCTGGGCAGTCTAACTTCAAAGCCCAGCAGCAGAGGGTGAAGCATTCTAGTCAGTCTGCCTGTTATTTTCATTGCAGCTGCCAAAAATTATCCTGGGTCTCTGGAAGCAATTCAATCATCTGTGGTGTGCTTTGCTTGTGAGAAGCTTATGTTATGGGCAGAAATGTGAATTGGGAAAGGGATGGGAGACAAAAGACAGTCTGACTGTCTAATACAGAGAGGATCAAATGGAGATTGGTGGGAGGGAGAGGGGATCCTAATTTACACATTTGGGAGAGTTAAACTTCCATCTTCTGTAAAACAGCCCTGAGAAACATCAACCTCTGTAGCAGTTAGCAGGATGGGAACAAGTCAGTGTTCCTCTCCCTCCTGGGTACCGTGCTTTCCACCAGCCCTCATCTTCCTTCCCTTTATGTGGGTCTCCTTCGCATTTCAGTCCAGGGGCCTGACCTCCACTTCCCTTTGCCTGCCAAGGATTCTACAGTCTTCCCAACCTACATTTTCAAACTTAAACATTCTTTGAAATATTTTAAGGCTTAGCTCCTCCAAGAAACTTTCCTTGACTACCTTGCCCAATTCGATGGTTCACAGCCCCCCTAAGTCATTCAGGTTGAGAATCTAAATTTGAATATTCAATGAGTTTCATCTGTGTGTGTTGTAGGCAGAAGGTTAGTTACAGAGATAGATCAGAGGTAGTACCAACACCAAGCAGCTCACACTTAGTTATTCCTTGTACCACTTTTGTCCTTTTTCTCCTCGACTAGATTCCCAGCTTCTTCAGGATTGCCTATCAGAAGCCTGGTGATTTCTTAACTCTAACCTAACTCTCCCCTAATACATCCATGTAGCTCAAATTTCATCCCATTTACCCAGGCTCCATACCATCACTACAATTTTGAATACGGTGTATTTCAGTTAACATTATAATCTTTGAAATGAGGATAATTTTTAATGGCTGCAATGTGGTGCTCTCATTTAACCCCTTTCTACCTCTAGAACATTGGAGCCTTAGTGCTCCTAGATAAGGAGATGGGTATCATTTAGCCCTTTATCCAGACTTGCCTTATGGGGCTTACCACTCTATGCCTAAAATTATGTTTTACCCCTCCATAACTGAATTCAGAATATTTTGAGTCTCCAACAAATAAGATAAGCAAATTAGTACCTCCCTATTTTAAGGAATATATTGTATGGGTTGATGAATAACATTTACATTCTATTCTATAAAATAAGTAAGTGTTCAATTTTTTTTCTATTGGTTGAGTCTAAGAATTAAAAGCCAATAAATATCTTTTGCAATATTACAATTCTGTAATTACTCACTGTAAAACTGAGTTGTATGGTTTGAGCCATAGGAAAAAAATGTAGTTTTTTTATATTAAAGTTGTGACATTTAAAAGAGAATGTTCTAAACATCAAGAGCAACCAGATTCTCTTTCTATATTCCATCAATTGCTACATTTTGTTTACTTTATATTTACACCTTGTCTTTACAGTATTCCCCCCACCCCCCTTGGAGTTTCTATTGCCTTTTTTTTTCTTGATTGAAGAAAGAAGTCTGTCTTTACCATATGATTAAGATCACTTAGCGCATCTGATTCCTTTAGATGGGCCTGGTTATTACAGCTTCTGTGGAAAGCATGGCCTCTTTCTGAATGACTTAACTTTTCTGAGCCTTCATTTTCTTATTTGTGAAATTGTGAGAGTCAGGGCCTGAAGTATTATATACAAAAGATCATTGAAAGTAGTATTTTCATTAATTCATTTCAGCAAGTGTTTGAGAGCCTCCTGCATGTACTCTGTACATGTGCTATATACAAGGTACTATGAAGGATGGCCACATGAAATAGATTCATCCCTAGCTCCAAAATTCAATTTTTTTCCTGAAGGGATTAGAGTGTGAGATGAGACACATTCTTAAGGAGCTACCACATAAGTCTCTTTGTGATAGGTGATAAGAGGTACAGATATGGTGTTGAAAGGGTTTAGATAGTAGAGAGTTTGCATTCCATTGAAAAGAACAAGGAAAACAGCATGGAGGATGAGGCATTTAAGGCAGGTTTTGAAGGAGTGTAATTTCAGTGCATTGGAGAAGGAAGTGGAGGGTACATTAGGCATGAGGATGAGCTTGAACAAAGGCACAGGTGTGGGGTTTTTTGGTTTTTTTTTTTAATAGGTAAAAAAAACTTTAAAAAATTTTTTATTTTTAAAGAAGCTTTAGATTACATAAATGTTACATAGAAAATATAGAGGATTCCCATATATCTCACCTCTCCCCCTTCAAATACATTTCCCCATTAACAACATCTTTCTTTAGTGTGGTAAATTTGTTACAATTGATGAACACATATTGAAGCATTGCTACTAACCATGGTCTGTAGTTTACAATATGATTTACACTTTGCACCGCACAATTTTATAGGTTTTGACAAAATGTATAATGGCCTGTGTCCGTCGTTGCAATGTCATGCGGAACAATTCCATTGTCCCCAAAATGCTCCATGTTGCACCTATTCTCTCTCCTTCCCCTCAGAACTTCTGGTCATCACTGTCTTTATATCAGTGTTATAAGTTCTTCCATTACTAGAAGTCTACTTTAGTCCCTAGTTGCATTTCCCCCCGCCCCTTATGTTTCTTCATTCCTCAATCTTGAGGATTTTGGCATGTTGATGCCTACTCTGCTTGTGATTGAGAGGGGGCTTAGATCCCAGGGGGCAGATGGAAGGAACTGTCTGCTTGCAGTTGTAGATACTTTCTGTTTTTTTAGGATGAGTATTGCCCATCATCATCCTTTTGTTAGTTGTCCTGGGAGAGTCCCATGAACTGGAGAGTAAGGTGTGGGTTCTGAACAGATCAGTTAATAGCTCTTTCACTAGAGTATAGGTGACAGGCAAGGAAAACTGAAATTGTAGGTTGAAATTTTTGTTTCTGTGAGTATACTTATTTTCATGTCCCCATGCTGTGCTTTGATAGGGAAAGCGGAGAGAATTCATTCTACTCAGTTTTGGCTGTGGTCAGAATTTAGTAGGCAAAGTTTGCAATATACACTGATTTTCCTCTTCTTCCCATAAAGGCTAGAAATTCTGAGGCATTTTTAAACAGGTTGGGCCACTTTGAAGTTACCCAATCAGATGATAACATAGATCAGAAATTTTGAGGGGGTATCAGAGAAAGAGGATTCCTGAAGAGAAGAATAACTGGGGCAAAGAGTAGGTTGGCAATAAGGATAGAATAGTGAGGAATTAGACGTTTGGTACCATCACGAAAAAGGTGAGTTTTGTGAAACAGATAAGGATTCTGCTTTCTATCCATCTTTCTGGACTTCTAACTTCTGGAAGTTCACAGTTGTCTCAACAGTTGTTTGGTACTTTCAGGGTGTTCTCTGTTAATCTAAAACCATTTTGGATAGCACTCTCCCCTCTCTCTATTACCATGTCCAACATTTTTTTTTTTTTTTCCCATCAACAACATTCAAGAACTTCCTTCTTGCCTATAGGATAAAGTCAAGTTTCTTGCCTGGTAATCAAGGTGGCCCCAGGCCTTCTAGAAGCTCCAGCTTATGTTTACTATCTTACTTTATATTGTACTCCATTACTTTAATCCTGCTTCTATAGCGTAACATCGCCCATCCACTTATTCTAACAGAAACATCTGATTAATTTATTATTCATTCGGTAAACATTGATTGAATGCCTCTTGTGTATCTTTTCGTCAATAAACTTTTGTTGACCAGCTGCTATGTTCTAGGCCTTATTTCAGAGCCAGTGAATAGAGAAATAGGAAAGTGGATAATGTTGGTAAATGGAGAAGGATCATGAGATATTTTTGGGAAATCATTTGGCATGCTAAATGTAGGTATGACAGGAGGTGTGGTTCCCTGGTAATTGCCTTGAATAATTGCCTTTTGATATGCTGAGCTGGATCACTAGTGGATACCAGAATCAACAGTCAGGTAGTATTTAAATTCAATTCAAATATGTTGCCAAATAGAGACAATGAAAGAAGCTACTGTCATGGTCCTGAAGTAAGGTCATCAGCTCCTAAGGTTCTTAAAAAGATATAACTGAATACCTGTTCCAGTTCATCTTGTCCAAATGGTCAACAATTTCATTCTGGTGACACTTAAAATGACACTATTGCGCTCTGTTTAATGGGGTGCTTTTCTTGAAATGGTGAGTCCCAAAGAGCAGATACTAAGAACCTGTTATACTCTTGCCTACCATATTGGTTCAGTTCTATATTCCCTAAATGAGCCTGTCCTTTCTTGCCTCTATGCTTTTGCTCATACAATGCGATGGGGCAAAAGATGATTTGGAGCCAAATCTGGGTTTGAGACCCAGATTTACCTCTTGTTTGCTCTATAACTTTGTGCAGATTTCTTAAACTGGTTAGAGGCTTTGAGAGAATAATACCTGCCTTTTCTCGGGTAGTCTGTTATAAGGTGTAGAAGAGAATTTATGTGGAAGCTCTTAGCATTGGTATCTGCCACCTATTAAGTATCCTTCCCTTTTACTTTTATTCCTTTCACTCTTTCCCTCATCTCAACTTACTAATATCCTCTCTAATTTAGCTCTTATATTACATCTTTAATAGAGGTCTTCTAATTTTTCTAGATGCAAGAGATATGGGCCCTCCCTTTGTCTACGTGTCATTTGTGGCATTTAAGAGGTAGGGGGAATGGTATAGAAGAGGGTGGAAATCCGAATGACATAGCATTTATTTGGAAGCAGGAATATTAAGAGTCAGTGAGAGGCAGTATGCAAATAGTTTAAGTAAGGGTGTCTTGTCACTCAGTGCAAGGTGATTGATTCTCAGCCCATCTTAGTTCATCCCAGAAGAATAAAGATGAAGGCTGTCACTAGTTCCTAGTAGTAACCACAAAAAGGGGACCATTCACTCCTCTTCATTCTGTGGGAACTGCCTACCAATCTCCCAGATAGCTCTGCCCTTTTATAATTTGATGTTATGTTTTGATTGGAATTGGCCAATCAGTCTACAGATTTTTCCAGGAAGAACTAGTTTGGTCAGCAGAATAGAAAACATCTAGAATGGCATCAGTCTGGGGATCTTTGAAGGGAAGGTGGTCCTCACAACTGCTTGCTCTTTTACATACCTGGTGCAGTCAGGAAGCTAAATTTAGAAAACAATTTTCTCCTTTAAAAAAAAAAAACAATAAAAAAGCACCCATTTTTCTGTAAAGCTGGCAGGATTTATTCACTGGAGTTGATTGGTCATATTTGTAGAATTTAGAATTTTGTAGATGGAAAGGGCCTTAGAGTTGAGTAGGGTCTTCAAAAAAGAAACAAAAGGCTCTTGCTTTCTGCATGAACAGAGTTCATTCACAAGACAATTTTTCTTGATCTATGAGAAGTAATTTCAGACAATTAGCTTAATTGGTTGAGGAAACTGACCTATCAGCCTTGCAGAGGGAATGTCTGCTCTTAAGGGATCCACATAAAGAACACATCTTAAACTTTCCATGACAGCCAGAAGCAGCCACATTAATTCTCCTATGTAATGACGAGTCATAACCACAGATGAGGGGTGCATTTCGCTTGAGAGTAAAGTCATGAAAACCCTAACAGTTGCTAACAGCTGATCACTACCACTGACAGCTCAGTGTTGTTTGGGGTGTTGCAATATTTCTGAATGATCTTCCAGTTTTCTCTATTGTAAGGGAATAAGTGACCCTCCTGAAATAAGTTTGCTGCTTATTTTTTAAAATTGTTATTAGATGCTTAGTTTGTTGAAATGACACTTGTCTGTTGTATTGAAAACAAGGCAAAACGCATCTGTGACCGTCTTGAAAGCCCAAATAGGTATGAAAAAAGAGGGGGAAAGGAAAGTTTCTGTACGCAAATATTAAATCTTTCTGGATTTCAAGTGTGAAATTCACAATGAAATAAGGGTCACAGAGTTGTCAAGAAGGGAATCTGGAGAAGGTAACTGATATGAGTCAAGAAGTTGAGTCCTTTTGCCCCTAGTCTGAGCGCCAATGGAATTGGAGTTCTCATTTTTTGGATGTAATATTCAAATGTACCCAGAATGTCAAGTTTTATGATGAGAATGGCAATGACTGTCACAAGATGATTGGTCTTTCAAACCAAAACAACCACAGGTCTGGTCATTAAGAGACCCAACTTTTCATAGCACTATGTTAGCTCTTGTTAGTATAATGATTGAGAACCTGGGCTTTGGATCTGTCAGACATGAGCTTGAATTCTGTTTATGTCACCTACTTTATAATCTTGGCTAGGTAGATGGTAAGCATTTATTTCTGGAATACTTTCAGTTTATGTAAGAGAAAAGCTGATTGATAGGGACTTAAACAAATAGTTTCTTTTTCTCACATTAAGAGAAGTCTGAAATAAGAAGTTGCTGTGTTTTGTTTTTAGTAGCTCTGAGTTACAATTGGGGAAGCTTATTCTTTATCTTCCAACCCAGCTAGCCATCATGCATTGGCTTTCAACTTCATGGTAGCAAGATGATAAAAAACTTTCCCAGAAGCCCCCAAAGATTTCTGCTTATGTCTTATTGTTCAGAACTGTAACATGAATACACCTCCAGTTAGAAGAGAATCTCCGAAAGTGAATGTTTTGGTTTTCTAGGCTCTGTAATGAAGACAAGCAAGGCAGAAGGGGATTGTAAATGTTTTTTTTATTTGTTTGTTTGTTTGTTTTGTTTTTTTACTTTATTTTGTACATTTAATAATTGAAAATATAAACAATTAAAACTAAAAAGTGGGGGCAGATGTGGCTCAAATGGTTGGGCATCCATCTCCCATATGGAGGGACCTGGGTTCGATGCCTGGGACCTCCCGGTAAAAAACAAAAACAAAAACAAAAAAAACTAAAAAATAAACACAGATGAATAAATATATACATTTCTCAATTAAATATAATGGGTACATGTAAAATTTTTTAAATCAAACAATATGTTACACAATATATTTGGTTCATAGTAACGCATTCATACAGTAGTAAATGGGTATTATGTTATCCAGCCAACAATGTAGTGTCTGCCACAACATTCAATTAATATTCAATGCTATTGTGATAGTGGTGATGGATAACCCACCTCATTGTGCTGTTCAGAAGATTCAAGTGATGTGATACTTAGCATTTTATACTTTTTGAACTTCTTTTACTTATTAGTGTAAGGGGTTTATTGGTGGTGGTGGTTATTAAATGTTTAGAAATTCCTTGATGATCTATCCAAAGAAGAAAAGTCAGCTAGGAGGGATGGCATAACCCAAACCTTCACATTGTCCTAGCCCAACGCCAGGTCTATTGCTTACAAACTCTTTTCACACCACTCAGAACCACAGCAGTTGTTCACCCCTCTGAACACCTGTTTGCTGCTTTATATTTTAACAATATGCATGGCTTCTTAGCTAAGTTCAGAAGTCCTTAATTTCAGGGTCTATATATAAAATATACCCTATGCAGTATAGGGAAGAACTGGATTGCTATTAATTTATTGACAGAAAAACTTCTACTTCTCACTATTAGCTGAACTTGAGGTAGGGTCCAAGGATGGGTAGTGATTACAGTGATGCCTCTTCTATGGAAGAGGAATTTTATTTATTTTTTGCTCAAGCTTCCACCATTCTTTGTCTAACTTCCCTCTTCTCCTTCTTTTTGCCCTAATAGTTTGGTATGGATTGTCAGGAGATGAAGTATAACATTCCATTTTTAAATTATTCTTCAGCCTCTTCCTAGTCTTGACTCCCATTTAGCTGTGGGATTACAAAGTAGGGCAAAAACTCCCCCCACCCCCACCCCCCCTTTACCATCAGTGAGACAGCAGGATTAAGGAAATACTTAAAAAGTAGTTTCTTTGTGCCCTTGCACACTCTACCACTTGTTTCTTTGGGGAGAGTTGATTTAAGAAGCAAATAATATTGGGTAAGGAATGCAAACTCATTGACTGAAATTTACATGGATCCTTTGCTGAGAACAAATGCTAAGAATGTGTTGGGATCCTAGAAGCTGAAGGTATTAAGATTAATGTTTAGCAAGGAATGTTGAGTAGCAAAGCCAATTGGAAAACTCTGTTGCCCAATCCAAGGTTCTTTCAACATTGTTCCCTGCTAATGCTATAGTTTTCGAAAGCCCCTAGTGAAACTGAAGTATAGAGGCAATAGTTATCACATTCAGATCTCTGAACAAGTTGAAGCCAGTGACTCTCTTCTTTTTACACTGACTCAGATTTTGGAAATACTGGAATATTTTAGTTAAATTTATATCACTTCTTAAGTCACTAATCCAATTATTTTGTTTGTTTGTTTTTTCTAATTACACAGTTACCACTAACTTTCTCATGTTTCTCATACACTTTGGCCAGCTTAATTTTCCAATAAAATACTTTTCATTCCTGCTCACTTGTCACTGATTGGTGGTGGTGGTGGTGGTGGTTTAAATATAGCAAATGAAATGCCAGCTTTGGTACCAATGTTTTTAAGTTCTGAAATAACCTAATGTGCTGATATCCATAAACAAAACAAAATCCTAATTATCTATTTATATTACAAAGCAATTCACCAAGGTTTTAGAGATTTGGCATGGTGCCAGTCTAATTTTCCCTCCTCCCTTCTAATTAGATGTGTAGAGTAGAAAGATGGAATCCAGTGAAGGTGAAGGTATCGACTTTACTCATGGCTGCCAATAGCTCCCAAAGTACGGTCACGATATGTAAGTCTAGAGGCTTTCTGCACAATAAGAAAAACTAAATCACCAGGGAGTATATAGATCAAGAAGAGGGGAGGCTGGGGCTTACAGACCCTAAAGGAATCCATGCAAAGACTGAAAAGGAGCAGAGATGCAGGAAAAGGCAGTGTCAGATAATCCGAGGAAGCAGCATTTAGGAAAGAAGGAGTGCTCTGTTGCCTCAAATGCTGCCAAGAAATCAGCACAGGAAAGAGCAACAGCAACAAAAATAACCATGGGTTTTACAACAAAAGAAGTCTTAGATCATCCGCAGCCTCTCATCTGCTCTCCCTACCCAGCCTCCCTCGACTCTAATCACGTCGGACCACCTACATTTTGTTTCCCATTGTACCTTCACATCTGGCTGCCATTGGAAATAAAAATATGACACTGAAAGATCTTTGGCCTCAATAATAAGATTATTCATTATAATCCTGGAAGAAGGACTTGTGCTATGTGTGTGTTTGGAAGATTGTTGATGATAAGGTTTTCCTTTGAAGCCAAGGCCCACAATTTCTGGGTGTGAGGATTGTAAATTACTACATCATGAGTGGGCTGATGGGATGGTAAGGTGATGAGTGCTTCAGAAGGTGGGCCAGGGTCCCAGGCAGGCTCTCTGAAATGAAGCCCAATGTTGTCCTCCTCCTTTTTGTCTTCTTTTGCAGGATACTTCCTTCCTTTTAGACTGTGAGGTCCTTGATCCATTTTTGCTGTATGCTGTAGGGCAGGGGTTCTTAACTTTTTTTGTTCCATGGACCCCTTTGCCAGTCAGGTAAAAACCATGGACCCCTTACTAAGTCCACACTATACTGTGTATTATTGAATAAATATATCACACCCTCACCAACATGTCCCCACAAGAATAATGTTTTTTTTGTTGTTTGTTTGTTTGTTTGTTTTGAGGCATCAGGACGAGGGATTGAACCCGGACCTTGTATGCAGAAGGCCGGCATTCAACTACTGAGCCACATAGGCTCCCCTGATTTGGCTCCCTCATCTGTTTGCTCGTTGCTTTTGCTCATTGTTTTGCTTGTTGTTTGATTTCTTTAGGAGGCACTGGGAACCGAACCTGGGACCTCCCATGTGGGAGCTCAACTGCTTGAGCCACATCCACTCCCAAAATGTTTGTTTTTTGTTTTTTGTTTTTTTTTAATTTAAATTGAAGCTCATTGACCCCTTGTTAAGAACCCCTGCTGTAGGGAGTGCACTGATCCTGGGCTCAATAAATGTTTGGCAGAAATAGGCTTCTGGAGCTATGAGAAGATAGCTGAGAAGAAGGCAGCTCTGTAAACACTCCATCCTCTTCAAATTTCTACTCAGACCTAGGGCAAGGAGGGAATTCTAAGGGCCTGTTTCTGCTTCTAAGAACCTATAGAAAGGTACTTTCTCAAAATCAAACAATACTCCCTACTTTTTGGCCTCCTAATGTTGAGTTTTAGTTTTCTTGCTGTTCAAACCAGAACTTTGAGTTGTCATTATTCATATGTGTCTTCTTTCAGAAATCATCCAGGACTCTCTCTGCCTTTCTTTTCTGGGTACAAAGTTCCTACATTCCATTGCCACCTCTATGCAGGTTTTCCAACCCTTTAAATCTTCCTAGACTCTTAAATTGTGCGGTTTATTCTTTAATAACCAAAATCTACTTAAACAAAGGATATCATTTGTGCTGCCTTTCCACAGCTCTCAACATTTGAGTCACGATGTGTAAGGCACTAGGGCTCTTACCTCCTGTGCTGTAATGACATATGAATGGAGAGCCTAGAACACAGTAAATGCTGAATTGAAATTTAAATCACTCCAGGTGCCTGATAAGCTTTTCCGGTGAAAAAAGCCAATGCTAAGTTGATCTCCGTTGCTTGGCAGGGAGAGTCCCAAGCCTGGTGGCTTTCTCAGTCACTCCTTGAAGAGCCAGGGGTCTTTGCCACTAGCTTCCAATAGCCTGTGTATTTTTAGTACTGGCTTTTCATGTAAGTTTCCCGTTAACTGCTTGGAGGAAATCTTTTCTTGCACATAATCTGCCCATTTCCTGAAGTCTTCCTCTCAGCATTGTGTCAGTTTGGGGATGAACCAAGTCAGCAGTTTTGGAGTGTTTTTCTCTTCCCTGCTACAGCCTGCCCCCTTTGTGGGATACCAGAAAGCTGCCTTTCTTGTCTGTTTCTAGGGGTGAAAGGAGGAGGGGCAAGTCCTTGGTTTGTGTCAGCCTTTTAGGATGCCTGACACAAATGTCCTTTTGTGTGTGGAGGGGCATGTGTGTGTTTTCCCCTTCCCAGTGGACACTGTCATTTATTAGGTCCGGATGGTGTTCTCTGAGCCATAAACAATGGTGTAGGAGATAAAGAGCTGCCTTAGAGACAGGACTGTGGTGGCAGCAACTGGTTTTCCTTCTCCAGCTCTGCCCCCTACTCCCTTTGCCCTTCATGAGTTTGATTTGATTTGAGCCAGCCTAGGACCCCTGTAATCCATTTCTAGGACTGGAGCAGGGTGGACACGTTTCCTTTTACCTTGAAGGCTTCAGACTTGAAAGGGGGTTTTCCATAATAAGGATAATAATTTTTTGTGTTTGTATGATGTAAGTTTTTAAACACGTCTTCTGAGGAACTGAAATTCTGGCTTTATTATCACCTTAAGAATATAGGCTTTGAATCAAAGGATGTGGGTTTGATGCTAGCCTTGCTAATAACAATTCTCTCTTTAGAGGGTGTGCCAAAGTTTAAGTAAGAATATATGTGTAAAATACTTGCCACATAGAAAGCTCTCAAATGTTAACCAAAAACAGGGAAAGGGGGTGTTAAATGAGATAATATACATGAATATGCTATGCATAAAATGCCAAGCATGTTAGTTACTATTTGTTTTGAGGTCTGAGAGTAAGCCCTTTCTTTCCTCTCTAAAGCTACCTCTTTCCCTGGATTCTCATTCTTGTTACTCCTTACTTCTCTCAGTTGTCCACCACTGTAGGCACTTCTTTCACATATTAACATGGTTCTCCTGGTTGAAAGCAAACTATAAAACCACCATCTTTTGAATCCAACCCCTAGCCAGGTGCTTGGCACAACATAGGGTTCAATAATTACTTGAATATTTACTCATTGTGAGAAACTCTGAAATGCAGCACCTTGTATTTATCTCTTCTATCACCCCCAGTGCCCTGCCCCTAGCCACTCAAACTAATTTCTTGATTTTTATACCCAGGGATCAGTGCAAGAAATGGAAATTCCTCTAGATACTTTAAGCAGGAAAGGATTTAATACAAGGAATTATGCTTACTAAATGATAGGAAGAACTAAAGCTGTATGTTTGGGTCTAGAACTCCAGGAATGATACCCCCACACCCCCACACCCTGTCTGGAGCTCTGCAGCTGTGATCTAAGGCTAGGGAGGTCATACCTGAGGAGCTACTGCTGCAGTTGCCCCGTGGCTCTCAGGAAGCTGGATAAAGACTACCTCAGCTGCATAAAAACCTCACATTTCTTGCCAGCAGAAACAAGAAATAGCCAAACGCTAGCAGGAAAATGGTCTTTTTCACTTCTACCTTAAAAGTCTTGCATGAATGCAAATAATTGGCAGATTAACTGCAAGCAATTCTGGTAAAGGTGATTTTTAGTTTTCCAGCATTTCCAGTTGGAAGGGGAATATAATGGAGGCTGAGTGAGTCAACCCACACTGTCTTCCACAGCAGCTCCATATTTCAGGTAGCAGTATGATAGAATAAAAGCTGGATGAGGAAATCCTGACAAGTCCTCTGCATCTAGTTATTACTTTCCAAGTACAGAATCACTTCCATAAAATGCATGTTGGATCATCTTTCTCCACGGGAAATCTTCCCTGTCTCCTCCTGACCTAGAAAAGAGTCTGCCTCTACCAGCCCACCTTGTAACCATGGGAGGTAGTCAGCAAATGTGTGAATGAGTGTCTACTGTATGTCAGATACCCTGTAGGGCAAAGTCAAAAAAGACAAGGCCCTGCCTGCAAAGAGTTCATAGTTGTCTAGTGGAGGTGGGATGGGGGTACAGAGACGAAAGTAATTACAAAATATTTCAAATGCTAAAATGGAAGTATGCTCAGGAACACAAATACGCAGTACATAAATCAGATTCGGGGGATAAAATGAGGAATCTCAAAGCATTGTCTGAATTTATATAAAGGCTTAAGTGTAAGGGATTTTTAATTAAGATTGGCCTTAAAAACTACAATCTTTTTCTCTCAATCACCCAACCCAGACAGACACAAGATGCCAAGATGTTCTTTATTTTCTCAATATTTTAAATTAAAAATGTCAAATATACAGCAAAGTTGAAAGAATTTTACAATGGACACCCATGTATCCACCATCCATATTCTGCCATTAATATTTTAATGTACTTGCTGCACCACATAACTATTCATCTATCTATACCTTTATCCACCCACTGACCCATCTTATTTCTTAAAGCATTTCAAAGTAAATTGCAGACATCAGAACATTTTCCCCTAAATATTTCAGCATGCATGTCATGAACTAGAGTTCTGTATTTGTTTAGTTTTTTTCTTTTAGGTAAAATTTACACAGAATGAAATGCCCAAATCTTAAATTAGCATTTGCTGACATTTGACAAATGCATGCATCTGTGTAACTCCAACACCTCATCTCAGTTTTCTCTTGCCTCTTCCAAGACAATCTCCACCCTCCAGAGGCAACCACTGTTCTGATTTTTTTTCCACCATAGATTAGATTTGCCTGTTTTATAACTTCATATAAATGGAATCTTATAGTATGCTTTCTTTTATGTAAGGCTTCTTTCACCCAGCACAATGCTTTTAAAGTAAATATAAGTTGTTGCTTATATTTATATCCCATTCCTTCTTATTACTGAGTAGTATTTCGTTGTTTGACTATACTACGGTTTGTTTAGCTGTTCTCCTATTGATGGACACCTGAGCAGTTTTCAGTATGGGCTATTAATAAAACTGCTCTGAACGCATATGTCCTTTCTTTTTTAATAGACTTTATTTTTTATAACAGTTTAGACACAAAATTTTAAAGACACTACAAGAGAGTTCCTATATACCCCACACCCAGTTTCCCCTATTATTAACTTCTTACATCTAGTGTCCTTTTTAAGGCCCCTCTGGCTTTGTGCTTTTGGCTGACTGCTTAATGGATTGCTGTTTGACTGCAAATGCCATGCTGCCAGTAGATTTCTTGCTCTATTTCTCTGTGAAGATAAAGCAGTAGAGTGCCAGTCATTTTGTGATCCCATTCAGATTGTGGACTCAGGATTTATTTTTTCAAATAAGTTGGAAGCAAGAGTGCCTAGTGATTGGTATGTGTCTCCATTCCTGAAAGCCTTGCTCAAGGAAGAGTCCTAGGTCAGGTCCTTGGCACGTTGGGTCTGCAAGTAAGGGTGATAGGGTTTTGTCCTCATCTGTACAAGGAAATTATCACTCCATCACCATCACTTTCTGGTTTTTCTACTTCTAGGTTTTCCTTTTACCTCCAGTAAATTATTCTGTCTTCAAGGTTGTCAGACTTTTTCTCAAAGCACAGTTTATGATTATAACAAAAATTAATATTTATATTGTACTGGCAAGTTTATAAAGCTTTTAACACCTATTCTTTTTTATATTTATTTTTATTAGAGTAGTTGTGAACTTACAAAATAATCATGCGTAATTCCCATACAACACTCTTCTACCCACACCTTATATTGTTGTGGAACATTTGTTACAGATTATGAAAGAACATCATCATACTATTACCATTAACTATGGTCCATTGCATACATTTGGTATGTTTTTTTCCATACTCCCCTATTATTAACACCAATATTAGTATTGTACATTTGTTAGAGTTCATGAGAGAACACTCTCATATTTGTACTGTTAACCACAGTCCATCTTCTACCACATGGTTCACTGTGTTATACAGTCCCATGCCTTGTACAATCTGTCCAAAGTGTACACTCAGTGGCCCTCACTTTCATCACAGAATTGTGCAGTCATTGCCCCAGTAAACCTTTGAACATTTTCCTTAGTCCAAAAGAAAAAAATCCCATACTCCCCTATTATTGACCCTTAATGTTGATATAGTACCTTCTTTGACATTGACATAAGAATATTACAATATTGCTGTTAACTATAGTCCATAAGTTACATTAATTGCATTTTCCCTTATATCACCATATTCTTACCACCTTGTAATAGTGACGTATATTTGTTCTAGTTTATAGAAGAACATTCTTGTATTTATACTATTAACCACAATCCTCATCCATCATCAGGTTCACTATATTATTCAGTCCTTAGATTATTCTCTAGCTTTCTTTCAATTGACATTTACATCCCTAGACTACCCCTTTCGGTCACAATCCCATTTATAAACCAGCTGTGTCAGTCATACTCATATAGTATGTTATCATCAATCTATCCATTTCCACACTTTCACAGTCAAGCTAATTGAAAATTCTACAAACATTTAGCATCAGTACCCCTTCTTAGCCCTCTTCCTCTCTCCTAGTAATTTATACTCTAGATTTTAACTCCACATGTTTATGCTTCGTATTTATTAGTGAGACCATATAATATATGTCCTTTTGTGTCTGGCTTATTCCACTCAGTTATTGTCCTCAAAGTTCATCCATGTTATATGTGTCTCAATTTCATTTCTTCTTACAGCAGCATAGTATTCCATAGTATGTATATACCACGTGTTGTTTATCCATTCATTGGTTGATGGGCACTTGGGTTGTTTCCATCTTTTGGCTATTGCAAATAACACAGCTATGAATTGGTGGGCAAATGTCTGGTCACGTCAGTTTTCAGTTCTTCTGGATATATTCCTAGTAGAGCAGGGGTTCTTAACCTTTTTTGTTACACGGACCCCTTTGCCAGACAGGTGAAAACCACAGACTCCTTACTAAATCCACACTCTACTACTGTGTATTATTTAATAAATAGATCATACCTGCACCAACACATCCCCACAAGAATAATGCTTTTTTGAATTTCAGTTCAAGCTCATGGGCCCCTTGTTAAGAACTGCCGGAACATACTGCAGTTCTGTATTTAGCTTCCTGAGGAACCACCAAACTGTCTTCCACAGAAGTTGCACCATTTTACATTCCCACCAACAGTGAAGGAGTGTTCCTATTTCTCCACATCCTGTCTAGCACTCATAGTTCTGTTTGTTTTTTTTTTTTTAAATAATGGCCTTTCTATGACATGTGAGATGGTATCTTGTAGTTTGGGTTTGTATTTTCCTAATAGCTAGTGATAGTGAACATTTTTTTGATGTGCTTTTTTACCATTTATATCTCCTCTCTGAAGAAATGTCTATTTAAGTCTTTTGCCCAATTTTTAAATTGGATTGCTTGCTCTTTTATTGTTGAGTTGTATGATCTCTTTATATAGCATGGAAATCAAACCCTCATTGGATATGTGGTTTCTAAATATTTCCTTCCATTGAGTGGGTTGCCTTTTCACCTTGACAAAGTCCTTTGAAGCACAAAAGTATTTAAGTTTGAGTGTTTTCTTTTGTTGCTCATGCTTTCAGTGTAAGGTTTAAGAAACCATCACCTACTACAAGGTCTTGAAGATATTTCCCTACATTTTCTTTTAGGAGTTTTCTGGTTCTACCTTTTATATTTAGGTCTTTGATCCATTTTGAGTTAATTTTTATAGAAGGTGTGAGGTAGGGGTCCTCCTTCTTTCTTTTGGATATGAGTATCCAGTTCTCCCAAGTACCATTTGTTGAATAGACTGTTCTGTCCCAGCTGGGTAGGCTTAACAGCCTTGTCAAAAATCACTTGACCGAGACTTCCAGGAAGATGGAGGATTAGAGAGGCAGAGGTATCACTTCTCTCCCAGAAAAAGTACTTAGAGGAGAGGCAGAGACTATCTGGAGGGCTGCTCTGGGGATTAGAACACTAGGGGAAGGCTAGACACCCCCCAGAAGAGTTAAGGGCAAAGGAAAGGAGTTTTGGCTGACTGGAAAAATCCCATGAGTAAAGCTGCCACAGCAGCTGCTGGCACCCATCCCCTACCCTTGGAGCAAATAGCAGTCTGCAGACTGCAGCGACTGTGGACTGCAGTGGCTGTGGACTGGTGTGGGGGAGAGTTGCAGGGGTCCTCTTCCCAAAGACGGGAGAGAAATGGACACACCCTACAACAAATTCTGATTTTGGCCAGTGAACTTGGTCTGTTGAGTTGGAGGGACTGCATACTTCCAGGCTGGGTAAGGCAGCCTGGGGCATTATTTGCCCTGAGAACAGGCAGGGAGCTAAAGATAATTTTGCCTTCTTAAACACCCTCCCTACTGCTCTGGGCTGGTTGCTGGGGAGGGAAAGGGAGGGAGAGTTTGGCCAGCCAACAGAGGAGAATAACCTCCCAGAAAGTTTGTTTGTGAGGCTTGGCTCGCACCGAGGACATTGTTCTGCACCACCTACCTGTGGGCTTACACTGAATACATTCCCCCCAGAATCTGGAGTCTGAGCTGAGAGGTCTGCCAAAGAGCGCCATCAGCTGGCAGGCCAGAAAAGTGCATGAAAAGAAGGGGAAAATAATAAATAAAAGAGGCAATCAGATGACTTTACTGCTCCCCTCTCCAAGGTCCTTGGAGATTGGCTTGCAGCCCATTACTGGGTCATTAGCCCTGGTTTAAGCAGTTAAACAGAGGCAATCCTAAATATCTAGAACAAGTTGAACCAAAAGCCAAAGAATAGTGCTAGCACACAGCTACTTAACAGTAAATTCCTAAGCAAGAGAGATAAACTGAACATCAGACTCAACTGAGCATCATAATCAGATGCCTAGACATCAGCAAAAAATTACAAGAGATACTAAGAAAAAAGGAAGATATGACTTAGGCAAAAGAACAAATCAAAGCTCCAGTCAAGACACTGGACTTGAAACATCTAATCAGTGACGTTCATACAAATCTCCTAAATCAAATCATAGAGTTGAAGGACAACATGGCTAAAGAAATAAGAGATGTTAAGAATACCCTGGTTGAGTACAAAGAAAATTTTGAAAGCTCGGATAGAAAAATAACAGAACTCATGGGAATAAGAGAGATTGAAAATAAAATAGAGGCATACAACAACAGATTTGAAATCAGGGAAGAAATAATCAGCAAAATAGAGGATAGAACAGCTGAAATTGAAAAGAGAAGAACAGAGAGAGAAAAAAATGGAAAAAATTGAACAGGGACTCAGGGAGTTGATTGATAACATGAGACTCACCAACATAACTCATATGACATATGAAAGCCAAAGGATAAAATAGTTGAAGTTAGTAATGCTTTTTCAGTAATAACATTGAACATTAATGGATTAATCTCCCCAATCAAAAAACATAGACTGACAGAATGGATAAAAAAAACATGAGCCATCAGTATGCTGTCTGCAGGAGACTCACCTTAGACCCAAGATAGAGGTCTAAGATAGACTGAAAGTGAAAGGTTAGAAAAAGATATTTCACACAAATAGTAACAAAAAGAGAGCAGGAGGTAGCTATACTGGTGTCAGACAAAACAGACTTTAAATGCAAAGAAGTGATAAGAGATGCAGAAGGCCATTATGTATTAATATAAGGGACAATCCACCAGGAAGGAGTACCAGTCATAAATACCTATGCAACTAATGACAGTGCCCCAAAATATATAAGGCAAAACTTTGGCAAAACTGAAAGGAGAAATAGACATCTCTACAATAATAGTTGGAGACTTCAACACACCACTCACATAAATAAATAGAGCAACTAGACTAGTCAGAGAACTTGACCAATCTGATAAATGTGCTGGACCTGAAGGACATATACAGAACCTTGCACCCCAAATCAGCAGATTGTACATTCTTTTCAAGAGCTCATGGATCTTTCTCCAGGATAGACTGCATGTTGGGCCATAAAACAGCTCTCAGTAATTTTAAGATGATTAAAATTATACAAAGCAGCTTCTCTGATCATAATGGATGAAGCTGAAAATCAATAATACGTAGAAAAGGGGGGAAATTTGCAAATATATGGGGGATAAACAACACATTCCTAAACAATCCATGGGTCAAAGAAGAAATTGCGAAAGAAATTAGTAGATATCTTGAGATGAATGAAAACAACACAACTTATCAAAACTTATGGGATACAGCGAAGGCAATGCTGAGAGGGAAATTTATAGCTCTAAATGCCTAAATTCAAAGAGAAGAAAGAGCTAAAATCAAAGACCTAACTGAACACCTGGGAAACTATAAAAAGAATAGCAAACCAGGGAAGTATATGTGGCTGAAGCAATTGAGCTCCTACCTACCACATGGGAGGTCCCGGGTTTGGTTTCCAGTGCCTCCTAAAGAAGACGAGCAAGACAGCGAGCTGACGTGATGGGCAGGTGTGGCAAGCTGGCACAACAAGATGACACAACAAGAGGCACAAGGAGGAAAACATAATGAGAGACTCAACAAAGCAGGGAGCTGAAGTGGCTCAAGCGATTAGGCACCTCCCTCCCACATTGGAGGTCCTGGGTTTGTTCCCCGGTGCCTCCTAGAAAAACATGACAAACAGACACGGCACGTACAAATAATGAGGGGTTGGGGCAAAATAAATAAGTAAAATAAACCTTAAAAAAAAAAAAAAAAACAGAAAGGAAGGAATAACAAAGATTAGAGCAGAAATAAATGAAATTGAGAAAAAACAATAGAGAAAATCCACAAAACCAAAAGCTGGTTCTTTGAGATCAATAAAATAAAAAACCCTTAGCAAGGCTAACAAAGAAAAAAGATAGAAGATGCAAATACATAAAACCAGGAATAAAAGGGAGGACATTATAACTGACCCCACAGAAACAGAAAGGATCATAGAAGGATATTATGAGAAACGGTATGGAAACAAAATAGACAACCTAGGTGAAAAGAACAAATTCCTAGAAATGCACAAACCCTACATTGACTCTACAAAAAATACAGGAACTCAACAAACAAATCACAAGTAAAGAGATTGAATCAGTCAGCAAAAATCTTCTAACAAAGAAGAGTCCAGGACCAGATGGCTTCACAGGTGAATTCTACCAAACAATTCAAGATGAATTAATACCAATCCTGTTCAAACTCTTTTAAAAAAATTGAAAAGGAAGGAAAATTACCCAACACATTTTATGAAGCCAACATCACCCTAATACCAAAGCCAGATAAAGATACTACAAGAAAAGAAAATTACATCCCAATCTCTCTAATGAACACAAATGCAAAAATTCTCAAAAATATACTTACAAATCGAATCCAGCAGAATATTAAAAGAATTATACACAATGATCAAGTGGGTTTTATTCCTGGTACACAAAGGTGGTTTAACATAAGAAATTCAATTAGCATAATACAGCACATTAACAAATCGAAGGAAATAAAACCACATGATCATATGGATTGACAAAGTACAGAATCCTTTCTTGATAAAAATACTTCAAAAGGTAGACATAGAAGGAAAGTTCCTAAACATAGTAAAGAGCATATATGAAACTCCCACAGCCAACATCTTATTCAATGGGGAGTGATTTAAAGCTTTCCCTCTAAAATCAGGAACAAGACAAGGATGTCTGCTGTCACCACTGTTATTCAAGGTTGTCACCACTGTTATTCAAGGTTGTGCTAGAAAGTCTAGGTAGAGCACTTAGACAAGAAAAAGAAATAAAAGTCATCCAAACTGGAAAAGAGGAAGTAAAACTCTTTTACAGATGACATGATCTTATATTTAGAAAATTCTGAAATATCTACAACAAAGCTATTAGAACTAATAAATGAGTTCAGCAAAGTGGCAGGGTACAAGATCAACATGCAAAAATCAGTAGCATTTCTATACTCTAGTAATGAGCAAGCTGAGGAGGAAATCAAGCAAAAAAAAAATCCATTTACAATAGCAACAAACAGACTCAAATATCTAGGAATTACTTTAACCAGGAATGTAAATGATCTGTATTCAGAAAACTAAAAGAAATCAAAGAAGACCTAAACAAATGAAAGGACATTCTATCTTCATGGATTGAAAGACTAAACATTGTGAAGATGTCAATTCTACCCAAATTAATTTATAGACTCAGTACAATACCAACCAAATTCCAGCAGTCTACTTTACAGAAATAGAAATTTATTTGGAGGGAAAGGGGTCCCAAATAGCCAAAATCATCCTATAAAAGAAGAGCGAAGTTGGAGGACTCACCCTTCCTGACTTTGAAGTGTATTGTAAAGCTACAGTGGTCAAAACAGCATGGTATTGGCATAAGATAGAAACATTGATCAATGGGATCAAATTGAGAGTTCAGAAATAGGCCCTTACCTCTATGTTCAATTGATTTTTGATAAGCATACCAAATCCACTTTTCTGGGACAGAACACAACAGATGGTGCTGGGAGAACTGGATATCCATAAGCAAAAGAATGAAAGAGGACTTCTATCTCACTCCTTAAACAAGAATCAACTCAAAATGGATCAAAGACCTAAACATTAAAGCAGGGACCATAAAACTCCTGCAAGATAATGTAGGGAAACATCTACAAGACCTTGTAGTAGGTGGGAGTCTCTTAACCTTATATCCAAAGCACAAGCAATAAAAGAAAAAATAGATAAGTGGGACATCCTCAAAATTAAACACTTTTGCACCTCAAAGGACTTTGTCAAAAAGGTGAAAAGACTGAATGGGAGAAAATATTTGGAAATCGCACATCCAACAAGAGTCTAAAATCCATGATATATAAAGAGATCCTACAACTCAGCAGTAAAAAGACAAATGACCCAATTTAAAAATGGGCAAAATATCTGAATAGACATTTTTCCAAAGAAGAAATACAAATAGCAAAAAAACGCATGAAAAAATGTTCAACACTACTAGCCATTAGGGAAATGTAAATCAGAGCTACAGTGAGATATCATTTCACACCTATTAGAATTACCACTATTGAAAAAACAGAAAACTACAAGCCGTGGTGAGAATGTGGAGAGATAGGAATACTTTATTCACTGCTGGTGGGAATATAGAATGATACAACCACTGTGAAAGTCTGTTTGGTAGTTCCTAAGGAAGTTAGATATAGATCTACCATGTGACTTGGCGATACAACTACCAGAAGAACCGAGAGCAGTGACACAAACAGACATCTTCACACTGATGTTCATAGCGACATTATTCACTATTGCCAAAAGATGGAAACAACCCAGCTGTCCATCAACTGATGAATGGATAAACAAACTGTGGCACATACACGCAATGGAATATTATTCAGTCGTGAAGCATATGACTACGTGGATGAACCTGGAAGACATTATGTTCAGGCACAAAGGGCAAATATTGTATGATTTAGCTATTACGAACTAAATATATTGAGCAAACTCATGGAGTTAATAGCTAGAATATTTTTGGTGACTTCACCAGAGAATAAAATGTGGCTAGAGAATGGAAAGCTGAGGTTTAATCTGTGCAGAATTGGTAAAAAGTTGTTTGTAAATTTTGTAAATGAATAGAAATGGTGAAAGCACAGCATAGGATTTGTAATTAGTAGCTAACACATGGGTATGACAGTGGTATTTTGTTGTTGTGTTTTTCCTTTTTTTGGAGTATTGAGAATGCTCTAATATTTATTGAAGTGATGAATGCACAACTCTGATTGTACCAAATGTCATTGATTTTACCTATAGATAAATTGTATGGTTTATGAACAAAAATTAATAATGGGGGAAGTAGATGTGGCTCAGGTGACTGGGCTTCTGCCTACCACATGGGAGGTCGCTGGTTCAGATCCCAGTGCCTACTAAAGAAGAAGACAGCAAGCTGGCATGATGGGCAGGCACAGCGAGCTGGCACAACAAGAAATACAAGAAGAAAAAACATAATGAGAGACACAACAAATCAGAGAGCAGAGGTTCCCAGTGCCTCCTAAAGAAGACAGTGAGCTGGCATGACGGGCAGGCGCAGCAAGCTGACGGCACATGATGACGCAGCAAGAGATGCAATGAGGAAAAACATAATGAGAGACACAACAAAGCAGGGAGCGGAGGTGGCTCAAGTTATTAGGTACCTCCCTTCCACATCAGAGGTCCCAGGTTTGGCTCCCAGTGCCTCCTAAAGAAACAAGGAAGACGGACAGACACAGCAAACAACAAGGGAGTGAGGAGAAATAAATAAATAAAAATAAATCTTAAAAAAATAATAGTAATAGCGTGGGTTGGGGGTAAAATACACTAAATATAAGATATGAACTATAGTTAGTAGTGATACTTTGATGATGCTCTTTCATAATTTGTTAAAAATATATCATGACAGTGCAAGGTATTCGAGTTGGAGTGATATATGGGAGCCCTGTATGTTGTTGTGCATGTTTGTTTTGTAAGTTTACAACCTTTTTTTTTTTTTTTAAAGATTTTATTTATTTATTCATCCACCCCCCCCCCTTGCTGCTTGTGCTCGCTGGGTCAGCCAACCACGCCGTGCGGGCGGGCCTGCCCTCACCAGGAGGCCCCGGGAACCGAACCCGGGGCCTCCCATATGGTAAACGGGAGCCCTACCGACCGAGCCACAGCCGCCTCCCAGTTTACAACTTTTAATGTACATTTATTTATGTATGTTCATGTGTGAATGATATACTTCAATATATTTTTTTTTAATAAATGAAAAAAATCACTTGACCATAGATGTGAGGGTCTGTTTCTGAACCATCAGTTTGGTTCCATTGGACTATATGTCTATCTTTATGACAGTACCATGCTAGGTAATTTGACTTAAAGTCGGGAAGTGAGAGTCCTCCAACTTTGTTCTTCCTTATTAAGATGTTTCTGGCTATTTGGGGCCCCTTACCCTTCCAAATAAATTTGATAATAGGACCTTCCATTTATTTTTTTTTAAAGCTGTTGGATTTTTTATCGGGATTACATTGAATCTCTATATCAATTTGGGTACAATGGACATCTTAATGATATTTAGTGTTCCAATCCATGAACACAGAATGTTCTTCAATTTATTTAGGTCTTCTTTAATTTCTTTTAGCAATGCATGGTAGTTTTCTGAATACATGTGCTTTATGTCCTGGTTCAGTTTATTCCTAAATATTTTATTCTTTTAGGTGCTATTGTAAATGAAATTTTTCCCTGACTTTCTCCTCAGATTGCTCATTACAAGTGTATAAAAGTACTACTAATATTTGCATATTAATATTGTATCCTGCACTCTGCTAAACTTGATTATTGGCTCTAGTAGCTGTTGTGTAGATTTTTAGGTCTTTCTAGGTATAGGATCATATCACCTGCAAATAGTGAAAATTTTACTCCTTCCTTTCTGATCTGGATGCCTTTTATTTCTTTTGCTTGCCTGATTGCTCTAGCTAGAACCTCTAGCACTATATTGAACAACAGTGGCAACAGTGGGCTTCCTTGTTTTGTTCCGGATCTCATTGGGAAAGCATTCCGTCTTTCACCGTTGAATAAAATGTTGGCTGTGGGTTTTTCATATATGCCCTTTGTCGTGTTGAGAACGTTTCCTTCAATTCCTATCTTTTGAAGTATTTTTACCAAGAAAGGATTCGGTATTTTGTAAAATGCCATTTCTGCATCAATCGAGATGATCATGTGATTTTTCTTCTGTGCTTTATTAATATGGTATATTATGCTGATTGATTTTCTTATGTTGAACCACCTTCTCATGCCTGGGATAAAACTCACTTGATCATGATGAATAATTCTTTTAATGTGTTTTTTTATTCGATTAGCAAGTACTTTATTGAGGATTTTTGCATCCATATTCATTAGGGAAATGGGTCTGTAAATTTCTTTTTTTGTAATATCTTTAGGGTGATATTGGCTTCATTGAATCAGTTTAGTAGTATTTCTTCCTGTTCAATATTTTGGAGGAGTTTGTGTAAGACTGATATTTAATCTTCTTTGAAAGCTTGGTAGAATTTACCTGTGAAGCCATCTGGTCCTGGACTTTTCATTTTGGGAAGTTGTTTGATGACTATTTCAATCTTTTCACTTGTGATTAGGTTCTTGAGGTCTTTATTTCTTCTAGGGTCAGTGTAGATTGTTCCTAGGAGTTTGTCCATTTCATTTACATTGTCTAGTTTTTTGGCATACACTTGTTCATAGCATCCTCTTATGATCTTTTTTATTTCTGTGGAGTCAGAAGTAATGTTCCTGTTTTCATTTCTGATTTTATTTTTTTGCATCTTCTCTCTTTTTTTTCTGTCAGTCTAGTTAAGGGTTTATCGATTTTGTTAATCTTCTCAAAGAACCAACTTTGGATTTTGTTAATTCTTTTTTGTTGTTCTTAATTTCATTTATTTCTGTTCTGATCTTTATTTTATTCCTTCTACTTGCTTTGGGAATAGTTTGTTGTTCTTTTTCTTGTTCCTCCAGCTGTGTGGTTAGGTCATTGATTTTAGTTCTTTTTTTAAAAAAAAAGATTTATTTATTTTCTTTATTTTTTATTTATCACCCCCGCACCTCCCCCAGATGGTTCTCTCATCTGTCTGTTCATTGTTTGCTCACCTTCTCCAGGAGGCACCAGGAACCGAACCCGGGACATGGGAGGCTAGTGCCCAGTGGTCTGAGCCACATCTGCTCCCTGTGGGCTGCGGTGTCTGCTAGCTTGTGGCATTTATTCATTTAGGCATCTGCTCATTGCAGTGGGTGCAGTTTCTAGCTCGTTGCAGTGGGTGCGGCATCAAGCTCATTGCAGCGGGTGTGGGCGTCTGCTTGTCTTCTTTAGGAGGCACTGGGACCCAAACCTGGGACCTCCCATGTGAGTGGCAGATGCCCAACTGGTTGAGCTACATCCACATCCCTCTTTCTTTTTTTTTAATGTAAGCATTGAGGGGTATAAATTTCCCTCTCAGCACTGCCTTCACTGTGTCCCATAGGTTCTGATATGTTGTGTTCCCGTTTTCATTCTTCTCCACATATTTATTGATTTTTCTTGCAATTTCTTCTTTGACCCACTGATTATTTGAGAGTGTGTTGTTTAATCTCCATATATTTGTGAAGTTTCCCTTTTACTGCCTGTTGTTGGTTTCCAGCATTATTCTATTATGATCAGAGAAATAACACCCATTTCTTCTTCATTTCAATCTAGTAAGGTATATATTAGACCCATCTTATAGAGGAAAACTGAAGACAAAGCTCAAACCTTAGTATATCATTTAAGATCCTCTGTGATTGAGACCAAATCTACCTTTCCATTATTATCTGTTCCTGAGCTCTCTAGGCTCCAGAAACACTCAGTTTTATATTGTTTCCCAAACAATTCATGAATATTGCTACCTCTGTACATTTTTATGATGTCATCCCCTTTGTGGTCAGAATATTTTTCTTTCTGCCATCCTTCATCTCTTGTCTGCAGAATTTGCTTCTGGAAATATTTTTCATCCTTTAATACTCATCTCAGATATTACTTTCCATGAAGCATTTCATGATCACTTCCCTTGCTCCGCCTTGTCACCCCTCCCCATTCCCAACTTTAGATGCGTGGATCCTTTCTGTTCATACATTTGCTATCAGTGCCCAGAAGACCATTCTGTTCTCAGATACAAAGATGATTAAAACATGATCCCTTGAAGTTGTTTACAGTCTGTTAGGGTAATCAGACGTGTACAGAAGTGATAATAATATAACATAAGGATAAATCGACTCAGGTATAGATTTATTGTGTTCTCACTGTGTACCCAGCACAGGTGCTGCAATTCTACATATTTGCAGAATTGTACTGAATGGTAGGCATTTTGCATTGGGATGTGTAGAAATGACCTTGAGCATAGACAAGGATGGAGGTTTACCTACTATAGTTGAAGAACTTATAAGGGGTCTCTGCTCAGATAGCTCTTTATCCAGCTTTTCCTTAGCTTTCATCCCTGTAGGTCAGAACTGTGTTTTCTTCAGGAGTGTTTGAAGTTAGTAAACTGCACTAGTTTTCAGGTGATGTACACATTCTCCATAATATTGTTTCATCTATTCAACAAAAGTCACTGAGGTACTATTTTATGTTTGGCGTTGTTCTAAGGTCAGAGAATACAAATAGGAACAAATTGTTACTCTTGACCTCAAGAAGCCATAGCAGAATACAGACATACTCACAGAGAAATAATATAAATGACATGAATATTTTTTGGAATTCAATAGGACAGAAAATGTTTAAGTAACAATAACTTTGTCCTATAGCCTTTCAAAGCACTTTCATGACCATAAGTTCAATTATTTGCTCTTCATTTAGCCTTTTTTAAACTCACAGAACATAATCAAATAGTACAAATTTTCATTCAGTAGAGCTCACTACTTTTATCTTATTGACTTATGGCCACTATATATTATTTCATTTTATAAGGAAACTCAAATAAATGCAAAAATGAAGTTCCCTCTAAAAGTTTATTAATATGAGCTTAAATAAATAAATAATTATTAATGTGCGCTCTTTGAATGGCTTTTGTGTTTGCTAGCCCTCCCCTGACATCCAGTTGTGATTTGATTTTTTAAATCATACATTTCTCTTTTATTTCAATGTATTGTTGTCAACTCCCAAGCTAGTGTTAATGTTTTCTACATGAAGATCCCCAGCAGAGATTCCTAAGAATGGTTACTTTAGGCTAATGATGATTTTAGAGGGGTGGGTAGGGAAAAATCATCATCAAAGTCTAGCATGGACAAAACCACGAAGGCATTTAGTAGTATTTCTCATTGACAATCAAGTAAAACAAAGTATATTGCAACAACAGACTACACATCAAATCCTGGCACAGAACAATATGGGGGACTATTTAAATTAATCCACTGGAAGTTTATTCAAGAGTTAGAATCCAATTTTAATGAATATATTATAATATCCATTTCTGTAGTATAAAACTATTTTTTCATGTCCCAACTGACAACCCAAACTATCCTAGCTGACATCCAACACTGCTTTGAAGCTCTGAACACGGTGGATTCCAATGAATGAGAAATACTTTATGACAAAAAATTCATAATTCTTTGTACAATAGTCAACATATTTAACAGGATAATATATTATGTGTAAAATATAGCACCAGTAGTTGACTTCATGTGAAATGTTAACTATTCTAACTCAAATTAACATCATTTTTAAAAATGTTTGGGAATAGTGATATGATTTTGAATAAGATATTTATCTGAAAATGGGGTTAACACCTGTTCTCACAAGGTTGTTGGAAGCATCTTCCATAAAAAGTAATGAAAAAGTTTTGAAATAAGCTTTGAAGTACAATTTTAAGTGGGAAAAAAAACAAGGTGCACATGGTATATTATAATAATAAAGATAGTATATCATCATATGTATAAAAAGGGTGAAGATCTTATATGTGTTTACTGATATGTACATAAAATATCTGAATTTGAAACACAGGAAACAGCTAAAAGTTATCTCTACAGAATAGGATGGCTGGAGCTAAAATTGAGAGAGACCTTTTGCTGTTTGCCATTTTATGCCTCTTGATTTTTGAGCCATATTACTTCTTCAAAAATCCAGTGTTTAAAAAGAACAGAGTGGAGCGGGTGTGGCTCAGTGGTTTAGCACCTGCTTTGCATGTATGAGGTGTTGGGTTCAATCCCTAGTACCTCCTAAAAAAATATATATATATATATATAATTAAAAAATAAAAAGAACAGAAATGGTTTGGAGACAGTTTACTGCTGAAGCTTTTAAGAATAGACTATTGTGAATTTTCATTTTTATTGATGATATTATTAAATTCATATTTTCATGTATACCCTTTAAGTATAATCTCCCTATCTTTTATTTTGACCACTGTCTAGATAGTGGTTTTCAGAGTATTGCTAAGTCGTGTAAGGTTCTTAGAAATTCCACACTTAGGGTTGGTAGTAGTTTCTGTGGTCAAGAAGAAGGTACATCTGAGATAGAGTTCTTAGAAGCCTAGCATCATCAACTCTCAGGCTGAAAGAACCAGAAATTCATTCTATTGTATGTTTGAATGCCCTTAGCAACATTCTTGCTTAGTGGTCATTGTCATTCTCATGTTGTTAGATATTAGTAGAGATACCAGCTAAGTCAATGAGGCCCTCAACCTCATGTTGTTAGATATTAGTAGAGATACCAGCTAAGTCAATGAGGCCCTCAACCCCATGGTCTCTCTGCTCTCATGGAAAGATCACTGGGCAGGGAGATTGTTTGCCTTCTGGTCTTGACTCTACCTCTAATTCACTATATGGCTTCAGGAAAATCACTTGTCCTCTCTCGCTCTCTGTTTCTTCATCTATTAAATTAGAGCATTGGATTGTGTCAGGGTTGGCAAATACATGGTATGGCTGCTGCAACTTCCCTCTCCCTGCCCATGACAGATGTCACTTCTCAGTTAAGGCAAGTTCTTTATGATGAATAACCACAAATGAAGTCTCAGAAGCACAACCAATAAGTGAGACAGCTATATCCTCAGCCTCTAGCACATTTCCTGGTACACAGTACAATTTATTAACTGCATGTGTAAATGAGTACATTATCTTAAATGAATTTTTTTTTTTTTTAAGATTTTGTTTATTTATTCATTTATCCCCCCCTTGCTGCTTGTGCTCGCTGGGTCAGCCAACCACGCCGTGCGGGCGGGCCTGCCCTCACCAGGAGGCCTCGGGAACCGAAACCGGGGCCTCCCATATGGTAAACGGGAGCCCTACTGATTGAGCCACAGCCGCTTCCCATGAATTTTTAATAATAACTTGCTATCCCATAAAGTGAATAGAAGCCTGTAATGGAACTCTTTGGAAAGCTTCATTAGTTGTATAGTAAATCATTCTTAAAGCAAACCTTCTTTAGGTTGTACAATGGTGAGAGATTCCAAGTTCTTTCATCTTATCTGGTTCTGTCAATAGCCATAGAGATTAACATTCAAAAACATAAGAGGAAATTATAGAGGAAGACATCAAGGGAAAATAATCCTAAGGAATGGAAACTTTTAGGGCACCCCCCCCCCAAAGAAGTAGTGTTACAATATATATTTTCATGCATATATCTTTTTTTTTCCTTTGAATTATTTCCTTAGAGTCAGTTGTCAGAATGGTAATTAAGGGGTAAAATGGGATCGACATTTTTAAGACTCTTGAAATACTGCAAATGCATTTTACCAACAAATAGCCTTAAGCAATGTATAAGGATGCCTGGTTTATCACACTCTTCCCACCACTGGAAAGTGTCATTAGAATCTTCTTTGCTAGTTTAATAGAGGAAAAATGATTCTTGCCCATTCCTTTTAAATAATGTTTGATCTTTCTTTCTAATCTGATTCTTCATATAGCTCCTTCAGAAGGCACATCCTACTCTTGAAAGACTTGTGCAGTGGCTGTGGGGCTTGCAACTTCAACGTCCCCTGGGGCATAGCATCTCCGTTGTGCAGCCATGGGGAGGGCCCACGATGGAGGGAAAACATAACACAAACCACATCATTGTAAGGGGATGAGGTCGCTGGGATAATGCTGTGAGAAGGGATGAAAAGAACGATTCTCCATTCTTGATTGTTGTGATTTCCAAGGATGAGCCAACAGCTCCAGCACGGGAAGGGATGGGCCTTTACTGCAGCCAGATGCTCCTTTTTTCCAATGCTGCCTCCCATTATTTCTGGAGAGAAAGAATGGGGAATAGCAGCTGAAACAAATTAACTTTTATGCCAGTTTCCTCCCTTTGACTGATTGCCCTGGACCTGGGAACATTCAGAATTAGTCAGAAACTGTTAAAAATGAGAAAGTGGTTTTCAAGGTCCATAGTATATAAGAGCTAGCCTTTTCGATTTCATGCACCATTCCTTCCTTTATATCGGAGTGCTTAAGGCAAATAGAGCTTTGTTCCCTCTCCTTCCCCAAGGCCACACTGCCTTCTCTCAGGCCCTCACCCTGTTTTGTCTGGGCTATGGCATATTTTCCCAGTTCCATTAATCTACCCTTGTCTCCACTGTTGCCAAAGTGGTATTTCTAGCATGCACAGTGCATCTTGTCGCTTTCCAGTTTAAACTGTCAGTGGTTCCCCACTGCCCTCAAGGATAAAAGCCAAGCTCCTTTTCCCGGCTTTTGGGGCATTTAGAAATCACATCTCAAACTGCCTTACTAGACTGCCCCCAGCCACTCCTCTGGACTGTTCTGGCACCCTAACTAGTGCATGCATTTTCTAGTATGAGCTCTTGTTCACTCTGCCCCGATTGCCCTTTGCCTCTGTTCTATCTTCTAATCTCTCATCACTCCTCAAAGAGTAGGCCCAGCTCAGTTATCACCTCCTTGGTGGATTTGTTCTGGATTTCCCCTGGCAGTTAATCACTCTCTCTATAACCTGTAGTAGCACCTGCACACAAGGTTATGATTTCTACTTTTGTTTCCCCACAATCCAGAATTATCACCTTCCTTTTGTATATTTGTATTTGTGAATTACCAGCCCTTAGCATAGTATTTTGTGCATAGTAAAAACTAAATGCTTCCTTTCTGCTAGCCTCTTCTTAAACTCTGTAACCTTCAATGTGTATCTTAGTTTTCAGAGCTGGAAGGGAACGTAATATAGTTTAATCTTTTTTTAAATGGTTGGCAAAAACCAAAGCCTAATGAGGGAAGGAGTACCTCCAGGGCTGCACAGCCAGATTTAATGGCAGAGCTGGGGAACCTGGTTGACGCTGAACTCCTTAGGTAGCGTAAAAAGAACCTTGTGATTTATCTTTAGGATCTTTTAGAATTGCATTGAGGGGTTTCATTGCCAAGTTCTCTGCTGGGTGCTTAATATATGTTACACTATTTTATGTGCACTATAATCTTGGGAGCTGTTATACCTGTCTTATGGATGAGAAAACAGAAGGTGAAATATTAAGTATCCCTGAGGACACCCTAAAAGCAGGCCCCTTGGTAACTGCGGTAAAATTGGCAGACCAAAGAAAAAGACCACTTGTGGTACAGAGAGAGAGAAAGTGCAGAGAAAGAACAAATTTGCATAGGCAGCTGGCCCTGAACTTTAAAGTGTGTTTAGAACTGCATTCAGAACCTTTCTCAGGACTTTTTTTTTTTTTTTTTTTAAAGATTTTTATTTATTTACTTTATCCATTTTAAACACCCCCTTCCCCATTTGCTGTTTTGTGTCCATTTGCTGGGCAATTCTCTGTGTCTGTTTCCTGCCATCTCTTCTCATCCTCCTCCTCCAGTCTTCACCAGGATTCGATCCTGGAGACCTCCGATGTAGGAGAGAGGTATTCTGCTGCCTGCGCCACCTCAGCTCCTGGCTTCTGGAGCTTTCAGAGCATCTCGTCTTGTCTCTCCCCTGTTACGTCATCATCCTGCTGCATGGCTCCCAGGGCCCGACAGCTCAGCGGCACACAGAGTCTGGCAACCCATGCGCCTTCTATATATTTTTTTTATTTTACCGGGAGGTCCCGGGGATCGAACCCAGGTCCCTCCATATGGCAGACGGACGCCCAACCATTTGAGCCACATCCGCCCCCCTCTCAGGACTTTTTATTCTCATTCCTCCTCTTGTCTCTGGGTAGATCCTTCAGTTTGCTCTCTCTTTTGAAACTCTTTTAAGAGGGTCTTTTAAGGCTTTTCCATGGTTGTCCCCAGCCTGTTTTCTTAGCCATATCTGCTATTACTCCCTTCCTGTACTTGGGCTGTGCCAGTTCTCGCTTCTCTGTGAACAAGCCATGCCTTTACACACCATGGTCATTTTACTTACTCCACCTTTACTACACTACTGTCTTTCTCCAAGACTTCTTGAGGGTAGGGTCACATATTCATCTCTGCATCCCCGGTGGCATTGGGACACAAATGCCTGCTACAGAGCTGGATGCTCAGTACCTGTGTTAAAGAGATGACTGGACAGATGGTTTTTTATTCATCTGCATACTCAATCAGCATGTGTAATATATTCTTACTTTCAGGGATTTAAAAAAATCATGTGACATGGTCTCTGCCTGCCAGTGATTGCAGACTAGTTGGGAGAAAACAAGATGCATTTTACACTTTTGTATTCAGTATTGCATGTGTTCTTTACAACCTTCAATGAATAGCAGGGACTCCTGGTTTTATCTCCATTTTGCTTTTGACACTGATACACAAGAAAGTTTAGGGATTTGACTTCAGATCACAGAGCCACAAGGAGATGGAGGTGGGACTTGAATCTAGGTGACTGACTTTGGCTGAGATGCTTAACCACTTTAAGAAACTCAGTGTGTTCATCTATAAAATGAAGATAATAGTATCTATTTCTTAAGTGACTGTATTAAAAATGAGACCATGCGTATAAGTGAAGAATTTAACACAGTCCTGACACATTGTGTAGGCACTCAAATGCTAGCTATTATAATTTGTCTCTATATCTAGTGCTTTTGTCTGTAGTGAGTAATACTCGGAGCATTACTTAGGAAAAGAGGCTTCCAAGAGCCATCACAATGTTTTTGCCCTGGATTGTTGGGAATATTAATAACCACTCCTGTTTTACATGCACGTCTATGTAAAGCACCTCATGTAATACCTGACTCAGGTGCTCATACATGGGAATTGATACTTCTAAGTCCAGAGGCTAAAGAATAAGCCAGTTAGGAACAGAACACAGGGTTCTTCCATATTTTCCTTTTCTTTTTTCTTTTTTTTATTAAAGATTTTATTTATTTATTCATTTATCTCCCCCCTCGCTGCCTGTGCTCGCTGGGCCAGCCAACCACGCCGTGCAGGCTGGCCCGCCCTCACCAGGAGGCCCCAGGAACCGAACCCGGGGCCTCCCGTATGGCAAACAGGAGCCCCACTGATTGAGCCACAGCTGCTTCCCAATATTTTTCAGACTGTGAGTTCCATTCAGTTATGCTTCCTGCATTCTTTCCAGTGTCCTCTTCGTGTTTTTTTGTGGTAACTGGATTTAAGTTGGGAGGATCCCTGAGACTTAGTAGAAGCCATTCTGTACTGATGTTTTATTTTCAATTTGTTGAAACCCCAGGCACTTGCGTGATAAATGGTGCCATGTAAATTAAAATGCAACTAAGGGTCTTGGTGTTCCCTAAATTAAGTTTATTATGTGTGGTAATTTGTACCTAGAGGCTTTTGTTGTTGTTTGTTGTAGTGACTGTGGCAGTAATGAGCCTGCTCCCAGCAAAGCTTGGCACGTGCCCCATCAGCAGTTTGTTTGCATTTGGCAGGACTCCATGTGTACCCTGAACAAATGAATCAGCCTATTTGGGGGGGTGGGGAAACTGAATCATAGGGAGGCTATGGGTCTTGCTCATGAGCCCCCGTGATCCTGAGATGCGTAAAAAAAACTACCAGAGAGTTCTGTTTTCTATTCCTAATTCCTTAGCCTCTGGACTTAGAAGCATCAAATCCCATGTAATTCAGCCATCCAAGCCCAAAGCCAGGATGGGAAGGGAAGGAACTGTTCATTGAGTGCCTGAGTCAGGCACCACATGAGGTGCTTTACATAGGACTCGCACCATTTCCAACAATCCAGGATTCTGATCCAGTCTAAGGCTTCTTTGCTTTATTATGATAGGCAACACTTGGTTTATGTGGCAACTGCATCGATTCAAACGATTTGAAGAATACAAAAGAATGTGTTGGTGGAAATTTTTTCAGAATGGTCACAAAGTCAACACATGAAAGCTTGTATACATCTGAGTCTCATAACAACCTTATAAGATAAACAGAACAGGTGTACTTTCTTCATGAGGCTCAGAAAGATCCAGGAACTTGCTCAGAGTCACACAATAAATGGCAGATCGAAGGTTGAACCCAGGGTTTCTGATAGATCACTACTCAAAGATTCTCTAATTCTAAGATTTAACTTAACACAGTATATCATGTAATTGTTTCTTATTTTCCATTCCTACTTCTTCTACCTTCTACTACCTTCTTTGGGAGGCTTAATACTTCAAACCTGGAAAATTGCAGTAGTCTCCTAGCTGAGATAAAATAGGCAACATGTGGTTTAATAGGCTTAATACTTCACACCTGGAAAGTTGCAGTAGTCTCGTAGCTGAGATATACGAGGCAGGTCTGAGTCTAAGAGAAGAAGCCTTAATTAGCAAAAAGAACCCAGAAGACAGACTTAAAAATCCTGACTTTGCCACTTCATAGCTTTATATCTACGGTTAGATTACTAACCTCTTCAAATACCAGTTTCTTCAATTTTTAAAATGGGTTAATTGATAATAACCACTCATAAGGTGGTTGTAAGAATGAAATGAGTTAATGTATGTGAATTGCTTAGCACAACACCTGACAGAGCAAAGATATCTAGTTATTTTTGTTGTTGTCATTATTTATTTGTGTGGTAAACACCACACAGCTAGGAGACACCCCCCAAATATGTCCCCTCATTTCCCCCATACTTTCTTACTGAAGAATTATAGGGGAATGATCTATTATTTCTTTTCTTTTTCTTTTTCTTTGTCTTTTTTCCCTTTTACTCCACACAACAGCCTGGCTCAGAGCTTACATAAATACCAGGGGACATTCAGTTGGTTGTGGCCCCAGTTCTGGGCATCTTGTGTAATGCTCTACATTGTGGCATAGATTGGAAAAGGAATTATTTCCAAGTCTAGAGCTGGGAGTGGGGTTGGTATATTTTGTCATTTGCAGGAAGGCATGAAGCTGATTTCTATCAATAGATTCAGCACTGGACAGCATTATTAGGTAAAACTGTTGGTAGAACTCTCTATACCTCTTTCCTTTACCCTGTCTCTGGGACTCAGGTAATCTGTCTGGTCTTTGCATGACCTGGCATGATCGGGCTTCTGTGCAGCACATATTCTTGGGGTCCCCCACTCCTATCTCACTGCCAGTTCTCCCTGAGTCCTTTCTACGTGTCTGGCTACGTTGGTAAACTAATTGTACCTTAGGTATTTGTGGAAAGAATTAATGAGTAAACAAATGTATTGAGGCAATGTAAAAACAATATAATTTGCCTGGAATATAATAGCTATATTATACTTGGAACATAATAGGGACTCAAGGAATACTGGTTGAATAAATTATTACTTTTGGTATAACACATTTATTATCATAACCATCTGTCTGAAACCCAGTTCAAATGCTGCCTCCTCTGTTAAATCATTCCCAATTCAAAAATAAATTCTAACTCTTCTGTACTCTAACAGAATTTTTAAAAAGATTTATTATGTATTCCCACCCACACACCCCCACGCCCACCCCCCGTTGTTTCACACTCGCTGTGTGTTCTTCTGTGTCTGCTTGTCTTCTCTTTTAGGTGGTACCAGGAACTGATCCTGGGACCTTCTGGAGTGGGAGAGAGGCATTCAATCTCTTGTGCAACCTCAGCTTCCTGGTCTGCTACGTCTCTTATTGTCTCTCCTCTGTGTCTCTCTTTGTTGCGTCTTCTTGCTGCACCAGCTGTCTGTGAGGGCCAGCACTCCTGTGTGGGCCAGCATGCCGTGTGGGCCAGGTCTCTGCCTGGGCCAGCTTGTCGTGGGCCAGCTTCCAGGAATCGAACCCTGGACCTCCTGTGTGGTAGATGGGAGCCCAATCGCTTGAACCACATCTGTTTCCCTCTAACAGAATTTAATAGGACTGAAAATAAATGCTTTATTTAAAAAAATAAAACCTTTTACCTCTGTTACCTAATTTGATTCTCACAGCAGCCCTGTCAGGATTATCACCTTCATTTTACAGTTGAAGAAACCAAGGTTTTGGTAATATAAAAGAGCCCAAGTTTATGGAGTTCATAAGTTGTGAAGCTGACCCAAAAAACTTATTTGCGGTTATCAAGGTATATCTGTTTCAACATGTAATACAGGTGAATATGTATTTTATTTAGTTGTATCCATGTTTTAACTTCCCTATTAAAATGGAAATTCTTCTACTCTATGGACTGCCCCATACGATGCCTATGCTTCCCAGAGCTTACTTAACACATAATAAATGTTTAAATGACAGTAAATTGCCAATTTTTGCAGGGCTCTTCGATGCCTGACTGGTGGCAGAATTTTGTATGAAATCAGTGTAGAGAGATAAAAGATTTTAGGGGAAAAACAAATCAAACTTCCTTCCCTGTGTGTTGAGTTCCCTAATGGGCCTTCTTAATTATTTTATTTTATTTTTATTATTATTATTTTTTAAAGATTTTATTTATCCATTCATTCATCCCCCCCTTGCTGCCCGCGCTTGCCAGGTCAGCCAACCACGCCGCACGGGCAGGCCCGCCCCCACCAGGAGGCCCCGGGAACCGAACCCGGGGCCCCCCACATGGCAAACAGGAGCCCCACTGATTGAGCCACAGCCGCTTCCCCTTAATTATTTTAAAATGGACTTTAGGGCAAGCCCCCAAGAGTATTCTTTCTAATGGTTTATACCAGACACTTACAAGGGGTCTAATCTTGACCCTTCCTCATACCTGAAGTTGATATAGATGCAAGAGGACAGTGATGGGTCCTTCTTGGCTAACTGGTATTCATCACTATTAATATCTGGGTTTCTATAAATACCCACTTTTCACTGTGAGCTAATTTAAATCTTCTGTTCACTAAGCTATTCTTAACTACACATTTTTGGCCCTGGGCCTGGTTCCCATCTACAGATCATAATGTTCCATTTTGGTTTTCATACTTAGAGAAATAATAGGAATTCTGCCCCATTGTTTTTCAAAGGCGAGCAGTGGTGAGGCTCTATTGGAATTTTGGGTGAAACAATTCTTTGTTATGCAGGACTGTCCCATGTATTGTTTAAAGTTAGTATCCATGTCCCCTGCCCTCTAATGCTGTGTAGTGCTCCCCAGTCATTGTGACAACCTCCCCCTACCACACACACAAGTACACACAATTCCAAGCCTCCCTGGAGGGAGGCTATTACTGCCACTGGTTGAAAGCCAGTATAACCTGACACCTGTCTGGACTTCCTTGATCCCTGTTTACTCAAATTCCTATCTAAGAAGAGATGGAACTAAGAATGGGGATGTTCCCCTTCACATCTTAAGAAAAGAGGTCTTGCAGCCTCTCCAGAGTTCCCTCCTTTAGTGAAGCAGAGAGGCAAATTGAGGCTCTGAAATAAGATTTCCTTGGGGATTGGGCTGCTAAGGCCAGTTGAATGTCGTTGTTACTCTGTCATAACAGGCTTTAATCACAAGATTTTCTTCTCTTAAAATCACATGAGGGTTGGAGAGTGGGGGAAATGCGTATGGGAAAGTCTTTTTGGCATGATGATGATGTTCAGAAATTAGATAGTGATGGTATTTTCCCCATCTATCAACCAGTTTCCAAAACTTGAAATTTTAGAAATCTTAAAATCATTTTCTACTTTTCCCTCTCCCTCAGTCTCTGTTTCTAATGGGTTGCTAAGACCTAACTCCTAAATAATTCTCAAATCCCTTTTCTTCTGTCCCTCCTACAGGCATATCTTGGAGGTATTGTAGGTTTGGTGCCAGACCACTGCAATAAAGCGAGTCACGCAAATTTTTTGTTTTCCCAGTGCATATAAAAGTTATGTTTACACTATACTGTAGTCTATTAAGTGTGCAGTAGCATTATGTCTTAAAAAACAATGTACATACCTTAATTTAAAAAT
>JAKSZT010031676.1:7774193-7915139 GCA_026826555.1 Tolypeutes matacus | reverse complement strand
GGGTCTTGCCTTGATGTTGACGGCTGCTGATTGATCAGGATGGTGGTTACTGAAGGTTGCAGTAGCTGTGGCAATATCTTAAAATAAGACAACAATGAAGTTTGCTGCATCGATGGACTCTTCCTTTCATGAAAGATGCCCCTATACCTTGTAATTGCTGTTTGATAGCATTTTACCCACAGTAGAACTTCTTTCAAAATTGGAGTCAATCCTCTCAAACCCTGCCACTGCTTTATCAACTAAGTTTATGGAATATTCAATATCCTATGTTGTCATTCCAACAATGTTCACAGCATCTTCACCGGGAGTAGATTCCATCTCAAGAAACTACTTTCTTTTCTCATCCAAGAGAAGCAACTACTTATCAATTCAAGTTTGATCATGAGATTGCAGTAATTCAATCACATCTTCAGGTTCCACTTCTATTTATAATTCTAGTTCTCTTGCTCTTTCCACCACGTCTGCAGTTACTTCCTCCTGAAAGTCAACCATGAGGGTTGGAATCAACTTAATCAACTTCTTCCAAACTCCTGTTAATGATTTATTTTGTGTTTTTGTTTTTGACAATGTATTATTTATTAAATCTTTTCCTTAAACTCCGAAATTTGATCAAAGAGGAACTTCTGATACTTATTATATTAATTATGAATGACAAATCTTCATTCTTTCTGTTTGTATTTCTTACACATCAGCCTAATTCCATTGATTCTTTCCTCTGTGGGGTAGTTGGCAGAGAAGCACTTTTTCCTCTGAGTTTGGCTCAGGCAGCTCACAACAACCTATGCACTTCTATCTGCCCAAATTCCTCCCATCCTTCAAGATCAGGTGAAATGCATCTCCTTGGAGAACTCTTTCCAGATTTCTCCCATTGTAATTTTTTCTTTCCCTCTCATGATTTCTCATCACCTTTGCTATCTCACTTTTGTTCTCTGTATAATTAGTTGTTTTCCTGTTTGTCTCTCAAAATAGATTATAAGTTCTTATTTATTTTGGATTCCCCATTGCACATAATAAAAGGCTTTACATCCATCCAGAAGATTCACAGATGTTATTGAATTGAACTATTTAAATTCAATTGATATTTTGATATCTTGACCTTCTCCCATGAATTATGAATGTGCTTAATGGCATCGAGAATGGTGAATCCTTTCCAGAAAGTTTTCCATTTTCTTTACCAAGATCCACCACAGGAATCACTGTCTATGGCACTGATGGCCTTATGAAATGGATTTCTTAAATAATAAGACTTGAAAGTCAAAATGACTCCTTGAGCCATGGAGTTAGTAGGCATGAAAACAACATCCTTCTCATTGTACATCTTCATCAGAGCTCTTTGGTAACCAGGTACAATGTCAATGAGCAGTAATATTTTGAAAGTGGGCTTAAAATATCCAGTAAATCATGTTGTAAACTGATGTGCTGTCAACCAGGCTTTGTTGTTTAATTTATAGAGCACAGCAGAGTAGATTTAGCAGAATTATTGAGGGCTCTAGGATGTTTTGGAATGGTAAATGAGCATTGGCTTCAACTTCAAGTCACCAGCTGCATTAACCCCTAACAAGAGCGTCAGCCTGTCCTTTGAAACTTTGAAGCCAGGCGTTGACTCCTCCTCTCTAGCTATGAAAGTCCTAGATAGAATCTTCTTCTAATTGAAGGCTGTTTAGTCTACATTGAAAATCTGTTGTTTAGTTTAGCCACGTTCATCAATTATCTTAGCTAGATCTTCTGGATAACTTGCTGCAGCTTCCACATCAGCACTTGCTGCTTGACCTTGCACTTTTATGTTATGGAGATGTTATCTTTCCTTAAACTTCATGAACTAGCTTCTGCTAGCTTCAGGTTTTTCTTTTGCACCTTCCTCACCTCTCTCAGCCTTCATAGAATTAAAGAGAGTTAGGACCTTGTTCTGGATTAGGCTTTGGCTTAAGGAAATGTTATGACTGATTTGATCTTCTATCCAGACTACTAAACCTTTCTCTATATAAGTAATAAGGCTGTTTTGCTTTATCATTCCTATGTTCACTGGAGTAGCACTTTTAATTTCCTGCAGGACCTTTTCCTTTGCATTCAGAACTTGGCTAACTGGCCCAAAAGGCCTAGCTCTCAGTCCATTTTGGCTTTCATCATGCCTTCCTCACTGAACTTAATCATTTCTAGCTTTTGACTTAAAGCCAGAGAGGTAAGACTCTTCCTTTCACTTGAACACTTAGAGGCCATTGTAGGGTTATTAATTGGCTTTATTTCAATATTGTTCTGTCTCAGGGAATAGGGAGCTCTGAAGAGAGGGAGGGAGATGGGAATGGCCAGTGGGTGGAGCAGCCAGAACCCATATAACATTTATTGATTAAGTTCGCGTGGAGCCCCAAAACAATTACAATAGTAACATCAAAGATCACAGATCACCATAACAGATATAATAATAATTTAAAAGTTTGAAATATTGCAAGAATTACCAAGCTGTGACACAGAGACACAAAGTGAGCACATGCTGTTGGAAAAATGGCACAGATAGACTTGCTCGATGCAGGGTTGCCAGAAACCTTCAATTTGTAAAAAATGGAGTATCTGCAAAGTGCAATAAAGCAAAGCACAATAAAACGAGGTGTGCTAGACCAGTGACCTGGCCCAAGCTTTCCTCTCCTGCCTGTACTATTGTAACCAACTCTTAATTTCTCTTCCTGCCTTCAGACTCTGTCCACCCACATTGGCCTTCCTAGATGATTCGAATTCTATCTTCTTTTTAAAAGACTTTTATTGTGAAATATAATACATATTCAGATATGTATAAAATGTAACATATAGTACGATGATGAAAACACCCAGGCCAAGAAATAGAACGCTATAGAGCCTCAGAAGCTCTCTCTTCCAATCATAATCTTTTTACTCCACCCCTGTTCTCTGGCCCAAGTGTCTTGAATTTTATAATAATTACTTCTTTGCTTTTGTTTATAGTTTTACCATGAGTATTTGTACCCATAAGCAATATGGTCAGTTTTGTCATTTTTGAACTTTATATAAATTAAATCACATTTTCATTCTTGCTTCCTTTTCTCAACTTTATAAGCCATTTATGTAACTGTTGAGTGTAACTCAGTTATAATTTCTTTTATTTATTTATTTTTAAACAATTTATTGAAGTATATCATTCATACATGAACATGCATAAACTAAAAGTGTTCGGTAAACATTGTGAACTTACAAAACAAACATGCATAACATCATACAGGGCTCCCACACATCACCCCACCACAAATACTTTGCATTGTTGTGGAACATTTGTTAACAAATTATGAAAGAGCATCATCGAAGTATTATTGCTAACTATAGTCTGTATCTTACTGCCCTACACATTTTTTAAGAATTTATTTATTTATTTATTTACATTTATCCATTTTACACACACCCCTCCCCCATTTTTGCTAAAAATCGCTGGGCAACTCTCTGTGTCCCTTTCCTGCCCTCTCTTCCCATCCTTCTCTGTCCTCACTGGGATTCGATCCTCGGAACCTCCGATGTGGGAGAGAGGCTTCTACCACCTGCGCCACCTTAGTTCCTGGTTTTGCAGTGCGTCTCATCTTGGCTTTCCCTTGTGTCACTCTCCTGTTACATGTATGTATGCTGTCCTAGTGTATTCCTATACTCATTTTTGTATCTTCCCAAGATTTAAGTTATATAATTTTGAGTTGCACTGAGTCAGAATAACCTTACTAGACTGAAAAGAAAAGAAGAACACCTTCTCAAACTGCAAATATGGGATCCAGGTGATCAAATAACTGGTCCTTGATTGGGATGCCTGGTTTGGTTGCCTTCTCCTGATGGTTGTCAACCTTAGCTTCCTTTTTCTACGTGAATATCAGTTGTTTTATTAATATGACTTTTTTTGTTTAGTTTATGCCTTTAACATAGGTTTTATTTTTATTTTGTTGTAATCTAGTGTCTTACCTTGAAATAAAGAATTTTTGAGTCTCACTTAGCTAGAGTTATAAAGCACTATCTGGTCAGTATGATAGAGAGACCTGAATGTTAGCATTATTTGGAACTTACTTATGCCTCAACAAAATCTCATTATAATTAGTGGTGTGTGTAGGACAGTAGTTCTCAAAGTGTTGTCCCAGGACCAGCAGCAGCAGCATCTCCTGGACACTTCTTGGCAATAAAAATTTTCAGACCCCTCTCCAGGTCTACTATCTTAGTTTGCCACAGGGCTGCTGATGCAAAGTACCAGAAACAGGTTGGCTTTATATAATGGGGATTTTATTTAGGCTAAAATCTTACAGTTCCAATGCCATGAAATGTCCAAATCAAAGCACCATCAGAGATGCTTTCTCACCAAAGTCAGCTTCTTGTGAACCTGGTGTCCTGCCACGTGACAAAACAAGATGGCTGCTGGTCTCTGTGAAGGTCCCTGTTTTCCCCACCAGAAACTGCCATCTCCTGGAGCTCATTTGTGGGCAACCAGGCATAGGGCTTGTCATTTTCCAGGCCTTCTCTCTTAATTTCAGCTGTTCCTCTTTCTTCCCCAGTTCAGCTGTGGGTTATTAGGCATATGGCTTGTCTCTTCAGCCTTGAGCTACACTGTGGACCCAGCCTCTTGGGGGCTTTGTGCTTAAGCTTTGGCTGCTAGCGATCCTTATCCTCTCTCACATGGTAGGATGAAAAATGGCACTTCCTCTCTGTGTGTCTCTCTCAGTGTGTTTCCATTTATATAAAGTGACAGTAAGAGGGCAGAGACCCAGCCTGAGTCATGCCCCACTGACATAGTCCAATCAAAAGGGCCCCACACCCACAGGAATGGGTTAGTTCAAGAACATGCTAAGGTTGAGAACCACTGTGCTAGACAGTGAGGTACTAGGAATTCACCCTGGAATGTACTATTGTACCTACCTTCCTCCTTCCTAATGTACATGACCACCAGTGCTTTTTAACTGTTCAGTTCTCCTTTTCATTGGCTGTTATGTGTGATCACCAATGCTGATCAGTCCTTTCTTGTTTTCATATAATTTCTAATTTTTCCTGTACTTCTTTCTTGGTCATAGGTCCCTGTACTGATTCTTTCTCTGATTATATAGATGTAAGCAAGTACCCATTATACATTATATCCGATAATTTACTTAATGGAAGAAAGAAAATATCCAATGTATTTATTCCCCTTCTTATTAAAGTCAATAAAAATATCAAACAAATCCTATTATAAGCACCTTTCTTTTTGTATTAAAAAATACTTTGTACACTTTATTCCTTTGAATACCATGAACTCTTTTTTTTCACAAGTTCAACTTATTCTTAAACTTGAAATGTTATAGCTTTGCCAGTGGGAAGCTCTTAAATCAACTCTTTTCTACTTTCAGCAGTCCTTGACATTTTTCTCTGATATATATTAAGGCACACTTGCTTTTATTATTGAGTAAATGGTACGTTCAGGCCTATCTTAATAAATTTTTTTACTCCACGACATGGAATCAACCTCCAACTCTAAAGAGTTCTGATCCTTTGGTGGGGAATAACACTAAGGACCCACATCCAACACTGCAGGTGCACCTGAGAAGTTGTGGTATTCAAAAGCACTGCTGCTGCCAGGGGGCCCTCTTAGTGACTATGTTGGAAAGTTAAGCTTTTCTAGGTTATGAGTTCATATGTGAGTGCTGTACCTAACTTTTCTTAGTTGTGGTTTTATTGACCACTATGACTTTCTCACTACATATATATCAAAAAGTATTTTTTGTTAACTACTGTGGTCTCTTGCACTGAACTCTTGCCCAAAGTCAGGAGTGGCAATAGGCACACGTTCAAAACAATTAGAAGATAAAGTTTATACTTATATGTAACCTTTTTTTTTTTTTTTTTTTTTTTTAACATATATACCTTAACTCATGTTTTCCTCTCTATAACCATGTGAGGCAGGTGGAATTTGGTCCATTTTACTGATGAGGAACTAAGGCTCACAGGAGATTAAGTGATTCATTAAGGTCCCATTAGTAAGCGATGGCTGGAATTCAAACAGGAAAAAATCCTGTTTTTTAAGACTGTACTATGCATTTCCATCTATGCCTTCAAGAAACTTACAAAAATCACTTGTGTATTTGAAATAACATAAATAGTATTCATGATGAAACTTGGAGCTAGAAACCAAGAACTGCTTATTAATAAAACCTCTATTCATAATCCTTTCAGAGAAAACTTTCTATTTGATTTGACTTTGCATTGATAGTTTTAGAAAGTATATAGGTTTGAATTTGGTTGGAATTGATTTAGTTAGATCAGTAAATCAGGTTATATTCTGGTTTATTGTAAACTCATTTCAGTTTGGAGTACAGTACAGTTGAATGTTCTAGCAAAAATAAAGTGCCAAATTTCTAAGGAAAGGGCAGGTGTGGTGAATGGGACCAGAGGTTTTAATATAAGGGAATGCATTCTAGATATTAAACTGCAGGGAATGATTCTGTATCTTTACTGCTATAGTATAACATTTTTTGCCCAGAGAAGGATTAAGGTCAGAAATGACTTGTTCAATAATGGACTTTTATTTAGAATTTCTCAGGGTTGAGCATGGAAGATAGTTGAATTCATCTTGAGAAAGCCATAGCTCCCCAATTGGAATCTGCAGACTTTTGCTCTGAAGTCTTGGAAGAGTCTGAGACCTTCGGAAACTATTCAGGGTCCCAGATATCCTATGTCTCAGGGTTTAGGGAGCCTAAAGATGGAAAATGTACCTAAAAACTGAGTTACAGCTGTGATATTTTTTCAGCTGCTTTGTTCACTCAGATACAAGCAGAGAAGGATGCCTAGAAATAAAAAGATGAGGTAGTTTTTATTTCTTAAGATGAAAAGCTCCTGGTACTTCTATTTCCTGAAGTGAAATATTTCCCACCTCTACACAGAGATAGCTCTAGACGAGGTTAGAGGCCAACACCAGATGATAAAGTTAAAAAGGCTTCAGAGGGACTGTGGTTAGCAGGACAAATATGAGAATGTTCTTTCATGAGCTACAGCAAATGTATAATACTAATACGGACTGTTAAGAATAGGGTAGGTTGGGGAAAAAAATACCCCAAATATAAGATATGGGCTGTAGTTAGTAGTAATCTTTGGATGATGATGCTTTTGCATAGTTTGTAACAAATGTTTCACAATAATGCAGGGTGTTGGTGTTGAGGTGATGTATGGGAGTCCTGTATGATGTTATGCATGTTTGTTTTGTAAATTCACAACTTTTACTGTACACTTATGGTCATGTATGAATGATATACTTCAATAAAATTTTGTTTTAAAAAAAGGTTTCAGGGGGGCGGATGTGGCTCAAATGCTTGGGCGTCCGTCTGCCATATGGAGGGACCTGGGTTCGATCCCCGGGACCTCCTGGTAAAATAAAAAAATCTATATATATATAGAAGGCACATGGGCTGCCAGGCTCTGTGTGCCGGTGAGCCACCAGGCCCCAGGAGCCATGCAGCAAGATGGTGACGTAACAGGGGAGAGACAAGACGAGATGCTTCGAAAGCTCTGAAAGCCAAGAACCGAGGTGGCGCAGGTGGCAAAATACCTCTCTCCTACATCGGAGGTCTCCAGGATCGAATCCTGGTGAAGACTGGAGGAGAAGGATGAGAAGAGATGGCAGGAAACACACAGAGAATTGCCCAGCGAATGGACACAAAACAGCAAATGGGGAAGGGGGTGGTTAAAATGGATAAAGTAAATAAATAAATCTTTAAAAATAAATAAATAAATAAATAGATAAATAAATAAATAAAGGTTTCAGGGCATCCCGAACACTACTGTGCCACCTCCCCTCTGTGGAGCTCTGTCTTCCCCTGCCTAACTATTCAGGACTCTCTCTCATCCTCAGCCCCGATCTCCAATCTGGTGACAATCCAACACCTTAAAGTAAACATAAGGGAAGCGGCTGTGGCTCAATCAGTAGGGCTCCCGTTTACCATATGGGAGGCCCTGGGTTCGGTTCCCGGGGCCTCCTGGTGAAGGCAAGCCCGCCCGCATGGCGTGGTTAGCTGACCCAGCGAGCACAAGCAGCAAGGGGGGGATAAATGAATAAATAAATTTAAAAAATCTTAAAAAAAAATAAAATAAAGTAAACATAAGTGTAGACCTCTGCTAGGAAATTTTTGCAATTTATGAGATAAGATTAATTTTAGAATAAAAGACTTTGGGTTCTATCTTTTTTTTTTTTTTTTTTTCCTTGAAAGAGATATATAATGAAAAATAGTAGGGTTAAAAGGAGGCTTGCATTCTTGTCCCAGCTCTGCCACCAATGTCCATGTATGAGTTTAGTAGGTCATTATTATTTCCTGGACCTCTGTTCCTTGATCTAAAAATGACAATAGTCCTCTTTGAAATAAAATATAAATAAAATATAAAGAAGAGAGTTTTATTTTGAGCACTTATCAGTGTTGGGTCCTTAGCTGGCATTCTGTTCAACTCTTGCTTGTGAAGGAAAGGTAGGCGTGGTCCCTGCCTTTCCAGAGAGAGTGAGGAAGGCTTTGGGGCATTTGAGTGGAATTTTGAAGGATTAATAAGATTTTGGCAGAGAACATCACAAAGGCACCTAATACAGGTCCTTTATGTTAAGGCAGTTTATTCTGCCTGGAGTATAGTATGTTTGTGGGCATAGGGGAGGATGTAGAAGACAGTTACAGGAAGCAGTCTGGAAACAAATGAAAGAAGGCCCTTGGCTGCTATTCTGAGTAGTTTGGACCTAGCACTGTAGGTTAGTGCTTCCAAACCCTTTCATATCATACCACTCAAAGAAAATTTTTACAATAATTTAATGTCAGGCTGCAGATAGCTTATGACTAGAGGTGACTGGCCCAAGGAGTTCAGCCTCCCTGAATGCTGAAGGAATCAATAGCTTGCAATAACTTGCCACACTCTCAAGTGGTTGAAAGTGCTTGTAGGCAGTGAGGATCCTGGTTATCAAGCTTCAGGAAAAATCTCTCCCCCGCCCCCCAATCTCTTCAGAGTCGCAGATTGTAACATGACTTCAACTCTTTAGATCTTGCTTTGGGAGCTAGGTTTCTGCCCAGATAGAATATATCACAAATGGATTCGCCCATCGCTAAAGATCCTACAGACATTAAAGGTGTTAATAAGAGATTATTAGCTACCAGGAACTATGGGGAGGAGGGAATGAGTGACTGCTAATGGGTATAGAATTTCTTTTGGGGATGATGAAATTGTTCCGGAATTAGATAGTGGCAATGGTTGCACAACCTTGTGAATACACTAAAAACCTCTGAATTGTATACTTTAAATAGCTGAATTTTATGGCATGTGAATTATATCTTAATTTTTTTAAAAAGGATAATAGAATATATGAACAACTTTACTTGAATAAATTTGATAACTTATGTGAAATGGACTAATGATCACATCAGACACAAGAAGAAAGTACAAATTTGAGTGGACCTATTTCTATTAAAGAAATTGAATTCTAATTAAAAATCTCCCACAAAGAAAATTCCAGGTCTTGATGGTTTCTATGGTGAATTCTATCAAACACTTAATGGAGAAATAAAACCATGGCATTTCTCTCCAAATTGATCTCTAGATTCAATGCAATCCCGATCAAAATCCCAGCATTTTTAATAGGAATTGACAGATTAATTCTAAAATCTGTATGGAAGTACAAGGACATAGAGTAACCAAACAACTTTGAAAAAGAAGAGCAAAGTTGGAGGACTCACAGTACCTGATTTCAAGACTTATGATACAACTGTGAGAGATTAATTTGACATAATAGAAAGTCCAAAAATAGACTTACATATGTTGGACAATTGGTTTTTAACAAAAATGCCAAGGTAATTTGATAAGGAAAGGCTGTTTCTTTTCAACAAATGCTGCTGGAACAGCCGGATATTCGTATGGAAAGAAATGAACCATGATCCTTACCTCACACTTTTCTAAAATGGATCACACACCTAAACATAAAAGGTAAAGTTGTAAAATTTCTAGAAGGAAACAAAGTAGAAAATCATTCTGATCTTGGGGAAGGCAAAAATGTACTTGATAAGAAAGATAAGACACAAAAATCAGGGCTATTTTAAAAATTGATAAATTGGGCTTGTCAAAATGTAAAATGTTTGCTCTTTAAAAAACACCATTAAGAAAATGAAAAGACAAGCTATGGATTGGGAAAAAATATTCTCAATATATCTGACAAAGATCTGTATCCAGAATATATAAAGAACTTTTACAACTTAATAATAATAATAAAACTCTATTTAAAAATGGGCAAAAGATTTGAACAGACATCACAAAAGAAGATAAATGACCAATGAGCACATGAAAAGTTGTTCAACATCATCAGCCAACAAGGAAATACAAGTTAAAACCACAATGAGATACTGCTCTGTACCCACTAGAATGGCTGTAATGATCAAGTGTGGAGAAACTGGAATTCTCATACTTTGCTGGCAGGAATGCAAAAATGGTACAGTTACTTTAGAAAACAGTTGGACAGTTTCCTATAAGATTAAACATGCTTGCCATGTGACCTCTAGCCATTCTACTTCTAGGTATCTACTCACAAAAAATGAAGATGTGTTCACAAAAAGACTTGTGTATAAATGTTCATAACTGTTTTATTCACAGTAGCCAGGAACTGGAAACAACCTAACTGTCCATCAGTAGGTGAGTGGATAAACAAATTATAGTACCTCCATGAAATGCTATATTACTCAGCAATTTAAAAAACCTGCTGATACATGCAACAATGTTAGTGATTCATAAAAATTTTATGTTGCACATAAGAAGCCAGTTACAAAAGAATACATTCTTTATGATTCCATTTCTATGATACTCTAGAAAATACAAATCTAATCTATAGTGATAAAAAGCAGATCAGTGGTTGCCTGAGCCCAACGTGGGAAGTGGGGATTAACCTGAAAAGTACACATGGGGCCCCTTTAGGGTCATGGGAATGTTTTGTGTTTTGATTGTGGTAATGGTTATATAGTGTGTACTTTTGTCACAACTCATTGACCTGAACTCTTAAAATGGATGAATTGTGTTGTATATATACCTCTATAATGTTGATTAAAGAGCGAGAAAGACAAAATAGGAAGGACCAACCCACGGGTCACACTTCTAATTCTGTGTACTGACTTCACCTTATAAATTTAATTAAAAAAAAAAAAAGAAAGAACTTTCAATAGATCATAGTAAGGCCATGGAATGGAATATTCCATGAATATTCTGAATATATCAGATACAGATATTTCAGGCAGCTATATTGATATAAATTATTACTCCCAGGGGCAAACTGTTTTTATTTAGGCACCTGGGTTGGTCTTTAAAATTAGGTTCCGTTTCTCCTTCCATCCTCCTTCCCTGCATTTTATTGAGCAGTGGGACTAGGGAAGAGAAGCCAGGCTCCTAAAAGGCCCCCTGCCAAGTTCATCCTATATCTTGGAGCAGCCTTTCAGGATATTTGCTCACAACCAAACTTCAAGTGGGTAGTAAAAACTTTCCAGAAAGTGCTGAGGTGGTATTCTTGCTGTGTATCCAAAATCTGGATACCTTGGAGAGAATCAAATAGTAAAGTGATGAAGCCCTGCCTGACGTTCCCAACCCTTTGTCTTTTTCTGTGGTATTAAAATGTTAGAATTGAAGGTAATTTGGAGATCAACAGACTCAACACTTGTGCTTTATGGATGAGGAAGCCATGGCCCACTTCCCCCACCAGGTCCACATGTCCAGGTAACCAAAAGAAACAGAGGCACAACCAGATCTCCAAACTCCTGATCCACGTATTCCTCCCGTGCAACTCACTGGAGATCACTAAATTGAGACCACATCCTATTAACCATAGTTAACAATTTAACATGATAGTTCTCAAAATGGGGTCATTAGCTGTTCTTAATAGAGTCATTTGGGATTTGTATCCCTGGACCCTTAACTCCAGATCTACGAAGTCTGAATCTCTATTGAGACTGGGACCTGGGAATATGCATTTTGAATAAGTGTCTCCGTGATTCTCATGCACACTAAAGTTTGAATACCACTGTTGAAGACAGTGGGGAGATAGTAAAGGATTTAAACTTTAGCAAGGAAGTAATACAAGCAGGTGTGTACTGAAGAAAATATGGAACCCGGTCTATAGGGAAGCGAAAGCCCACGAACCTCCTATTCTTCCATTACTTGGTGGTGGTGATAGGGGTGAGGAGAGGTTAATGAGAGAGCCCTTTGTCTTAGAGGAAAGGAAACAGTTTAACTATGTTCATGGGCATAATTTATCTACTCTTCCCCCAACTTTGCCCTGGTTATCCCTGGTAACCTCTCCTTAATTCGGTGTTTTAAATATAACTTAGATCAGAGCATTCAAGGACATAAAAGTGAGATCCCTCAATGGAATGACCTTTGTTTCTCCAAAATGCAAAAGGTTGGCAACAGCTCTTCTGTTGTTTTGTCAGTGAGAGAGGTAATTCCACTAATGGATTCTCGTCCTCTGCAGAAAGGTTGACCTGGTCTTTGGGGAATCAATCTCATAGAATTCACTCAGGATAATTACTGATACAAGGCTCCTTGGCTTCCCAGATGTGACCCTCTCCCCTTGCTCACATCAAATTCATTTTACCCTTTTGCCTTTGATGCGATAGAGGCAGAGAATGGATAGAATGTTCAGGGATGGAGCTGTGATTCTCTTCCCCTTCACAATAAGTGATAGCACAGCCCACCACACTTGCCCATGCTGGAAATCTTGACGTCTCTTTATTCTTCCCTCTCCCATATCCCCACATACTTAGTCCATGAAAAGGTCAGTCATTTCAGCCTCTAAATATATCTTGAGTGTTCATGTCTTTTACCACTGCCCTAGTTCAAATCACCATTATTTCTTGTTCAGTAGTCTCTCTGGGCTCCCTACTCATGGTCTTTTGCTTCTTCCCTCCATTTGTCACAGCCAGTATGAGCTTTTTAAAAATGTAAATATGAAAAAAATATTTAAAATTATCCATTGACCTCATGTTCTATTTATTTAGAAATACAGAGGTATATGGATTAAAATGTGAAAATTTCCCTCCCCTCCACAGGGAACCACTGGTAACAGTTTAGAAAGCTTTTCTAATATTTGTATATATACATATATATGGTTATGTGTGTATATATGTGTGCAAAACATCCAGGATTTTTAACACAAATAGTTGTCAAGCTTGTTTCTTCAGTTGTCAACCTATCAATTTATTTAATTATGTCCCTATTGAGGTATCTTGTTCTGTTTAAGATAAGATCTAAGCTTCATAAAATGGCCTACAAAGCCCCACATGATCTGTACCCCCCTCTGCTCCTGCTGCTTTCCCTTTTGTTAACTTTGTCCCAGCCGTGACCTCCTATGAGTCATACTCCCTTCTGCCTCAGGGCCTTTGCAGATGCTGTTCCCTCTGCCTGGACTGATCCCCGGGACATGTGACAGTGGTTTTCACGTAGTGGTTCCTATATCCTAGATTCTTAAACACACCAGGCGTTGCTTATGGACTAAATAAGCATTTTGCATGCATTTGTACTTTTTTCCCCTCAAAAATATGTCAGTATTATGATTAATAATTGAATTAATAAATGCATAGATTCTTTATTAGTTAATAATACTAAAACATATGTTACTGTCCTGATGAAGAATTCTCAAAATTTTTACTTTTACAAAAATGATTTTTTTTTTTTTAAATATACTGTATTATTTTTTTCTTCTTCAAATCCTACAAGGGGACAAATACATCAGAAGCAGTGAGTTAGTTTTGTCCACAAAGAGGCTGTTTTCTGATGTGCTAGCATTACTTTAAACAAAGATAAAACTTTTGGATACTTATATATAGTTTTCACATAAATAAAGATTTGTTCCTCTGCCTACCTAAAATACAATTTACATGCATGAAAACATGGATTATTCTAAGACATGCTCTAGGTAAGTGATTCTGTATTTAAAACAAGTCCCATGATTGCTTTTCTCTACAAGGCAAAGATGTATATTATATATCAGTGCTCAAATACAAAAATGATTTTTGATATTGAGAACCGTTGACCTGTAGAAAAGAAATAAAACCATGTATATGAAGCCCTTCTTAAAATAGCTCCAGACTTCCTTTCCAGCCTTATCTTTACAGATTTCCTTTCCATCCTGTTTTTTATCCTCTCCTCTTCAGCTTCATCAAACTTAGCTTGATTATTTGGGCACACCAGGCTTTTCATGTACTCAGAGTATTCCCTATACTTTAAAACAGGGGTTCTTAACCTTTTTTGTTCCATGGACCCCTTTGCCAGTAAGGTGAAAACCACGGACCCCTTACTAAGTCCACACTGTACTATGTATTATTTAATAAATATATCACACCCGCACCAACACATCCCCACAGGAATAATGTTTTTCTGAATTTCAACTCAAGCTCACGGCCCCTTGTTAAGAACCCCTGCTTTAAAAAGTCCCCTCCAGCATTTTTCTTTAATTAGAAAAACTCCTCTCATACTTTAAGACCCAATTCAAGTGTTGCTCCTCCTGTAAATCTCCCTGACTCCTCCCACGCGGGGTAGTTCTTTCTGCTGAGAACTCACAAACCTCTGTTCATACCCCTATTAGAGCCCTGACCTCAGTGTGCTGAGTTATCTGTGTACTTTTCTGTAGTTTCCATAGATCAGGAGATCCTCATGGACCTGGGACTAATAGATTTGACAATGTTTGTTGACCAACCGGAAGGGAGGAACACATAAGGTTATCTGTAGGTGGGAGTAAACGCTAATAGAAAAGAAATTCAAAGTGAAGGAAACAGAAAGTGAATTGAATAATGAATATGACCCAGGCATGTGGAAGGGACCCCCCTGAGTTACTCTTGTGGTAGTTCAGGTTCTGGGTCTCAGAATAGAACATATATTTAAAGCCACTATTGATTTAAATATGTTTTAAATTGCCTCAAATGAGAAAGAAGTTTATTGAGTCACCTAAGCCAAAAAGTCTAAGGGGGAAAACCTGGCTTCAGGATCGACTTAATTTACAACTCACATTTCATCAGGAATCATCATTTCACTGTTGTGTCTGGGTTGGTTATTCTCAGGCTCCAAATGGTGACCTCACAAATTCAGGGTCATCTCATCACAACTCTTGGTCCAGTGGAAGAGAGTCCACTTTGAGTTCACAAACAAAGGTTTGTGACTCCTAATGACTTTATCTGGCGTGAATCAGTCAGTGTGCCCTATAGGATGGAATGTGCTAAATAGCTTAATCTAGGCTCCCATGGTCTACCCCAACCCCCATGCCTAGGGTAGGAGTCAGCTTCACAAAGAGGACATGGGCTTTTCCAAGTGATCTTTGGTGTTTATGATATCTGTTTACCATTTTATGCAAGATAGAGACCTTAAAATCCCAGAAGTGTTAAGAACTCTTTCTGGTATTAAATTAGCTGGCCATCAGACTTAAAAGTTTTATTTATTTGTTTACTAAAAGAGAAGCAAATCGATACTTTCTTTTGTTCCTTTGGTATAACTTAGAGTTGTATACTGTGTAGCATGTATCAGGCATTGAGCTAAGTACCAGAGCTACAAAAAAAGCCCCTGACCTCAGACTGTAGCAGCCTTGCGGCAAGAAAAAGATCATATTTGTGCCCTAAAAACAAACTTTATTTATAACCAGAGAGAAACTTGATTACTCAGATAAATGAGTCAGGACATTTAACCATGCTGCCTTCTAGGGATTTGGATTTGAGTAGTGGAAATAATTTTGGAAGAGTAGCTGAGACCTAGATTCTAGTCCTGCTGTTGCCATCACCATTTAATCATGAACTTAAAGACCATACATAAGCTCTGTGGCCAGTGTTTCTCGAAGTGTAGCCAGCAGTTCATCTGCATTAACATCACCTCAGGTGCTTTCTGGTGACTTATTCCCTACCCCTAATCCACTGAACAACTTGTGATCTCTGCAAACTGTTTAAACTCTATGAACCTCATTTTCCTTATCTGTAAAAAAGTGAGCATTGGTTTGAGGATTAAACATGATAATGAATAGTGTTTAAAGAAAAACTTTTCATGCAGTTTAGGATCTCACAGCTTTATTGAGCAATTCACAAATCAGGCAGCATCCCATCCAGAAAGTAGAAGAGAGCTCCACCAAGGGAGTGGAAAGAGGAAGCTTATATAGGGTGAATGCAGATACAAGAGATGAAGTGTTCTGATTGGCTGACGTTAGGTTTCCATATTATGTGGGGCGGGGTAGGGGTGGTCTTACAAAGTGCGGAGTGGATATACATCGATTGTTTTGGGGTGCTTGTCCATTCTGATACACTATCTCTGCTGGACTGAAACTGTTTTACCACCAGTTGTTGCTTATTTGCAGTTCTGTAGGTATATTCCATTGTTCCATTTTCTCAGAAAGCCCCTGCAGGTCAATTGTGTTTTTCCGGAAAATCCTTTCTTGGAAAGGGGTCCTGGCAATGCCAAATGCAGGCAGCCATTTTATTTTACTTGACAATAGAAAGCACATGGCATGTAGCAGCATCTCAGAAAATGCCATTTCTTTTACTCCCTGAAAAGAGAGAAAAGTGACTGTGGTCCAGAGTAGGTGAAGGATTCCTAGAGAAAGGATAGCAGAAAGCCCTTCCTCATTCAGGAAGTGTTCTGGAAGTATATGACTTTAACATTGGCCCTCACCCTTATCTACTGGACTTTATTGTTCTCTCTTAACTTTCATAGGTCATAAAACTTGGCCTAGTGTACTTCACACTTTGATATATTGGGGTTTATTTGCACTTCAAAAGTCAAATCACATTCTCTACTGTCTTCCTGATTGAGATGGACGGCAAACCACATCTCCACCTGGGAGTTTCATTAAGGAACGGATTGTGTTTGTGTGGTGGTGGTAATTTGTTTTTTTAATAAAGCAAAGAGCTTTACAAAGATGCAAGTATTATGTCCTTAATATACTTGACTAATAAGTTCAGTATATTGATATCATCCAGTAATCTCATTAGAGTTGGAGTAACTAACTATAATCCTCACTTGACAGGATTCTCCTGGGTTTTTTTTTTTTTTTTTTTTTTTTTTTTTTTTTTTTTTTTTTTGGCCGTTTGGGGTTTACCCTCATCAGAAAGAAAGAAGTTAAAAGGATACGCCCGTTTCTAGGAGTTAAACAAAACCTTCTTCCAAGAAGGCTTGCACCTTCTACAACTTTAGCCCCAGGGCCTGTGAGATTTGCTATCTGGAAAGATGATTTGAGGACTTGAGAAGTCCTTAGTCATCAAAAAAGTTCTGTTATCTTTGGTATAATACCTAAGGCAGGGCAGAGGATACTAGAGTGTTAGAAATATCTTCAGCAGTCAAGGCCAAAACTAAAAGAGGGTTCTATTTAGTAATTGGTCACTCAGAAGACCACATCCCTCAGTTCCAGGAATATGAATAATCTGGTTAAATACGGTGTTACCATATCAGATTTTCTTGGTTACAAATGCATGAGACTCTCAATGTTGGAAAAGACCTCAGTCTCTTGTCCATCTATTTGATCTACTCCTTGAGACCCCTCAACAGTATTCCTCCCCACTTGTTATTACCTAGGCCAGAGGCCAACAATCAATCTTGGCTCACCATCTCTCTGTTTGTAAAAAACCATGCCCGAGGAGCACATGTAGCTCAAGTGGTTGAGCACCTGCTTCCCATGTACCAGGTCCCGGGTTCGATCCCCAGTACCTCCTAAAAACAAAGAAATGCAGGTGATATGCCACACTAATGAAAGATCTTTATGTGGGATGTTATGGGAGGTGTGGGAGGTGGGGAACATGGAAATCCCTGTAATTTTTGTGTAACATTTATATAATCTAAGCATCTTTAAAATATATATATATGAGAAACTGAGAGCACACTGAAGAAAATATGGCAAGAATGTTAATATCTGTGAAAACTTCATGGAGGTATATGGATATGTTACAATACTTTCCCTACCTTTTTAATATGTTTGAAACTGTTCAGAATTGTGTATCCATTAAAAAAAGAAATAGAAAAATAAATAAATAAGTAAATGCTAGTTTACAAAAAAAAAAAAGAAAAAGAAACAAATAAACCAGCTTTCACTAGGCAGTGGATGTAGCTGAGTGCCTGGTTCCCATGTATGAGGTCCTGGGTTCAATCCCTATTACCTCCTGGAAAAACAAAACAAACAAACAAAAAAAAACCATGCCTGTTTGTTTACAAAATGTCTGTGGCTGCTTTCATGCCACTACACAGTTGAGTCATTGTGACAGAGACTATTTGGCCTGCAAAGCCTAAAAATATTTGCTATCTGATCATTTTACAGAAAAAAGTTTGCTGACCACTGGCCTTGGCTCTCTCTTCTTCAATATATCCCCAATGCTGAACAGTCTTCCAGTTTCCAAGAGACCTGCTTTGGACCACTCTTTTACAAAGTTCTTACTTGTACTGAGCCAAAAGCTCCTTTTCCATACCCTGACCCTGTTGGTACTAGTTCAGCCTTACTATGTAGAATCACCCAAAATAAATCAAATTGCTCTTCTATATATCAACCCCTTGTAGGTTCACAACCATGACTCTAGACAGAACCTTGCTAAATAAATTCTGATGCAATAGAATATAAGTCCATTCATCACCACCAGAACTGAACACAACACTCCTAGTTTGATCTGGCCAATGAAAAGCTAAAGTGGTGCCCACTGAAGTTTTCTGGGTGTCAAGAGCAATAGAAAGAAGTCATGGCCTCTTCCTACTTGCTTGCAGTTCTTGGAATTTAACCTGAAGGACACAGACAGTTTCACATGGGACAAGCACTGTCTGGTCAACAGCTAGGAGTGATGCAATTTCCAGTCACATGTACACCCATTTCATGTGGTCTGGATGGTTGTGAAATGACTTGTTTTCTAACTGGATCTGGATATGAAAGGAAAATAGTCACTTCTGTTTTATCAGAGAAGGTGGCATATGCTCTTGATTATAGACACAAATAGAAGATATAGGGAAGCGGCTGTGGCTAAATTGGTAGGGCTCCCGTTTACCATATGGGAGACCCTGGGTTTGATCCCTGGGGCCTCCTGGTGAAGGAGCTCCCGCGTGGCACGGGGAGTTGGCGCAACAAAGACAAGCAGCGGGGCGGGGGGGGGGGGGGTGTAAATAAATAATTAAAAATTAAAAAATTAAAAAAAAAATAAAAGATTAAAAAAAAAAAAAAGATATAGGTCCTGTGCCATATACTTCTTTAAGCCCCACTGTGGAGTAAGTGTCTTGCATTGTCTCCATTATCACCATCCTAGTTTAGATTGCCATCTTCTCTCATTCTTGCAGTTTATTGCAAGAGCTTCCTAGATAGTTTCCCTGCCTCTTATTTTCCTTCGTCTTGTTCATCTTCCTCACTCTGCCAGATAAGAGCACAGTGCCAGTTATCATTTTTCTGCTCATCTGTACTCTTCAGTGGCTCCCCATTACAATAGAGGAAAGTCAGAATTCTTAGGGGAGCATTCAAGGTTTTCCAGGACCACAATCCTTTCCTTTTCTTCCTTTTTTTCCATATCCCCAAAAGACTATCCCACATTCTCTGAACCAGTCTTGTCCTTTCCCATGTCATGACTTTTGGTCATACTGTGTGCTCTATTGAAAAAATGTTCTTTTTTCTTTCCTTCCCCAAAACATGTATTGAACCCTACCTTCCTCATTGTTCATATCTATATTCTCTTTCTCTAATTTTGTATCTCTCTTTCTCTACCATACAGCATACTCCCTAAAAGTATGATTCCCTTCTTTTGTGGGAATACTATAGAAGGAAGTTTTACTGAATACTATAGAAGGAAGGCATTAATTTGGCATGAGAAGTGAAACAGAAGAAAGAGTTGAGTGGGAGTAGATGAGTCTGAAAGACTAGGAGAATGGTGATACCAATTAACCAAAAGAGGAGTTGCTAATTTAGGGGTGGGGCTAGAAGAAGGCCAAAATAATGCCCTCTTAATGATAATATAGTAGAAAGAACATTGAACTGGAAATCAGAAGATCTCTTATAATGATAACTATTTTGTGCTAATTATATTATCTCAGAATGTCCTTGGGCTTTGTTAGATTTAACAACTATGTATTTGGCACCTATTGTGCAGGGTTTAGGCCTACGGCTTTCACATTTATTAATTGTACTTAATTCTCACAGTAGTATTCATTATGTATTTTTCCCATTTTACATATTTGGTTATTGAGGCTTAGAGAAGGTAAGAAATTTGGCGATAATCCAAGTATTTGGCTATAATTCAAGTATTTTCAATCTAACCTTGAGCTTTTCTCATCATACTTTGCATTATCTATTTCATTCTGCTTTCCTTATTTCTCTGCATTTTTACCCCTTGGTTTGGATTTTTGTTGGTCTGAATTAATAGTGTTCCTTCTGCCTGGCTTGGGTTACATCAGGAATCTAGCAAAAAGTGAACTCCTTTGTCGTTCTTCATATTGTCTATTTAACATTTTTAAATGATTTGATATAGTTTATTATGGAAACAAAAAAGGTGGTTTCATGACAAGATATTTAAGCATAAGTTTACCTATATTTTTATGCTATTTGGTTAATTTCTTTAATTTGACAAATATGAGTACTTATAACATGGAAGGAAGGCTCTATATGAGATTTTTCTGGGGAAGAGGAAGATAAGACCTTCTACTCTGAAAGAACTCTAGGTGTTGGAAGGTTGGGTGAAGGATGATCAAGAATGGTGACATGACAGAATAGCATTCCAAGTACAAGGAAAATTTTGGAAAAAATAGATTTAACAAGGAAGGCTTTTCAGACAGGGGAATTGAGAGTGTGGAAATGGAAATGCACTGGGCATGTTTAGGAAACTGAAAATTCTACTTGATTTGAATAGTAACAAAGTATATATGTATAGGAGTAAAGATGGGATGGAAAGGGAAGGTTTGTACTATATAGTAGAGGATCCTTAAAACTGATCCAATAATTTGGACCTGGTTATACAGGTGATGGGAGCTATTAAATTTTCACATTTGGATCTATAATTCATTTGAAGTTAATTTTAACATATTGTGTGAAATGAGGAGCAAGGATCTTTCTTTTCCCCTTACAGTTATTGAATTGACCCAGCCCTGTTTATTGAAAAGACAATACTTTTCCCCATTGCACTGCAGGATCACCTTTTTAAATAAATCCAGTGACCATACATGTATGGGAATGTTTCTGTATTCTCTCTTCTGTTCCATTCTTCTATTTGTCTATCAGGTGCTATTTTTAACCTTCTGGTAAACAAAGCTTTCCTCCTAGCAGTTACCATACCCGCCTAGCCCTGGAAGTAGAAAGTAGAATGTATTGGTTATTAACTGCAGCATAGCAAATTACCCTAACACTTACTGGCTTATGAAAGCAATAAATATTTATTATCTCCTGTGGTTTCTGTGAGTTAGGAAGATGGGAACAGCTTAGCTTGGTGATTCTGGCTCAGGGTCTCTCATGAAGTTTTAGTCAAGATGTTGGCTAGGATTGTCATTATCTTAAGGCTAATAATCTGCTCTAAGAGTAGCTCCTTGACGGGGCTGTCAAGAGCTTGTGAACTAGCCATGGAAGTCACACACTGTCATTTATGCAGTCTCCTATTGGTTACACAGCCCATCCCAACCTGGAGGGAACTACATAAGACTATCCTAGGAGGTGAGACTCATGAGGGACCATCTTGGAGGCTGGCTACTACACAGAATAATAGGGGGAGCTGGCTGATACCTTTGCTTTGTTTTGTTTCCTCTGGGAACTTGTATTCCTAAATGCAGAGAATCATGCCAAGATTTCCTAGGGCTGATATGTAATATGTTAGGTTCATAAAAAAATGGTGACTCTTACTTCATTCCATTTTGTGTCCTCTTGCTGAACCTGGACTCTAAAGTTTACTTGTATTTTCACAGTGTGATCCCTTCTCCACCCCTGAATGGGAAAGATTGAGGAGAACTGGATTTGGTTATAATCATTAGCCAACTATTAGCAAACTCTGTCTACATGACTTCTCTACTTCAAGAAATGTTAATTTTTCTCCTTCTTATGGCTTTTGTTAAATACATTTTTATATCTATGAACATTCAGATTCTCTTGTGGATCATTTTCTTATTAAACTTTTATTTTTGAGATAATTTTAGATTCGCATGCAGTTGTAAAAATAATACAGAGAATTCCCATGTACCCTTTTCTCAATTTCCCTCAGTGTTAGCATCTTACAAAGCTATAGTACAGTATCACAAACAAGATATTGTTATTGACACAGTCAAGATACCAAACATTTCCATCACTACAAGGACCCCTCGTGTTGCTCTTCTAAAGCCACATTCATTTTTGCCCTGTCCCAACTCCCTCCTAACTGGTGACAATTATTACGAGTTCTCCATTCTAAAATTTTGTCACTTAAAGACTATTTTACAAGTGGAATCATACAGTATATTCCTTTTGGGCTTTTTTTTTTTTCAGTCAGCATAATTCTCCAGAGATTCATCCACCTGAGAAGAGTCCTGGGAAAGCTTTCTCTTTAATAATACAGTCAGAATTTGTATTCCCATATTCTCCTTGCTTGTATCAGTAATGCAACAGTAATTTTCATTTCAGTATCATGGAGCATTTTTTAGCTGAAGCTCCCAGATCTCCTAATAAATACTTTTTCCGTGGTCACTGTATTCATCAGAATGAAGGGAACCAAATGCTAAAAAACTCAGGTCATATAGAATCCACTGCAAGTCTTTTTCTTTTTTAATTCTCTTTTCTATAATCCTATTGCTGTCTTCCTTTCATACTTTCTACTGTGTAAATGTACTTATATTTTAAAATTGCATTGTTAGTTTGAATAAATTAACATACTGATTGAGTAAAACTAAAGTCAGCAGATCGTTACTGAATTCCCATATGTTCTAAGCACTCTGCCAAGTGGCTGTTGGACATACAGTTCCTAACCAAACGGGAGAAAAACATATAAGCAATTGAAATACCAAAGTGGGGGGAATCACAGGTTATTTTAGGGGAACACAAGGCAGGAGCACAGCTTGACCTGGGGAAGTTGGTAAAGGCTTTCTAGGAGAAGTGATACTTGAGGAAGCACAGAAAGGACATAGGAATTTTCTAGATGGATAAGGTGAGATAAGAAACATCCCAGTCAGAAGCAGCAGGTTGTGCAAAGACATGAAGTATGAAATTGTGTGACACACTTGGATAATAATAAGTAATTTTTATATGCCTATAAGTTCATGAGAACAGGAATTGATCTGTTTTTATTCATGCTGTATCTTCAGTACCTAGAATAATATCTGGAGTATAGTATGCACTAAGTGAATATTTGTTGGATGGCTGGGAGGAAGGAAGAAAGGGACGGATGGATGGTGGGTGGATGGATGGATGGATGGATGGATGGATGGATAGATAGATAACAGAGACCAGAGATGTGTGAAAGTTTCAGTGATAAAGAGCCTTGCTGAGTAACATTTACAAAATGCCCACTATGGAGATTCAAAGAGGAATGGGAGGGGCTGTTGTTTATAATCTGGTTAGGAAGAAACAACTAGTACAAAAATATCTGCAATATATTATACAAAATGACATGCCATGAAAAATATATTTAAAATGTTAGAAAAGTTCAGAGGAAATAGAGGTTCAAGAAAGTTGCCATTGGATCTAGACTCTTTGGGGTTGCTTATATTTAGTTCTGAATTGTTTCATGTTATTGTTTTGGTTTTTTTTAAGTGTAGATTGGAAAGAAGTCGTGGCAGAAAAGAGATGTGATTCTGGGACTGAACTAGACAGCCTTGCCTGCTCTATCATAAATTTAGCAGCAGTTTATAGGCAGCCATATATCAGCCTGCACCACTTCCTTGGAAGCCAAACTTGACAGGCCCTGATATTATCTGTAGCAAACATCTTTTTCTTGTTCATGAGAATATTTGTGTGTGTTTGTTTATGCTCTCACTTGTACATCAGTGATTTGGAGACAGCTCTTCCTACAGAGATAAGCACTGAAGGTGATATATCACCTGAAACACCAGCTAAACTATTAACAATACCTTTTTAAAATGCACCTTGCTACCCACTCACTTATAAGTGTATGTGTGTGCCTGCAGCATGCACACACACAAGCACAGTGTTCTGTCAGCAGTAGCCTGGGCAGGATTTTACGTGACCATAAATAAATAATATTTATTTTTATTTTCCTTAGCTCTGTTCTGCCTGGCTACACCTTAATCTTCACTGAAATCTAAGGCTTACTAGGCACCAATTATGCCCCTTTGGCATACTAAATACTGTAAGGAGCTTATGTAAGAAAACGATTCATTATTTAATCCGGTATATTTTATTGATCACTGACTATGTGCCTCAAAACTCTTGAGGATGCAGCATGGATTTAAGAGGACCAGTCTTTGGAGTGTGGTTTGCTCTACTAGTGAGGGTTTGGGGGAGGGGCCAGAAAGGGTGCCGTGAGATCCTACCATTTTTAAGTTGCATTTTTCTTATTCAGCACTCACACTGTTAATGCAACCCTTTAACTTTTATTCTGGAGCTTTGAGGAAGATGCTTCTGTCAGTTGCTGGTTGTTCAAAGATTCTGTGAGGGGATGGAGCCCTGGAATGTCTCACTCCACCATTCTGATTGGCCAACATACATAGTTTACTTTTTTTTTTTTAAGATTTTATTATTTATTTATTTATTTATTTTACTTTTATCCATTTTTAACATTCCCCCCAGTTTTTGCTGTTTTTGTGTCCATTCACTGGGCAATTCTGTGTCTGTTTCCTGCCCTCTCTTCTCATCCTTCTCCTCGTGTCTTCACCAGGATTCGATCCTGGGAACTTCTGATATGGGGGACAGGCGTTCTGCTACCTGTGTCACCTTAGTTCCTGGTCTTTCAGCACGTCTCGTCTTGGCTCTCCCTTGTGTCATTCTCCTGTCATGTCATCACCTTGCTGCGTGGCTCGGCAGGGCCTGGCATGCCCGTGCGTAGGGCCTGGTGGCGTACTCGCACACAGGGCCTGGGGGTTCGCCTGTTCGCGGGGCCCACACGCACACAAGGCCTGGCACCCAATTGCCTTCTATATTTTTCTTTATTTTACGGGGGGTTCCAGGTGATCGAACCCAGGTCCCTCCATATGGGAGATTTGAGCCACATCCGCCCCCCAATAGTTTACTTTTTAATTCCATTCCTTTTGTACTGCTGTATTTGGAACCACATGCATGTATTACAATTTTTTTAAATTGCATAAATATGATAAAAACATGGATTGAATTTAAAAAGGGGGGGGGGACCAGTCCGTGCTCTTGTGGAGTTTACATTCCAGGAGGTAGGAGCAGACAGTTAACAAAAACGTGGTATTTTAGCTGGTGTAAGTGCCAGTGAGACCAGTAAAGCAGGTGGAGGACGAAGGAGAGTGTGAGGGTTGGGAGAGTGGGAAAGGACTCTCCAATTATTTGACATTCAAATAGATACTTGAAGGAACAATAATCAGTGGGAATATTTGGGGGAAGAATGTTTCAGGCAGAGGGAAAAACCAGAGCAAGAATACTGAGTGTGCCTGCAACTGTTCAAGGCCAGTGTGGTTAGAGCAGAACGGGCAAGGTAGAGAGTGACAAAGAAAGGTAAGAATGTGGGATGGGGGATAGCCATCAGGCCTATAGGCTTTTGTGAGGTCTCTGGCTTTTACTCTTAGGGAGATGGAAAGTTGTGGAGGTTTTGTGCAGTGAAGTGATGGTTTCTGAAGCCTGCTTTCTGGCCTCAATGTGGAGAGTAGATTTCAGGATGAAAAGGTAGGAGCAGGAAAGCTACAAAATGGGGATCTAGACCACGTTAATACCAATGGAGGTGATGAGAAGTGATCAGATTGTGGATATATTTTAAACTGTTGGGACAGACAGGATTTGCTGATGGAGCAGATGTGGAATGTGAAGGAAAGAAAGGAGACAGTGATGACTCTGAGGAACTAGCAGGCTGTAGTCGCTCTTAACCAAGATGGGAAGAACTATGGGAAGAACCAATCTGGGGACTATCAGGAACTAAGTTTTGGGCACACTAAGTTTGAGATGCCTCTTAGTGGAGAATTGGATATAAGATTCTGGAGTGCAGAGGATAGGTATACATTTGGGAAATGCAACCGTTAAATGGATTTAAAGCCGTGAAACTGAGTAAAATAACCTAAGGAAATAGTGTAGAAAGAGAAGAGTCTGAGAACTGAGTCTTGGGGTAATCCACTGTTTAGAACACAGGATGATGAGCAGGGACCAGCACTGGAGACTTTTCAGAGAGCCAGAAAGATAGGAGGAGAATTGAGAGCAGGCCCTGAAGCCAAGGAGGATAAAGTAATAAATATCCATTATATCTGTTAACAGATATTGCTGAGCAACCAAGTGAGATGAGTCCCAAGAGTTGATTTAGCAGTATTGAAGTCTTTTTTTTTTAAGATTTTATTTCTTTATTCATCTATCCCCCCCCTTGCTGCTTGCGCTCACCGGGCCAGCCAACCGCGCCGTGTGGGCGGGCCCGCCACCACCAGGAGGCCCCGGGAACCGAACCTGGGGCCCCCCACATGGTAAACGGGAACCCCACTGATAGAGCCACAGCCGCTTCCCGTATTGAAGTCTTTGGTGAAGTTATTTCAGTGGTGCAGTGAGGAAAAATGCCTGATTAGAGTACTTGCAAAAAAAAAAAAAAAAAAAAAAGAATAGGAGGAGAGGAAATGAAGACTAGTAGTATAGAAGTTTTACTATAAAAGGGAATAGAAAACTTGGGCCGTGGGGGTGGGGGGAATGTGGGATCAAATCAAGCCTTTGATTTTTTTTTTTTTTTTTTTACTAAGATGGAAGATGTTGTCATCCTGATGGGAATGGTCCTTGTAGGGAGAGAAAATGCAGTGTACTAGAGAGGGGGTGAATTGTTGCGAGTGTTGTCCCTATATAGGTGAGAGTGGGCAGGATCTAGTGCACAAATGGAAGAAAGTTGGCCTTAAATTGGATGAATTGTCCTTGCTCCCTAGTAACTGAGTGCATGGCTACACAGATGCTAGCAGGTTGGTAAGTGTCATATGACACATGTAAATTTTTTTTGCTTACCTATATTTTTCAAGGAATGGGCTGTGTTGGAGATTGAAAGAGAAAGAAGTTAAGAGATTGTTGCCAAAGGGCAGTAGAATGCCATGAACAAGGTTAGTGTAAAGAGATTATTGGACAGCATGAGGGCCCACTTGACTTTAAAGTGAGACCAGCCAGTACAGTTACATGATTTTCTTCAGCTATGTACAACTGAGTGGGAACAGGTGAAATAGGTTAGTCAGGGGTTGTCATTTTTCTAGGTAAAAATGAGAAATGGAGAAAGAGGCAAGAGCATGATTATAATGATGAACTATGGAAACTAAGCTGGATATGGAGGGAAATAAGGAAAGAGGTGGAAAATGAGAATGGAAAGGTGGTAGGACCAATGGAGTCTAAGTATTGTGATAACAGTCATATCCTTGCAGTGCTTTAGGGTTGTATACAAAGTGCTTTGGGGTTCATTTGCATAATAAAAACCCTAATAAGTTAGGTAGGTCAGGAGATGGTGGTGATTCTCATTATATACATGAGGCAAAATCTAAAGAGGTGGATAAATCTAAAATCGCACAGCAAGTCAGTAGCAAAGCATAGACCCCACACAAAGCTATTATATGTAGTCTTTTTTTTTAAATCACTTTGTATGATCTCTTCCTGTTGAAGAAGTGAAATGTAGAAGACATGTATAAGGGAATATGTAATCAAGTGATAAATTCTATAGTTTGTAATGGTATAAGGAGTTTATTCATTCATTGATATATACTGAGCTCTTAATATGTGCAAGGCTCTATTATAAGTACTACGGATGTAACAGTGAATAAAACAGAAAAAAAAATTCTTGAGGTTATGTACTGAGAAGTTTTGAAGGGTTTCTCTATGATTCTTGCAAGGCATCCTGATTTGGTAAAAAGTACATTGAAGTAAAAGTCAGGAAACTTGTTTTTCTGCTACTTGTTGTGTGTGACATTGTTGCTCAACTCACAGTGACTCAGTAGAGGTGCCATCTATAAACTGAGGGGTTAGAGTTTTGCAAGTTCCACCCAGCCTAAAAGTATTATGAGTTTGAGTTTATCTTCTAGCCAAATAGAATAGTTGCTATAAAATGTTATAGTCCTCATCTAATTTCCTGATATATAATGTGGGAATGCCTCTTATTTTACAGTGATAAGACCCTGTTTCCATAGTGAAATGCTATACTAACGTGATTTAAAACAATCCTCCAATTTTGAAGCTATGGGGAAATAAGAAAGGAAGGCATAGGTCATGTTCAGCCTGCAAGTCAGACAGCCCCATCCTCAACCTCATGGTTTCAGAGGACCTGCTAAAAGCTTTGAAATAACTAATGACTTTTTCCCCTCTTCTTACTCTTTCCTGGTGGGATTCAGGCCTGGAAGAAACGCTGGTTTATCCTGCGGAGTGGCCGGATGAGCGGTGACCCAGATGTCCTAGAATACTACAAGAATGATCACTCCAAAAAGCCCCTGCGGATCATCAACCTGAACTTCTGTGAGCAGGTGGATGCAGGCCTGACCTTCAACAAGAAGGAGCTGCAGGATAGTTTTGTGTTTGACATCAAGACCAATGAGCGTACCTTTTACCTGGTGGCTGAGACAGAAGAAGACATGAATAAGTGGGTCCAGAGCATCTGCCAGATCTGTGGCTTCAATCAAGCTGAGGAGAGTACAGGTAGGAGAACAAATGCAGACCTTTCTCAGAAGGAGTGAGGTGATTCTTGTAGGAGGAGGCTTGGAGGTTGGGGCTAAAATGAGGCCTTTTGATTCCTTGAGTAAGGATTCTGGGCTGTGGCTAAGCTTTTCCTCCTCGGCAGAGGAATAATATAGGCAAAGGATGAGAGTGTGAAGGAGTTTCTTTGAGAACTATTCTGCAAAAATGGAAAATGAAAGGGTTTCAAATATTAGAGCAACCCTGGTCCTAATTATGATCAAATAGGGAACCAAAAAATGTTGTGGTTGTGAGGAAGCTAAAGGTGGTTTGTGGTGATTCTTCAGGTACCTCCACACCTCCCATATTGCTCAGCCCTGCGCCCTCTTAGCCATCAGCACGCTCTGCCCCGTTACCTCTCAGCCATCACATAGATTTTGCCCTGAGCCCTCTCTGGTCCATCTCTGTTTGTTCTGGCTCATCTTTTTCAGACCATCCTTAGAAAACTGCACAGTTACACTTGCCACATTTTTGGTGGTTCTTTGTAATTAATATTAATGTATATCTAGTGTTCATTCATATTCACCTGGGGGAAGGGGCAGGTGAGGGGAGGAAATACTGATTTATGTTTGGGTTTTGACAACCTTCAGAAAAGAGTAGCTCAACTTTTAAAGCTCATACCCAAATCCCTGGGATGGTTGAGGAGGAGCAGGTTTATTTCTGAGGCTGGCAAGTGGTCTAAATCCATAGTTCTTAAACCTGGTTGCACATGAGAAATAAGGAAAAACATTTTTAAAACATTGATACCAGATCAGTTAAGTAAGAATCTCTGAGGCATAGGACCTTGGCATTACCATTTTTCATTTTCATTTATTTTTATTTTTTAAAGATTTATTTATTTTTACTTTTTATTTTTAATTTATTCTCCCCTCCGCCAGATGGCTCCCTGGTCTGTCTGCTCATCGTTCACTCTCCTTCTCCAGGAGGCACTGGGAACCGAACCTGGGACCTCCCACATTCACATGGGAGGTGAATGCCCAACACCTGAGCCACACCTGCTCCCTGCGGGCTGTGGCATCTGCTTGTTTAGGCGTCTGCTTGTTGTGGCAGGGTGCAGCATCTAGCTCTCCTTGCTGCACGTTCGGGCTTCTAGCTCTTGTTGCAGCAGGGTATGGGCATCTGCTTGTCTTCTTTAGGAGCCACCAGGACCTGAACACGGGACCTCCCATGTGGCAGGTGGATGCCCAACAGGTTGAGCCACATCTGTGTTCCATTAGCATTTTTTAAAAGCTTCATTCCGTGTAGCAAGGATCCAAGGGTCAGCAAACATTTTCTGAAAATATTGTTGGCCTTATAGGCCACACATAGTCTCTGTTTCACATTCTTGTTTTTTTTTTTTTTTTTTTACAGCTTTCTAAAAATGTAAAAACCATTCTTAGTTAATAAGCAACATCAGCATCATCTGGGAATTTGTTAGAAATGCAAATTCATGGGCTCCACCTCAGACTTATTGAATCACTGCTGGGACCCAGCAATCTGTGTTTTAAAAGGCCCTCCAGGTGATTCTGATGCACACTTGAATTTGAAAACCGCTGGTCTAGACCCTTGCTACTGAGAGTGGGGTTTTGGACCAGCAGCACCAGCCTTTCCTGGGACCTTGTTAGAAATGCAGAATCTGGTGTTCCCACCCAGACCTATGATATTAGAATCTGCATATTTAAAACTTTTAAAATTTTGAAACAATTTTAGACTTACAGAAAACTTACAAAAATAAAATGGGAAGTCTCTGTATACCTTTGACCCAGCTTTTCCTAATGCTAACATCTTGCTTAACCATGGTACAATTATCAAAACTTAGCAATTAACATTGGCGCATGGTAGTATTAACTGAACTGTAGGCTTTCTTTGTATTTCACCTGTTTTTCATTAATTTCCTTAATTTTCTTGAGGATTCAACCCAGGATATCACGTCAGATTTCGTTGTCATGGCTGTGTGTCTCCTCCAGTCTGAGTTTCTCAGTCTTTCTTAACTTTTATTATCTTGACACCTTTAAAGAGTGCTTGGTCAGGTATTTTTTTTAAAAAGATTTATTTTATTTTGCTTGTTCCCCATCCCACTCCCCTGGCCTTGCCACTTGCACTTGCTGTCTGCTCTCTGCATCCACTCTCTGTGCATTCTTCTGTCTGCTTGTCTTGTCTTCTCGTCTTCTCTTTAGGAGACACCAGGAACTGATCCTGGGACCTTCCTACGAGGGGGAGAGGCACTCAATCACTTGAGCCATCTCAGCTCCCTGGTTTGTTGTGTCTCTCACTGTCTTTTTCCCCTTGTCTCTTTTTTTTTTTTTTTTTTCCCTTGTCTCTTTTTGTTGTTGTTGCGTCATCTTGTTGCGCCAGCTCTCCACATGGGCCACCAGCTCTCTGTGTGGGCCTCCAACTCTCCACACAGGCCCGGTTTTGCCTTTACCGGGAGGCCCCAGGAATCAAACCCAGGACCTCCCATATGGTCGACAGGAGCCCAATCACTTGAGCCACATCCACTTCCCACTTGGTCAGGTATTTTTGTAGAATGTCCCTTCAATTTAAGTTTGATGTTTTTTCGTGATTAGATTAAGGTTATCAGTTTTAGGGAAGACTACCATAGAGACAATGTGCCTTTCTAGGCACATTGTATCAGGGGGCACTTGGAGTCACTAAGTCTTATTACCAGTGAAGTTAACCTTGATCACTTGGTTAAATTGGTATCTGCCAGGTTTCTCCACTGTAAAGTTACTGTCTTTGCTTTTATAATTAAACATTTTGGGAGAGACACTGATGATAAACACACCATGTCTTCTTTAAACTTTGGCCCACTAATTTTGGCATTCATCAATGGATCATGTCCACAGAAGCTAATGATGATTTTCTACTTCCTTCAGAATCTGCAGTTTATCTAGATCCCTAGATGTTTTGTGTGCACATTAAGGTTTGGAGGCACTGGTCTGGAGTATTGATTCCTAAACCTGGCAAGCCATCAAAATCACCTGAAAACCTTTTTTCTTCTAAATTATAGATACTGATTCAATAGGTCTGAGATGGAGCAGAGGGGTCAATAGTTGTAAAAAGTTCCATTCCACAGAATGGGAGAAAATATTTTCAAATAATAGATCTGATAAACGTCTGGTATTCAGAATATATAAAGAACTCCTACAACTCAACAACAAAAAGGACAAATAACCCAATTTTAAAATAAGCAAAGAATTTGAATAGTTCTCCAAAGAAGATATACAGATGACCAATAAGCACATGAGAAGATGTTCAACATCATTACCCATTAGGGAAATGCAAATCAAATCCACAGTGATATACCACTTCACACCCACTAGGATGGCTGTAATAAGCAAAAAAGAACGATAAGAAGGCAAAGATGTGTTGGCGAGGATGTAGAGAAATTGAAACAATCACACATTGCTGGAGAGAATGTAAAATGGTGCAGCCACTGCAGAAAGCAGTATGGCAGTTCCTCAAAAAAGATAAACAGAGTTACTATATGACCCAGCAGTTACATTCCTAGATGCATACCTAAGATAACTGAAAACATAAGTTCACATAAAAGCTTATATACACATGTTCATAGCAGCATTTTTCACAGTAGCCCCAACGTAGAAACAGCCCATATGCCATTCAACTTATCAATAAATAAACAAAATATGTGTATACATACCTGGAATATTATTCATCCATAAAAAGGAATGAAGTACTTATTGATACGTGCTACAAATGGATTTTTTTTTTTTAACAAATAGATTTGAAATGTCCAGAATAAGCAAATCCATAGAGACTGAAGGTATATTGATAGTTACCAAGGGGAGAATGCAGAGTGACTGATAATGGAGATGAAGGTTCTTTTTCTTTAATTAATATATTTTCTTTTTTGAAACACCCATGCATTCCTGGGATAAATCTCACTTGTTCATGGTGTATAATCTTTTTGATATACTTTGAGATTCAGTTTTCTGGTATTTTGTTGAGGGTTTTTGCGTCTGTAATCATAAGGGAAATTTTCTTGTGCTGTCTTTAGCTGGCCTTGTTATCAGGGTAATGCTGGTCTCAGAATAAATTAAGAAGTGTTCCTTCTTATATATTTTGGAAGAGTTTGATAAGTTTTGGTATTAATTCTTCTTTAAAGTTTGATAGAATTCACCAGTGAAGCCATCTGGTTCTGGACTTTCTTTGTTGGGAGGTTTTTTGATGACTGATTCAATCTTTTTACTTATTTTAAGTCTCTTGAGATTTTCTGTTTCTTTTTTATTCAGTTTAGGTAATTAGTATGTTTTTAGGGATTTCACCATTTCCTTTACATTGTCTAATTTGTTTTCATACAATTGTTCATAATGCTTTCTTATAATCCTTTTTACTTCTGTGTAGTCATAGTGATTCTCAATTTTTATTTTAGTTATTTTGCATCCTCTTTGTCAGTTTAGCCAATGGTTTGTCAACTTTATTAATCTTTCCAAAGAACCTTTAGTTGAGTCTCTCGATTGTTTTTTTATTCTCTATTTCATTTAATCTTAATTCTTTCTTTCCTTCTGCTCACTTTGGGTTTGGTCTGCTCTTATTTTTTAGATGTGTAACTAGGTTATTGATTTGAGATCTCTCTTCTTTTTTAATTTAGGTAAAAAATAACTATGAATTTCCCTTTGGGCACTGCCTTTGCCACATCCCATAAGTTTTGGTATGTTGTGTTCTTGTTTTCATTCATCTCTAGGTGTTTTCTAATTTCCCTTGTAATTTCTTCTTTAACCCTTGGTTGTTTACAAGCGTGTTAATTAGTCTCCACATACCTGTGAATTTTCTGATTTTCCTTGTTATTTATTTGTAGCTTCATTCCATTGGTAGGGGAAGATACTTTGTATGATTTCACTCTTTTTAAATGTATTAAGACTTGTTTCATGACCTAACGTATTATCTTCCCTGAGGAATGATCTATGTGCATTTGAGAAAAATATATATTCTGCTGTTGTTGGGTAGAGAGGTTTCTTTTTTAGGTGATGAGAATGCTCTGGAATTAGATAGTAGTGATGGTTGTATAACTTTGTGAATATACTAAAAACAATTGAATTTTATGCTTTAAAATGGTGAATTTTATGGTATGTGAATTATATCTCAATTGAAAAACTTCCTCAGGTGATTCTGATCATCAGCCAGGTTTGGGAACAGCCAGGTTTGGGAACCCCTGGACTCAGTGCTGGCTTCCTGGACTCCCAGCTTGTGCAGCCACACAGGGCCCCATGCTTAGAAGGGCCTTGTGCTTGACTTGATACTCTGCCGTCACCATCTTAAAATTCTTATTAATTTTTGAACAGGGAATTCTGCATTTTCGTTTTGCATTGGAATCTGCAGATTATGTAGCTGGTTGTGCCTGGACTAGATGTCCTGCCCTAGGAATTCTATGAGTTTTATCTTCTTTGGGGAAAGATAATATGCCCCCATTTACTCTTAAATTCTTTGGTGTAATCTTGGCTGTCTGTGTGGAATTTCCTGTTTTCCCCAAATCTTTTGTCATGTACAAGCTTCATGGATTTTGTTTTTGTTTTTCCCTTTATTTTGTTCCAGATTAGATTAATAGTAATTCGTGCTTGTTGCAAAAAAAAAAAGGGAGGGGGGGTGGGGGAGGGGGAGAGAGGGAATAAGAAAGGAATAATAATAATAAAAAAAAAAAAGCAGGGTGAAAAAATTTTAAAACCACAAACCGACCAGACTCATGGTTTCCTCGTTGTGAACAAAGCTTCCATAAATATGAGAAATAGATCCAAGAGGTACCTCAACTTCATTTTAGGGAATAGGTGAGATTAGGGGGGGAAAGTAAGCAAAAAGCAAATTGCTGATACTTGAATTATTTCTTTGTGGGATTAGAGACAATCCCACCATGAAAAACATATCCTTGAGATGTAACAAAAGTGGCTCATGTGCAAATATCTTTTTAAAAAATCACGTACTTTAAAGAAATCATTGTCTGAATCCTTACTCATACTATATATGATTTTAAGTATAATGAAAACACAAATATATAAAAATCATGTTTCTCTGGGCTTCCTTTCTTTGTACATTTACTCACTCATTCAGCAATCCTTCATTGAGCCCTTATTCTGTGCCAGTCTCTGTCATAACCATTGAGGCTACAGAGATGAACAATATTATTCCAGTGCTCAGATAGCATAGTCTGGTAGAGGGCAGACGTGTTGCCAGACAGTCACAGAGGAGGGCTGTGATAGAGGCGTGAACCGAGTGCTCAGCCTCGTCAAGGATGGAGACACTAGTAGGCGCTACCATACCAGCTCAGTGAGGGAAGGAGAGGGATGGGAAACATTAAGGGGGTGACAAATGACAGAGTACTTTGTCATTGGCTTTATCTGCTAGAGGATATATTCCCTTAAAACTTTTTTTTTTTACAGGGATTATTTTACTAGATGTCTAATATTTAATTACCAGAGCAAGGATGTTATTTGTCTATGATAAAAGTTTAAGTTTCTTTATCACATCTTTCTGATAACAACAGGCCTTTCTTCCCTCTAAGAGGAGAATCTGATATGTTAAAAGATTCAGCCACTTAATGGGTTGTGTTTTAATTTAATGGCTTTCTTAAAAATGGGTTATATCTATAAAGCCTTCAGGTAAGGAACTAGAACTTAATCACCTAAATCGGTGATTTTTAGCTGCAAGCCAGGATCTGAGGAGAGAAATGAGAAGGAAGTCACGTGACTACCAACTTTCTCTTAAATACCTTATTTCATTTAATCACTTTATCAACATTATTTCTATTTGCCAAAGAAGAAAACTTAATGCTTTTTCTTTCCTGCCTAGCATTTCAGTTCTTCTCCAGGACTAAAGCTCTTCTCTGTCCACCCCTTGCTCCCACCCCCCTCCCTTGGCTGGGTTCAGACAACCTCCCCCCCCACACACACACACTCAGCCCCTGAAAGTCTTCCTTAATGCAGCACCACTCTTTGTTTGCTGGGCTCTGTCGGGAACAGTTCATTCATCTGAGATCTTAATACCAGTACTTGCCTTATGTGAGGAACACCCTGTACCTAACCCTCAGTGGCCACAAAAAGAAATAGCAGCAGCTATGTGTTGAGCATCAACTCTATGTAAAGTAGGGACTCTACATAAATACTAAAAATTAGCAGTGATCCTTTGAGGTAGCAATGATTATGACCCAAGATCATGTAGCTAGTAAATGACAGATCCAGGAATCTAGGTCTGACTTCACATTATAATAAGCTGTCTCTTTGTCCCTGACCTCTTGAAATATGAACATCTGCCAGAAACAAGCCTGGAAATTTTTGCTCCTTTGCACACTATGCATTGGACTGGAAGTACCCCTTAACCCTTTCTACCAGGGGTCCTACAGCTGCTCAGGCTTCCTCTCCTCACCAACCCATCTTGCTTAAGTGTTTGGGATGCAGTGTTCCTAATTTAGTAACTTCTGTGGCACTGCTCCAGTCATTGGGCCCAATTGGTGGGTCTTTCAGCTGAGGGTGAGTTCAAATCACAACTCCACCATTAAGTGAGCAAGTCAATCTGAGTCTCAATTTCCATTTGAGGAATAGGGATAAAATACTTTTCAATCTTATCCATTAATCCTGCTTCCCCATGGGTGCAAGACAGACCTTAGGCCACTGGCAGCACCTCAGTTACCACATTTACCAAAGGACCATTAACATTGAAGTCTATGTAAAGGAATCTGCTGGACTTGTGCAATGCAATAGCCCTGCTCCCTGGCTGGGTTTATAGCGATTCCCTCATATGAAAAGCCTCCTTAAAGCAGACAAGCCTTTTTGTTTAGTTATTTATTTTAAAGAGTTGTGATGGGACCCAACAAAAAAAGTCTGTTTTTTACCTTCCACTGGAAGAGTTTTTTGTGGCAGATGGAGTTTTTCTCATTTTTTTAATTCCTTCTTGCCACCCCTGGCTTCTCCTTTCTACTGCCACCCTCCAATTCCTCACATATTCCAGCCAAAATGTCTAGGATAAATCCTGCAGGATTAAAACCAGACCAGGAACGAAACTGAATATCGACATAAGGGTGGAAGAAACAACAGCCTCTTGATAGAGAACTCTTTCCAAAAAGAAACTAAGGATGATGCTCAAGAAGGGAAAGCAATTCCAAGAACCGATCTCAAGAAGGTTTCATATCACATGTGTGGTTTCTTTTGTGCATGTGCACAAGCAGAAATTATAACTCCACTTTCCTTTGGGAATCAAAATAGCCTCAGTCCTCAGAGTAAAGGAAGCAGAGAGCTGCTCGGAGCTGTGTTTATGAGCAGGTGGGTCCAAGTCCGCACATTTGTGGCCCAGTCGTGGGCAGCTGTCCCTGACCAGATGTATCAAACACAAAAAGAACTAGCTCTCAGCAGAGAGCTTTGATGAATTATTCATTGCTTCAGTAGTCATCCACTGTTAGGAAAATCCTCATCCCTTTTGAATCCTCAAAGCTGAGGGCTTCTTTTTTAATCCCCTCCCTTTTTCATTTATTCAGTAGTCATTCCGGACCTGCATGGGCACTATCACATGGTCTCTGAAAGACAGGCTAGCTACCTTTGAGTCCCAGTCCTGCTATTTATTTGCTGTATGATGTTGAATAAATAACTTTACCTCTTTGGAATTTTATCTTCTATAAAATGGATGTGATGCTCCCTCTCAGAGTTGTTAGAAGGTTTACATCAGGTTATATACATAAAGCTAGGAAAATGTTTATGTACACAATGAACAGTAGCTTCTCGTTTCACTGTTGTCCATGGAGTAGTTGTAGTGATAATGATGATTATATCTACGATACAAATATCTGATGTTTTTAGAGAACTTCACAGTCTACAGAACACTTCTTTAGCCTTATTTGAGTATAAAGAAGCAAACAAAATATGATAGGCAGAGGGCTGCTAGCATTATTCCTTTTGTAACAGAAGGAAACTACAGCTTAAAGGCACTAAGAGACATGCCAGTAAGCAGGGTTGCTGGGTCTAGAATCCAAGGTTTGACCCCATTCTTACTTCTTCTGGTTTGTTCTAACCCTTTATCACAGATCTGTTTATGATGACTGCTTCTAAGTCACAAAATAGCCAGAAGATGAACAGCACAGAGAAGGAAGAGAAGCAAGAAGTTTGTAAATTACTGAGAACTGACTATTTTGAAAATAAAGTGCTATCTATACATTAATATTAATCTCTGAGGGCTAAATTAGGAAGAGAACATGATCTGTCTTAGAGTAGCCAAACAAACAGCTGGGAACTTAGAGCTCGGGGAGCTTAGATCACCAGAGCCCCATTTTGTAATTTTTGATGATTTTGAAATAGGACCAGAGCTTCTTCCATATCCCCTCTATTATTTGAGCTTTTTCCCTTCTTGAACTCCCTGGCAGGAATTTCACAGTAGTCATAGGTCTAATTCTATGGAATGAAGAATTCCCAGAGTTTCAACCCACTTCTTATCTATTAAAATTTAGGTTGAGGCTGTTCCTTTAAATATTTTGTAAATATTTAAACTGCTAGTAATGCTTGGGTTTCCCAAGTAACTCAACAGCAGAATTATTTTAAGTCCTAGGTCCTGACATCTGGGGTCAAACAATACCCATAGGAATGCTTTTGGGGATTCAGTGGTGGAACATTGTTAGAGATCTTCAAACAAATCTTTCCTCTCCAGAGAGAATGATTGGTGCTTTAACGGCCGTGACCCCATATTCCAGCTGGATTTCTGACAGCAGGGAGGCCTGTAGTGGAGCCAGGCAGTCCACTCAGATGCCTCTGGTGACCCTGTTCCTTCCCCCATGACGCAAAGTGAGTGGGAGAGCCAGGGGAGAAGCTGGGAGTGCAGGAGGGTGGGGAGGGAAGGGGCCTTTCTCAGGGGCCTCACCCTTTCTCTTGTCTGATCCCTGAATGGGCCTTCTCCTCTCTTGTTCCCTCCCTCCACTTTGGTTGTGGTGTTTTTTGTTGTTGTTGTTGTTGTTTTGATTTTTGTTTTTAACTAAGCTAATATCTCTGTACTTCTCTAGGGAGCCCTTGTTGGAAGCTAAGAGCAAATGTGGGAGGTAATATGCAACTTCTCCCCTGGCTGAGACAAGTCTCTTGAGGAGCAAAGAACAGAGTTGACTCTGACTCGGGCCAGAGGTGGAGGCTGCTGTCTGAATCACCCACCCTTTTTTCCATTGAGACAATGAGAAAAATAAACGTCCAGACCAGTTTCCAGCCAAATCTGAAATCTTCATGCCGTTTTTTTCAAAATGTGATTTTAAATACCCCTGAAATATCAGACCTTCCTCCTCAATCATTTGTTTGCTTTTTATTTACAACTGGCAGTGGTCACTCCCAGGGCAGGCCTTGTGGTACTGAACTCCATAAAATCCCTTCTCCATTGTCTAGGTCCAGCCCCAACTTGAAGGGAAACCCAGACTCTCTGGAGGAGGAAAGGGAGACAGGGAGGAACCTGACACTCTTCCCTTTGTCCTAATCCCTGATTCTTTTTCCTGCTTTCCCTTTTATACCAGACACTCTCCCTCACTATCCTAGCTAGCCACTGCAGAGTAAGTCTAGTACTACCTGCCAAAACCCACAGACTGTTAGCTCCTCAACACCAGAAGCTTTGGATATCTCCCCAAAAACGTCTCTTGAGATCTCCCTCCCCCTACTTTTTTTTTTTTCTATATTTCCTCTTTTATTACTTCTGACTATAGAAGGAAGGTCCTGTATCAGATTCCAGAGCCTCAAATAAAAAACTCTCATTTTTTATTAGAGACAGAACTAGAACTTGTATTTAGTGGAAAGGTCACCTTGGATCTCTGAAATTCTTGATTTTGCTAAAACATCCAGTTATCTACAGCTCTACATAGGATTCTCACTTCTACAAAGTTAGTAGATATGGTCATCTGTCTCTAGGATCTAAATTGAGAGTCAAAGTCCTCCTTTTTAATTTCAACTTTGTTACTGAGTCCATGTGCGGATCTCAACTTCAAGGTGACACAAATCAGTGATTTTCAAATCTTTTTATTAAGCATTGTTTTTAGCAAAATCTTATATGGAGCATAATATATAAAACAGGTGAGAGGGAGCTGCTCTGAATAGTGCAGAGGAGAGAGTCAGGTAGACCCAACTGACTGCCCTTCCTCTCCCGTGGTGGCCTGAGAAGTCTGGGACAGTGTGAAAGGATTGGTCTACAGCAGATATTTCTGAACAGAGACCTGCGGGCCAGTGCTGAGGTATGAAAACTTTTCATCGGTCCATGGCAAAATGAAAAACACGAGGAAGATATAGTCAGTTTTCATGAAGCTAAATATAATCAGATTAAAAGACCTCCTCTTATTCAGAGATTCTCTTTGTGTGTGCATGTAGGTTGTAATGTTCTTTTTGTGTGTGAAATGACAGTCATAGTAAATAATGGTTTTTTCCTTATCTGACATAATTAAAAATTGGCATCTCTGTTTCAGTAAGTACACAAATGTGAACAATCAAAGAGGCAATTTTTTAACTCATTTTTCATGAAATGGAAAAGTCTGGGAAATAGAGGTTCAGAGTCACCTGGTCCCCCAGCCTCTGCTTCAGTACTCATGGCCAGAGGCCTAACAACCCACAGTCCAGTTCAGGTCCATCCTGTTCTCCAGCATGAAGTCAGTGTTCTGGATCCTTTGTTTCCTCTGCTCCTGTGTGCTAGGGCCAGCTCTGGAATTTTTCCCCATTTCCCTATTCTTGAGTCTTTGCCCTGTTAACCTTCCAGTAGTCTTAGGTTCCCCCTAGGACTGGATGCTATCTTGTTTTTATTTATCTCCTCTCAGAGATCAGAGTCTTACAGACCCTAGTGGCTGGGGCCCCACTGCCGCTGGCAGACTTCTGTTGCTAGTGGTCTGTCTGCCTGAACTTCTGAAGAAATTCTGCTTCTGCTTTTCCTGAAGATGTTTCATCCTCCTCTTGGTCTCCAGTGCCCACATTTCTAGGTGAAGCCCAGTTTCTGTTTCTGTGTTCAGTCACTCAGCACACATATCAGAGTACTTGTTTTTGACAGGCCATGTTCCAGGGACCAGTGTTGGAGAAGAGCATGAAACACAGACCTGCACTCTCAGCTAACTCATGAGCTTTGTCATGTTCTCCAGTTTGTTCTCTCAGCCAGGCTACCATAGGAACTCTTCTTGGAGATGCCTGCCTCATCTGTGTCTAGTTCTAGGTCCCAGGCCCCTCAGTTTTCACCAAGACTCACCTCCTTTTAACTGAACCATGGCTGGCTATATGCCAACATGTATATAGCACATTTTTAAAAATCGAAGGTAGCCTCAACTGTGAAAAGAATTTTTTTTTTTTTAATTTCTGAATTTAGTTTCATTTTCATGCCCTCATCTGGCCACTGATAAAATTGAAGTTTTAATCAACTCAGGGTAAACCTGGTCAGTACTGTATTTTCTCAGTTAATTCAGAGTTCCCTTGATTTCTCCCTGGGCTCCTGTTTTAGTTCCCAGAAGCTTAGGGAATTGTAAACAGTTCAGTGAGGCTGGAGCAGAGAGTTTGGGAATGGAAGAGAAGATGTATGAGAGACTGGAATACTAAACAACAGATTTATCATGAAGGACCTCATAAGCCATGTGAAGGAGTTTGGACTTTATTATATGACAGTACAAAGCCATTTAAATTTTTAAAAGGGGAAGAATGTTTAGAATTTAACTTTTTAAAAATATATACTTTTTTTATTTTTTTAAAGATATGTACAACAAACTGTACATTTTAATGAAAGTATAACTCAGTAAAGTTTATTTTTGTAAGGTAATAAAAATAGAAAAGAGTGGTCCTCCAGGATATTGGCTTAGGTAATGTATTAGTCAGCCAAAGGGGTGCTGATGCAAAATACCAGAAATCTATTGGTCTTTATAAAGGGTATTTATTTGAGGTAGAAGCTTACAGTTATCAGGCCATAAAGCATAAGTTTCTTCCTTCACCAAAGTCTGTTGCCACGTGTTAGAGTATGACAGCTGCCGTTGTTTGCCAGGGTTCAGGCTTCTTGGGTTCCTCTCTTCCCTGGGCTTGCCTCTCTCTGGGCTCAGGCTTGCTTTGCGCCACAAGGCCAGCTGTAGACTATCAGACAAATTGCTTGCTTCTCTTCCCAGGACCTTCTCCCTTTCCTCACGACCAAGCTCGTCTGTATACTACTTCCCGGGGCTCCAGCTCAAGACTCCACATCACAACTCCAACTCAAAACTGCTCCTACACTGTCCTTTGCCATGTCTTTTATCTTCAAGACCCCACCCACCAAAGGGTGGGGCTCAACACCCTATTGACACAGCTCAATCAACGCCCTAATCATAACTTAATCATGCCCAGATTAACAGACCAGTTTACAAGCATAATCCAATATCTACTTTTGGAATTCATAACTATATGAAACTGCCAAACTGCTACAGGTAGCAAGGTTGATAGTGGATGCCGTTTAATATAAGGAATCCAGAAAGAAGAGAGGAGCAGGTTTGAGATTTGGTGAAAAATGATTTGAGACATATAGAATTTAAGGTATCTGTGGGACATCTACTTGGAGAGTCTGTTATGTAATCAGAAATACAGGACTGAAACTTGGGAGGGAGATATTGGGGTCCTCAGCACTGCAGCAGTTTGTCAAACTATAGTCCGGGGTATTGTCAAGCTTCCTGATTCATATATGGGAAACTTTCCCTTCCCATTTTATTTGGGTCTCTGGGAAGCTGTATATTATTTGTCTTAATACTTATATGTCTTACAAAGGTATGCATAGTATGTTTGGACACATGACTCTAATTTTTTTTAACTTTTAAAAATTTCATACATCTCATGGCCATTGTCTAAACTCCAGAAAACAAAGTGGCAAAAAATAAAATAAAATAAGGAAAAGGAATTCTAAGAGAAAAGAAATAATTAGTCATGGTCAGTAACTACCCAGATCAGAATTACCTGAGGTGCTTATTAAAATGCAGATTCCCAGATTCCACCCCAGTTCTCCTAAATCCGAATCTCTGGGGATTAGGCCCATTTTAAATCAGTGGCTTAAATAATTCTTACGCTAAAGTTTGAAAAAAAATCTCTTATTTGGACAGAATTGCGGTCTGGATTAGATGAGATCACCTAGATGGGTGTGTAGCGTGGGACAGTAGGGGATCTGGAGCAAAGCCGCGAGGTACAGCAGCACTGAGGAAGCAGCCAGAAAAGTTAGTGCTTCCCAGGATGACTGTGAAGTACACAGAAACAAGAGGGTGTGATGTCAGAGAACCCAAGGGAAGAGGGTATTAGAAAAAGTGAGTGTTTAAAACTCTTGGCTTCCTTCTGCCTGCTGGACAAGTCTCTACCCCATTATATGGCATACAGGGTCCTTCTCAGTCTGGCTCTGGGTTTCCTTTCAGCCACTCCCAATCCCTAGGCTCACCACCTTCCATGCCTTGCTTACTCTGTTCCCTTTATCTGCCACTTCTTTATATTCCTTCCTCCGCATGTTTCCTTATCTAGATAATTTGTACTCATCCTTCACTGCCAGAATCAAACTCTACCTATTTTATGCTGTTTTCTCTAGCATTCCATTTAAGCAGAATTAATTACTTCTTGCTGTATCCATATCATCCCTCTGTTAGTATTTTACCTCATTATATTGTAAATATTTTTTTACATATGTTTCTCCCAAAACAAGCCTCCCTTGAGGATGAGAATATGTCTTGTTCATCTTTATATCCCACATTAGTAGAGTAGCTCATAGTAGCTGCCCAATACATAGCCAAATGAATGATTTAGCTATAGTATTTGATTATAACTATATAAAGAGTTATAGTTATACCAAATTACAATTTAAAAATTTCAACTTACTCCTAAATATTATCATCTTGAAAATTTACTGTTGGGAAGAGAAAGCAAAAGAAGCTTCAAAAACATCCTAACCCTATTCATGGAGGTAGAGTCTGAGACACCTGAAATTTTGTATATTCAAACAATGGCATAAAGTTCAATGAAAAACAAAAAACAAACAAACAAAAAAAAAAACTAAAAATGAATGCGGTACTAACTAGATTGAAAAGATAGAGGTGCCAATTACTTAAAAGTTTATCATTCATATGTACCGTTTGTTTATAGTTTGCCTTTCTTAACCATTCCCTTACCTCTTTTCTGGTTGAAGTCAGTGAACAAAACTCTTCATGCTGGTGAATCATATTAGCCAAAACACTCAGTCAAGACAGAGAAGGGAATAGATTTCATAGAATGACAGAATTCTAAAATATGAGATCTTGAAGGACACTTAGAGAGTGTTTAGTTCCACGCCCCTGAATGGACAAGATATACCCAGGTCAAGAGAGGGAAGCTAATTTGCTCAAAATCTTACAGCAAACAGACAACACTTAAATTAGAATCCAGGTTTCTTGACTTTCAGCTAATGTTCTAGAAGATATTGAGGATGAAACATTACATTTGTATAAGGCCATATTATTTATAAAGTACTTATATATATTTAAAAATACTAGTAGAAAGAGTAGTACTAGCATGAATGCGGTACTAACTAGATTGAAAAGATAGAGGTGGAATTTTGGAATTATAAATACATGAACCCACAATTGCAGTTGGTGACTTCAAGTTTTGATCTGATCTTGGGTAAGTTGGTTTAGTTTCTGCACCTTAGTTTCTACTTCAGTAATGGAAACGAGACATTCTTCACAAGATTATCACAAAGATTAAATAAGAATGCACTTAAAGCATATTTGATACATGATAAGCATGTTCAATGTTTCACTGCCTTCTCTATGATCTTCACTATAGTCCTCTGAACAGGTATACCATGTGACTCTTATCTCCCAAAACTAAAGGATCCTAAATATGCCTATCCCTGTTTTATCTAAACTAACAGCATCTTTGCTATGCATGACTCATATATGTTTATCATATAAACCTTGCTGACTTTCCTGATTTGAAGTGCACTATACTTAAGTTAATGGGATGCTCAAAAACAAAAGTTTCTCTTTAAATGTACTACTAATAGTAATAAATGCCAGTATTTACGTTGAGCTTACTGTGTACCAGGCACCATTCTAAGCATTTCACAGATCTTAACTCATATAATCCTATGAGGTAGATACTATTATTATTCCCATTTACAGATGAGGAAACTGAGGCATGGAGAGGTTAAATAACTTTCTCTAGTTTACACAGCTAGTGAGTAAAAGAGGAGGATTCAAGCCCAGACAGTCTGGCTTCAGGATCCATGCTTTTAACCATTAAGCCATACCCTGGAATTCTAGGTATATGGCTTGCCTAATTTCCTTGCCTAAAGCTATCATTTGCCTGTAAAGAGGTTTCTGTGCATGTACAAGGACCCAGAAGGATTGACTTTTGTGATGACTTTCTCTGGCTTTGCCAGTAGTATAGCTGTTCTCTCTGCATTCCTTTAAGAGGGTGTCACACTGAGTTCTTGCTGCCTTTAATTTCAGCCTAAGCCAGCTTTTCTCCATTGGCCTAAACCTTAGTTCAGTTTTCTCTGAATCTAGGACAGATGTTTTCATGTCCACTAGAGTCCACAGAATTATAAACAGAGCTGAGAGGCCAGCTATGGGACTTAGCCATTGTTGAGTATGTTTTCCCCTCAAATTCATTAGAGCAGCAAGGTTAGATTTCTCAGATCATTGATGATCTGAGTGGGAAAGGTTTATAGTGAGGGACTAGAGACTGGGCAAATCATATGTCCATCACGTTCTGTTTTGGACACTAGCTCTGGTTGGGTTCTCTGAGAAGTAGACATCAAGATGTAAGAGATTTATTTGGTGAAACACCTGTGAGAAATAAAGGAAAGGTGCCAGAGAAGGAAGGGAGAGCCTTCAGAATGGGATGCAGGTCTGATACCTGTGAAGGAAGGACAGCAGAAGGAGGATTAGACTGAAGTTCCAAGACCGTTTCAGCCAGGTCCATGAAAATTCTCGAGCCACAGTCTCCTATTAAAGGAGCCCCCTGTCTCCCAGGGGTGGGTCTACATTAGTATTCCCTGCATTCTTAGTCACTTGCTGAGAACAGCAGGTAGAAAGTGTGGTCTTGTTACAAACATGGGGAGTTGGAGGGATCCAGAAGGACAGCAGCTGGGGCTGCTCCTCTCAGGACATCTGAGTGGCATGATTTTATGGTCACTGCACTGAGGTATCAATGGTGAACAGGACGTGTAGGGTTCAGACTCTTTAGGAGCTTAGAGTCTAGTGGGAGGATACAAATGATAAACAAAAATTTCAAATGATAAGAATAAGTACTTTGATGAAATAAGGTAAGGAGATGTGATAAGGACTGACTAGAAAGCCATTTAGGTTAGGTGGTCAGGAAAGGCCTCTCTGGGCCTTGATTTCTTATTAGTCATATTAAAATAGTTATTTTTTAAAATTTACTGGGTATCTGTGTAGCACTTTATAAAGTACCTTCTTCTCATCTAGCCTCTATGTCTCACATAGAACTATGTAATGGGATGATGCCTGAACTTGGGGTGAAAAAGACCTGGGTTTTACTTCTGGTTTGGATACTTCCTAAGAGCTATATTACATAGAGTAAGTCACTATTTCTCTGAGTCTCAGTCTTTTCATATGTTAAATGAATTTTGAAAAAGTCACTGCCCTGGCTGTTGTAAATATCAAATAAAGTTGTTAAAAGAAGCCTACAGTTGGAAAATAAAATTTTTAATAAAATACTTAAGAATCAGTTTAACAAAAACATGCAAAATCTCTATACTGAAAACAACAAAACATTACTGGGAGAAATTAAGGAAGACCCAGTAAATGGAGAGATATACCATGTTCATGAATTAGAGGACTCAATATTGTTACTATGTCAGTTCTCTGTGATTGATCTATAGATTCAGTCCAATCTCAGTCATAATTCCAGAGGGTTTTTTTTTTTTTTTGTAGTAATTGATACCAAAGCAAATTAGAAAGTACTATATACACATATGAAAACATTGCCATTTTATCCAAAAAAAAATAAGTCAATAATAATTCCAGCATTTTTCAGTTATAATTTTGGACTTTTTAGAGAACTTCAGGGAACCATGTTAGATTATTAGATGAAATAGAAAGAAGTAGAAAAATATGCTCAGAACTTAGAATGTTTATTGTTTCTCCAATTAGATGTAGTACTAGAAAAAGCACTGAACTGAGAAACGAGATGATGACATCTTTGTCCAAGTCTGTCACTTAGTCACTGGCAAAAAATCACTTGGTCTCTCAGGACCATAGATTTATTATCAGTAAAATAAAGTATTAAATGAATGGTCTCATGGATCATTTCCAGATCTTTGCTTCTGTGATATGGTAGAAGGATAAATGGTTAAGGATCAGAAAGAAGAATCTGGTGATTTCTTTCAAGACTATCAGTCTATCAAGTTATTCTTCTGAACCTTCTAATTCTGTATGCTAACCAACAATTAGTATGTTTCTGCCCAAGATGTACTGTAATGAAATTGAATATAATTTCTTATAATAATACTGATGGACTCCAGACTGGCTTTTCTTATCATTCCTCCTCTTGATTATTTCAAAACGTAAGTTTAGTTTCAACTTACTTCTGCCTTAGTGATTAAGTTAAGTTAAGTGTTAATGTTTTGAAAGGGGACACAATTATACAAAACAAAATGAGATCTTCTAGCCCAGGGATTGGAAAACTTATTCTGTAAGGGGTTAGATAGTAAATATTTTAGGCTTTGCTGGCCACTTACAAAAATAGACAGCAGACCAGATTTGACCAATGCACTGTAGTTTCCAGATCTTGTTCTAGTCTAATAATATTAGTATATGCATTGGCAAGTCTACTGGGATGCATGTGTATATGGCCTTAGTGTAATGACCCTCCCTTTTGGACACTGTTGGAAAAAAACCCTAGAGATACTGAGGCATCAGGACATAAGGCTGGAAGATTAGTGGGGTAGCTAAGATATGAAGCTGGACACAACTGGGGGCAGTGGCTGAGAAAGAGTTGCTGATAGAAGTTGGGTCCTGCCAGGCTCTCGACCCTGTGGTCCTGTGCTTACCACACAAAGGCAAACTGATCTAATTTGTACTCTCTGCGACCAGTCCTGGCTCTGGTCAAATCCTGAAGGTCTGTGAGCACAAAGTTCAAGATCTCCTCCTATACCAGATTACCTCCCACAAGGTGGTGCTGATGGAGAACTAACTAATGTTTGTGAAGCACCTATGTGCTAGAGACTTTGGCATTTCCTTACCCCCTAGAACAACTCTACAGGTAGCTGTTTGACAAACTTTACAAATAAGGACTCTTAGATTCAGATACCATCCCTAGGATCCACAGTGAAAAAGTGAAATTCACACCCAGTTTTATCAGGTTTCAAAGCCTATGTTCCTCTCCCTGCATCCCACTGCCTCTCCTAATGCTACAGTTCTGCTTCACAGAAGTGCAGATCTTATAATTCCCTAGGCAAGCTGGAACTATTAGAATCCCAGCCTCACCATCCAGACTGTATAAGTTTAAGGTATTGCTCTTATTATTATTGCCAATGCTGATGATTCTTAATAAGCTACAGTGCCAGCACTGTAATATCTGACACTTGTGTTTTACACTGGTTGCCTGTTGTTTCTTAGTGAAAGTCATTTTAAAAAGTAGGGGGGAGGGACATGGGGAGAAACTTACCTCTTATAAAATTGATTATCCTGAAAATACAATGATATGTTTTTTTTTATATTTTTGTGGTAAGGTCACAGGGTCTAGTGCATCATTGACATGTGAACTTGCAGAGCCTATTAGATGAATTGATTTCTGTGGGAATACTAAAGGGGCACCGAAATTCCTTGGGAGGAGGGATAAGTGCCATATAAATTTGCTCTTTTCAGGGAGCCGATATGACTCAGTGGTTGAGCACTGGCTTCCCACATAGGAGGTCCCAGGTTCAATCCCTGGCCCCAGTATAAATAAATAAATAAACAAACAGATAAATTTGTTTTTAAAAATTGTGCTTTCCAACTGTAATATAAGCTCATAGCAAAAACAAGATCAACCCTTTCTGGCTGGCCTGTAGTTCCTAGCATAGTGCCCATAATAAGTACTCATTACCATAAGTAAATGACAAGAGTGCATCATTCCAAATATGAATTAACTCTTTGAGGGAGCCACCCAACCAACAGAAGCCCCACACAGCAGGGCAGGGAGTGTGAGAATATCTGCTACAACTAAGGTGTCCATTAGGTATATCAGGTAAGGTAAAAACAAAGCTCATAACCTGATCTCTAAAATGAACAGGACAATGCATGGCTAAATGTAGACCTACTGTCCCAAACCAGAAACAAATACAATCCAGAAAGCCTCACATAGTGACAATTCGTTCTACCCTAAAGAACATTTTGCATTTGGATCCATTCATTTCTCTAACCCATAGAGGAAAGATTCTGACAAAACGAACTGCCATAGTGTGTTTATCAGACACCTCCTTGTTCTAATGTGGACATTTACTAGGTACAGAACATTGTGCTAAACACCATCAGGGAGATGGATATAGCCCAAGTCCTGATTTCTAACAGCTGGCAGTCTACTTTTGTATGACAGATTTGTGAATTTCCAACTAAATAAACAACAAAATTAAGTACTGCAAAAGGTTTAGAAGGAGAAATGATTACTACTCACTAGAGAGGCCTTATGCAAGGCCTGGCATTTTGCTCTGGGTCTTAATTTCCCATCTCTAAAATGAGATGCCCCAGGGCAGAGGTTATGTAAGGATGTGTGGCCGGGAACTGTGACAGGCCTGTAAACTACAACCACTCACTCTGTTTCCTCTCTGCCCTTCACAGAATTGATTTCTGCTAAAATATACCAAGAGATCATATGCACGAGGTCAGGATGTTCTGACTTGGCTCCCCCAAGCTCTGCAATGGTGTTCTTTCTCAGAATTTTCCTTGGGAGGGGGTGGGGGAACATAGCCCTAAACGGTTTCATGGGATCTCATGCTACTGTCTGTTTCTGTCCCCCCTTTTTTATTCCTCTGCTTTTTTTAGTTCTTATAAACACTAGGAGAATCATAATTTTGAACTTAGGCAATTGTTTATTAGCCTTTGGTAGTTTGATCCAGCAAATATTTACTTACCATGCAGATGTGAGTAACATTGTCAGCTCACAATGAAATAGCCAGTGCAGTCAGTCAGTGTCCTTCCTGGAGATGAGATCTTGTGACTTGGTGGCCCCTAAACATACATTAGAGAGGCCACATCTTCATTCATATGGGTACAGTTTCCTTTTGGTACAGAGGGAGAAATCCTGGACTAGGAGATCTGAATTTAGTTACAGGATTGACTTCTGACCTACTGTGTGACCTTGGGCAAGTAGTCTCACTTTTTTGGGCCGCAGTTTCTCCAACTGTAAATGAGAGATCCTGGTTGGGGGTGGGGGGGTGAGTTTTGATAATTGAGGGAGTGAACTCCAAGGCCCCTTCCAATTGCCACATTATGTGAGCTACTTTATAGGTTGGAGTTATTTTACATTTAGCCTTAAATTGTTGAATAACTCCTCCAGTTATGCTGTGTACCAATTCTGAAGATTACTTTTTCTTAAATAATTTCAGGTTTATGATTTTGAGTTAAAATGACTTGGAGCTATTGATCTAGTCATGCCTTCAGGACCTATCAATGTGCTTTTTGTTTTTAGAATTCTTCACCCATCTGACCCTTCACCAATAGCTTTCCATAGGGACCATTCACCCTTAGAATCCTATACCATTCTGTTTTCAGAATTTTTTCATCAATCATCTTCTTCCCATTCAAACCCTTAGAATTCCATCACCATTCCATAGGTGAAAAAGATTGGACTTTGAAGATAGTGGGATCCTTTTCAGACCTAGACTCTGCCACTTCCTAGTTGTGTGATGAAAGAGTACATTATTGACTTCTCTGAGCTTCAGTGTTTTCATAAAATATATATATATGTATATATATGGGGTAAAGTAGATATACATGATAGGTACTTAGTAACTGGCATCTGTGATTATTATAGTCAGTATTGTACTCTTCCTTTTCAAGTGTTCCCCATATAGACATCTATACAGGGTATAGTTGTGACTCCATCAGTGACAATTACCTTCTAAGCATCCGTGATAGCTTGGAAAACAACTTATATTTCTTGCCCAATCTCAAGGTCTCAGCACAGTGTGTGATCCACGGATAGAGCAATGAGAATGGCTAGGTTCTATGCTAAGTGCTTTATATATAATGATCTGTAAATCCTCACTACATCCCTACAGGGTATATATTATTTCTGTTGAGCAAGTGTGGATCAAATAGGTTTACATAACATGTCCAAGGCCACAGAGCTGGGAGCCAGGTTTGAATCTAGCCTGAGCTCCGCCATGTTCTTTGTTCTACCACTTTACCTGTTAAAGCCTAGGGGTACTGAGACCCACTGAGGCTTGAGGGTGGGGACGTTTGGGGGAGGATAAAGATAAAAAGGGCATTGAGATAAGGGGACTAGTCATTATTTGGCCAGTCATCTTTTCCAGAAACTCCGGCCAATCTCCCCTTTCCTGCTCCTGTTATCACTAGCCAGTTGATGGCTGGGCTGGGCTGGGCTGGGCAGGCTTCTCTCCTGAAATCCTTCAGAGCTTTCCTGTTCTAGAGTTTTGCAGGGAGGTGGGAGGAGTGTTTGTATGCTGGGCAGGCTTCCCAAGGGTGATTGTGGAAAGGAAGGGGAGTGATTTTGTAGAGCCCTAAAAAAGGAAGCCAGGAAGAAGGGAAAAAAATAAAACCCTGTTTAAAAGAAAACAAATTGACTCAGGCATTTGTTGGTATTATCTTTAGTCTAGACTTGGAGATAGAAGCCTGGCCTAGGAGTCTGGAAGCCTCCATTTTCTTCTTGCTGTACAGCTGACCTTCCTAATGACCCAGGGCACATCATTTCAACAGCCTTACTGCTGATTTAAAAAAACAAACCAGCCATACTGTTTTGTTTCATTTTTAATAATAAACAATAATAATAAAGTTAATAATAAACTTTCTTTTTAGAGCAGTTTTAGGTTTACAGAAAAATTGCACATGATACCTGTACATGTATATGCTACATGCTACATATGTACATAAAGTTCCTAAACCCCCATACACCTCCCTCCTTACCCCCCCACACATGATTTCCCCTATTATTAACATCTTACATTAGTGTGATACATTTTTTACAGTTGATGAACGAGTATTCATAGATTATTTGTACCTTAAGTCCATAATTTACATTAGGGTTCACTTTTTGCCAGCCATGCATTTTTTTAATGTTTATGTTTTCCTTTATTGGAAATATATGGAAATATTCCAGCTTTCCTATATGAAGTGCCTAGGTAATAAAAATAAATCCTATTAACATTTTATATGTGTGCAGGAATTTTTTTTCACAGCTATCATCCCATTAAACTTACAACAGCCCAGTGAGATCGGCAGGCCAGGGATTATCCTCCCAACCTTACAGGTATGACAGCAAAGTTCAAAGGCAGAGAGAGACATGCCTGTGCTCTCACAGCTGATCAATGGCAGCCAGGGAACTGATCCTCAGTCTCTGGACTCCTGTCTTGTGCATGAGGTCCACTCACTGGAAGGTAGAATTTCATTCCACTTGCAATTCTGGTCTTCTGACTCAAAACTCTGGATTCTTCCTACTTTTTTTGCTGCAGCTCATACCACCTTGCTATGATTGTGGGGTGCAGGCCTCCACCGTGGGGTTGGAATAAGAATGAGATTTGGGGAACTAAAGGTAGGAAGGGCTAAAGGTCTCTTAATCCAATATACTTTATGAAGGACTTTATATTTATTGAATGTTCAGTTTTTTTCTCCACAGGAAAAAGAAAAACTAAAAAGGTTAGATATACTTAATTAAACTACTATTAATCTCTTGCATATATTTAACACTTCGTACTTTGCCAAGGGTTTATGTGTGTATGTATCTGTTTTTCTTTTAAGTAGCTTTATGATTCACACACTATATGCCACCCATTTAAAATGTACAATTCATTGTTTTGCAGTATATTCACAGGGTTATGCACCCTTCCCCACATTCTAATTTTTAGGAGATTTTATCATCCTCAACCCGTTAGCAGTCATTCCCTAGCTTCCTCCTCCTCCACCCATAACCCCACCCTCCAACCCCTAGCAAGCACTATTCTGCTTTCTTTCTTCAGATTTAGCTATTCTGGACATTTCAAGTAAATGGAATCATACAATATGTGACCTTTTGTGTCTGGATTCTTTCACTTAGCATAATGTTTTCAAGATGAATACAAGTTGTAGCATGTATCAGTACTTTGTTCTTTTAATTGCTGAAAAATATTCCATCATATGGATATATCACATTTTGTTTATAAATTTATCAGTTTACAAACATTCGGGTTGTTTCTACTTTTGGGCTCTTAAGAATAATGCTGGAATCCGGAAGTGGTCCCAGAGGACCGGGTTGTGGCTGAGGATCCCGGCGGCCAGCACTTCGGCCACCGCAGGGCCAGATTCAGGACCATGAGCTGATGTGAACAGACAACCAAGAATCACCACACATCCAAGAAAGCATTTAGTATGAAAAACAGAAACCAAAGCAAACAGGGGAAGGAAAAAAAAGGATCTTGGAGGGAAATTGAGACTATGATTGGAGAAGAAACTTTTATTTAAAGCTGTCATTCAAATCCTCAGAGAGAGAAGGCATCCATGAAATAAAAATAGGGTACCTTTTTTAAAAAAGAGAGAAATTAAAAATATGACAGCAGAAATTGAAAACTTAGTAGAAACATTAGAAGATAAAATTAAGGAAACTTGGAAGATAAGAAAAATTAGAGAACCATCCCAGAGTCTGCATTGGCACTATAAGGATTTCAGAAATAAGAAACGGAAAGTAGAAAGGAAGAAATCAACAATTATTTCTTGAATCCCAGAACTAAAGGTCATAAATTGCCAAACTGAAGGAATCCTGTGAAAACCCACCACAATGGATGAAAATTCACCTGTAAGAGTACCTCATCATGAAATTTTACAATACCCAAGGACAAACATGATACTGTAAGTTTGCATAAAGAATTAAAAATCAAACCAATCACATACAAATGATAGCAATCGGAGTGACTTTAGTTAGAAGATGGTGGAGCAATACCTTTGAAATTCTGAAAGAAATTATGTCTGGCCTATAATTCTATACCCAACCAAACTACCAAGCATGAGGATAGAATAAAAATTTGGGGGGATGTGAAAGTATTAAAAAAAAAAAAAAAACAACCCTCCTACAGACTTTTTCTCTACCAAAATGAAGAGTAAACCAAGAAAAAGGGAGACACAGAATCCAGGGAGAGGGAAATCTAACATAGAGAGAGAGATAAAAGGAAATCCCAGTGAGGGTGGTACAAGAGCCCAGGATGCCAGGTTGCCCTGGAGAGGACAACCAGTCCAGACTGGAGCAGGGCAAAACACTCCAGTAGGGACTTCTTCAAGAAGATGGAAATGAGAATACCTGATATGAATTAATGTATTGAGAGGAGACAGACAACTGGTAAAGAGTTAGAGGTTGAATGTGGGATAAATACATAGAAAAGTAAGCAAATGAAAAGAAAAGTGGCAAACAGGGAAGGTAAAAACTTGTGCAGTGTTATTATCTATTGCTGCATAACAAATTACCCCTACACTCAGTGGCTCAAAACAACAATAAACAATTTCTGGTGGTCAGGAATTTGGGACTGGCTTGCCTGGGGTGAGGGGATAAGGGGTGCTCTGACTTGAGAACTCTTATGAGATTGCAGTTCATTCCATAGGCTGGAACTATAGTCTTCTGAGGCTGGAGAATCTGCTGGCTACTACAGGCAGGAAGGAAAGCAAATCACATACACTCATAGTAGTTTACTTAATATTGATCTAACAAAATTACAATATAACTCTATTCAGAGGAAGGGGAGTTGCAAGTATGCTTTTGTATAGTGCAGGTGGGGGCCCAAAAGAGGTTTAAGTCCTTGTCCTCCAAAGTGAAAAGTCATTAGCTAATGCCTATAAACTAATAATAAGTAATAGTATTAGGGGGGCAGATGTGGCTCAAGTGGTTGGGTGTCCATCTCCCATATGGAGAGACCTGGGTACGATCCCCGGGACCTCCCATTAAAATAAAGAAAAATATAGAAGGTGCGCAGGAGTGCCACCAGGCCCCGCGAGCGGGAGCACCGCTAGGCCCCACGAGTGGGTGCACCACCAGGCCCCACCAAGCCACACAGCAAGATGATGACATAACAGGAGAGTGACACAAGGGAGAGTCAAGAAGAGACGCGCCAAGAAAAACAAACTGAGGTGGCGCAGGTGGCAGAACACCTCTCTCCCACATCGGAATCGAATCCCGGTGAAGACAGGAGAAGGATGAGAAGAGAGGGCCAGAAACAGACACAGAGAATTGCCCAGCAAATGGACACAAAAAAACAGCAAAAAACGGTGGTGGTGGGGGGTTAAAATAGATAAAAAGTAAATAAATTAATCTTTTTTTAAAAAAGTGAAAAAAAAAAAAAAAAGAGAAAATAATGCTACTGTTGACATTCATATACAAGTATTTGATGTGTGTGTGTTTTAATCTGATCTTCTCAGCAACTCTGTGCCATAACTGGGGCAAGTGGTAATAGTCCCTTTTACGGATGAGGAAATTGAGGCACACAAAGGCTAAGTGATTTGCCCAAGTTCAGATAGCAAGCTAAAGACAGATCTAGGAACACAGCTAAGTCCCTTCACTGCTAGCCCACTGCATTTTCTGTTACATTCATCATAGCTTCTGTTCTTTGAAATATTTGGAAATATATTTGGAAACTTTAATTATGGAGTATAACACTGTGTGATGATAGAGCCTTGAATCCCAGAAGCACCAGGCCTAGAAATCTTTTGCCTGTCTAGAATGAATATAGATGTAAAATGCGTTCCACTTACCAAAGGCAATTGCCATCTGAAGGGAGTGCATTCAGTGAGCAAAATGAAACAACACAGAACCCAGTCAGCCAAAGCTCCTGTTGCCAGCTATGAGGAAAGTGGTATAGTGCCTCCTTAAAAACTCATCTAGTCAAGGCACAGTCAGCTCATCAGAATGGAGGGAAGAGTTATCAGAATAGGGGGAGGGGTGACAGGGATACTACTGTGCCTTCTGAGTCTAAAATGAGAAAATCCTGTACTAGAAAACTTGTCTCTCAATTCAACTTGTCATTATTTTTCCTGTGATAAACAAGAAAACCCTGTTTGAAGTTTTAGGGTTTCTGACACCAATGAATAATCACATAATTCAGACAGAGATCTTTAAAGTTGTAAGCAGAAGAGGGATTTTAGCAAGGTTTCATGCTAAAATGATTTTAAAGAACTTTCTGGGACTGCAGACCGTTAAATCGAGCTGGCTACTTTCATAAACATGGTTTTATGGTGGGAGAATGACATTTCAAGTTTCTGTTGCCAGTAAGCCCAACTCATCCTAACGCCTACTTCATCTTCTTATCAGACCTTGAAAACTTCTCTGATTTTTGACCACAGGAAATAGGCATATTTGTATTCTTATTCATTCATACTGCTAATATGCACCAGGACTATTCTGGGCACTGGGGATACAGTATTGAATAGAACATGTTTTGAGGACCTACAACATGCAAGGTTTTCTAGATCCTTTACATCTATCCCATGATGATTTGAAAATAAGGATATTGAGACTCAGAGAGTTGAAATGACTTCCCTCAGGTATATAAGTAATTAGACTGGGTCACAGATTTGACTCTACAGTCTGAGCTCTGGGCAGAGGGCTCCAGAAATGAGGATGGGTCACTCTTTTATATATACCCATAGCCCAAGCATTCAACATAGGGGGCAGGAAGGATGTATTGAGTGATAAGGCAGGATCAGTAGGTTGTGACAAAATGGCCTTTTCTTGTCAGATTGGGGAACCTGGACTTTATTCTGAATCTAGTGAGGAGCTAATAAGTTGTTATGGTTTATATTTCATTTATTTAATCAATATGTATTTGTTTTTCTCTTTCACCTTTTTATTTTAAAATAATTTTAAATTTACAGGACAGTCACACAAATAATGCAGACTCCAACAAAGAACCCAAACATACCCCCATACCCCCCAATTTCCAAGATCCACCAATTTTAACATTTTGCCACATTTTCCATATCATTGTATCTATCCACACTTCCACCTATCTGTCCTTCTATTTATCAGTCTATTTTCTGAATATTTGAGAGTAGGTTGTACACTTTATGTTCCTTGAACACTTACTACTTTCATGTACATTTCCTAAGAGCAAGGATATTCACTTATAATAACACATATTTATTGAGTCATGTCACACACTGTGATGAGAGAGGGCTTGGTATTTCCCTTGAATTTTGTCCAAAACACAAGGAAATATTGGTAAGAAAGAAAGTTGAAGAAATAAACAGAAAAATGATTTTAAAGAGAGTGCTAACTTCGTTAATCCTCTTGAGGATCACAGGTTGCTGTTGAAGAGTTTTAAGCAGGCCAGTGACATAATGACATGATGTGGTTGTTGAGAAGAGGGAAAAGGTATAGGTAATACCTAGGTAATGCCCAGATTCCTATCTTCGACACCTGATTGGATGGTGATATTGATGTACTTCAGTGAGAAAGAAAACACAGGAGGAAGAGGAGGGGTTCACTTTAGACTGTTGAGCTTGACTTACCTGTGGAACATCTGAATGGCGATGTCCATCAGGCAGAGAAAATGCAACAGGGAGCCCAGAAGAGAGACATCAGCTGGAGATTAAGATTTGAGAGGTATCGTCACACAGGTGGTAACTAAAACTGTGGGAGTGGACTAAGATTATTCCACGAGAGTCTCCAGAGTAAGTTGAGACTATAGGAGAGTCTGGAGTAGAATCCTGAAGAGTGTCTCCATTGGAGAATGGGCAGAGGCAGAGGAGTCCAAAAAGACAACAGAGGAGGGAGACTCCCACCAGCGGCTTTCTCTTTGCACCTTCCCTGTGTCTAATGGTTTATGTTCATTCCCTGGTGCTGTGGCTACTTTCATCTGCCAGCATAAACCTGCTCTTCTCTGCTATTAGTGAGTTCATCTTGCACATCTAATGGAGTAATGAAGCCATTGATCTTGTTAACAAATGTCCAGTTCACTATGAGACTTGTAATGGGAATTCATTTTGGAGGTCGATGCAACTGTCAGTGGAACAGTTTTTCCCCAGGGGCATGTTGGCTTTTTCTGTTTTACACTGGCAGAAGTTGTCCTTGCCCAACATCAGCAAAGACTGGAAAGTAATTAATGCTGTGGAACGTTAATGAGCTAGTGATCCTGCCTAGGGCCCTGAGAAGGGTACAGTCTAAAATGGGTAAAAAAAACTGAGTGGAAAAGGAACTGTGCCCCTCTGATAGGATTTGAATAATTCTAGAAAGCCATATCACCACCGCCAAAACATTATCCTCCACCAGCTATCACATTGCCTGAAACTACATCTTTAAACTTTTATTTATTTTGAACAAGAAGTTTCACAGTTGGGATTATGAATGAATGTTTCTGTGTATTCTGCAAACATGGACTAAGAACCTTCAATGTACCTTGTATTAGTCTGCCAAAAGGGTGCTGATGCAAAGTACCAGAAATCTGTTGGCTTTTATAAAGGGTATTTTTTGGGATAAAAGCTTACCGTTACAAGTCCCTAAAGAGTCCAACTCAAGGTTGTTCTCATACCAAAGTCAGTTGCCACGTGGTCGCTGATCTCTGCCTGAGCTCTCCTTTCCCTCCAGGCTTCCAGTCATCTCTCCCCTGGTTAGGGCTCGTTTCTCAGGGCTTCCTATATCAGCGGCAACATATCAGGTAAATGGCTCATCTCTCCCCGGAGCCTTAGCTGTTTGAGCCTTCTCCTTTCTATCACATGGCAAAGTTCTCTCTTTTTCTCGTGTGTCTTATTGAGTGAGTGTCCGTTTATATTAGCCCACCAAGGGGGTGGGGGCTCAACCTGAGTCACACTTTACTGACGTGGTCGAATCAAAGCCCTGATCTTAACAAGTAATTTAATCAAGGGCTCCTCAACTGAATCAATATAATAAAAGGGTATCACACCCAGAATAGATTAATTTACAAACACAATCTTTCTCTTTTGGGGATTCATTAATAATCCCAAACTGCCACATACCTGGTCTTTCATGAGGTAACTATTGGGACTGTGGAGGTAACAACATCACACTCATTCCTCACTGAAACCCATGGGCTGGACAAGGAAGCAGAGTGACAGTAGGTATAATGGAAACATGGGCCAACTGCTGTCAGCACCCAGAAGTACTGGGTCCAGGAAGGTTTCAGAGAGAATGTGATGTCCATGTGGGATCTTCAAGTCTGCACATGAGCTTGCCAACAGAGTAGAAGTGAAATCCAGGTGGAAGGAACAGTGTAAGCCAAAACAAAGCATCATAAAAGAGACCGTGGTGTTGAGGGACTAATGATACTTCCACATGCCTTCTGTATGGGAGGAGAAAAGCAGGAAATAGAGCCAACTGTGAAAAGCCTTGTATATTGTGCTAAGGAATTTGGGCTAAGCTTAGAGAGCCAGGCAAATGAATAATGCCCTTGGCTTGGGGTGTAGCACTCTAAACTGTAATCAGTCTTTAATACCTCTCTTCCTTTCTAATATAACAGTTAAGAAATTAAGATGAGGGTTTAAGAGAGTGAAAGTCCAATAGACAGAGAGTGGTGGGTACTAGAGTCAACAAGTAGGGAAGATCACTGTCCTTGGAGGAGTTGGAAGGGCAGGCTGTAGGAGCCTGGGGACCAGTCTTAAGGGACAGCTCTAAATGTATTTGTGCTTTTGTCATTAATACAGTAAGGCAAAGCCCAGGGCCTCAAGTAATGAATCTTCAGCACACAAAACCTCGTTTACCAAAGCCAGCTGTAACTTTGAGGGAGGAGGCCTTTCCAATTCCAGCAAGGTGAAGACAGCAGGAGCCACCAAAAAGGTTCCAGAAGCTGGCCTTGACTAAGAGCCACAGGTAGCCATATCTCCTGGAAGTGGGGCAGATACTGCTTGGGTTGTGATAGAGTGTGGCCTACAGTGTGCTCCAGGGACAGTCCCAGAGGCACAGAGTTTCTCCTCTTTGACCAATTCGGCCAAGAGGCTGCAGCCCTCTCCTTTGGGCGGGCAGAGAAGCAGCAAGTATGTGTGAGGGAGAGAATGGTGCTGCTGGATTCATGCTCCTCTGCTCTTAATACTTTTTTTTCCTCTGAAAACCCACTTTGGAATAAGAACACCTTTCCTTCCTTTCCACTCACAAAACTCTTTCTCCTTTTCAACAGACTCCCTGAGAAACATTTCCTCAGCCAGTCACGGTCCCCGCTCTTCTCCAGCTGAGGTCAGCATCTCCAATCAGCACCTTCTCCGAGAACGGAAATCCTCAGCCCCGTCGCACTCCAGCCAGCCAACTTTGTTCACATTTGAACCCCCTGTGTCAAACCATATGCAGCCCACCTTGTCCACCAGTGCACCTCAGGAGTATCTCTACTTGCACCAGTGCATAAGCCGGAGAGCAGAAAATGCAAGGTAGGAGACTGCCTTGGACATTAGGTGGTTGAGTGACCACTCACAGGACCTACTACTTTTCAGTTCCTGTTTTTTTTTTTAATTTAAAAGACAGGGAGTAACACAATATCTTTTTAGGTGAACAAACAGATATATAACAAAACATTTTTTTTCTTATGTAGCCTTCACATTTCATTGTCTGTATTGCTATAAAGTGATAAGTTGGTTCCAGAGAAACCTTCCATTATTAAAAATTATACTATAAAAACATTTTGTTTGATTTGGAGGGAAAAAAGAGGCATGTTAAGGGCTAGAGTTTCAAAATGGCAAAAAAACAGTTAATTTACTTGTTGGCCCCAAGAGTAGAGCTATAGTTCTCTTCTGTGTGAGGTTTGTATTATTTTTGTAACTATCTTGTATGTTTGAAAGTATTTCAGAATAAAAAGTCAAAAAAAAAAAAGAGCACAGCTGTAAAATCTTAACATTGTTGAACTAATCCATATCACACTATTGCTCTAGAGCTGCGCTGTTTGATACAATAGCCACTATCCATGTGTCTGTTTAAATTTTAATTAAGCAAAATTTTAAATCCAGCTCCTCAGTTACATTAGCCATATTTCATGTGCTCAGTAGTCATATGTGGCTAGTGGCACCATATTGGACAGCACATATATAAATCACTTCCATCATCACAGAAAGCTCTAAAACAGGGGTTCTTAACCTTTTTTTTTCCACAGACCCCTTTGTCAGTCAGGTGAAAATCACGGACCCCTTACTAAGTCCACACTATACTGTGTATTATTTAATAAATATATCATACCCGCACCAACATGTCCCCACAAGAATAATGTTTTTTTGAATTTAAATTCAATCTCATGGACCCCTTGTTAAGAACCCCTGCTATAGAGCAAAAATGCCCTGCTCTAAAACAATGGTCTTTGTTTTTCTAATACCAGCAGCACTCTCACAAGTACAGTGGCTGTACATATTTTATTTCCTTTTTTTCCATCATTAGGATTAAAAAAACAGTTAATGGGTATTGCCAGAGCTGATTCCCAATTGCTACCATGTCCAGCAGATTACAAATCATGTTCCTTAAATAATTAATTTAGAAATATATAATTCATATTATGAAAATTAAAGCAATTAGAGAAATGGCTATTTGAATATATCACTTCACAGAACATTTTTTCATACATAGTCTCACTTGAAATAATCAAGCACACTGAGAGATAGCCAGTGTAGATAATTTATCTCCATTTTATAGATGAAGAAGCTGAAGCGCACAACAAATAAATGGCAGAGATAGGACTAGACCACAGGTCTTCTTATTTCTGGTCCTGTACTCTTATCTCTATCTATGCACCTCTACTTTTGGTTTTTTTCCTGAGTCATTTACCATAATGACTCCCAACACTTAATCTTAAGGTTGCCTCAAATATCCATTTTACTGAAATAACATGATTCATTTGTGAACTTTCACTAATTCAACCTCCATCAATTTATACATGAAGAGCTGAGTTCTAAAAAGATAGAATGAATAGGCTAAGATCTCTGAACTAGTTAGTGGCAGAACTATAAATAGTCCCTGATTCTTCTGATTAACAGACCAAAGATAGGCAATGTGGTATAATAAGGATATTACGGGCTTTCAAGATGTGGTTCAAATTCAGTTTCCTTTACTTTGTGATCTTGGGCCAGTTACTTAACATCCTTGACCTTCAGTTTCCATATCTGCAGAATGGGAATTACTAATCCAAAGGCTTATTAATGAGCCTTAAATGACAAGACATACATAAGGTACCCAGTGATACTCAAGTACATATTGCCAGTTGTTCTCCCTGTGCCCCATCCCTTTCTACTATATGTATGATTGCCTGGGAGTAGAGAATGTAAGGTCTTAAGTGCTTTATATTAGTGCCTCTCAAACTTTAATGTGCTTATGAAATACTCAAGGATCATGTTGAAATGAAAATTCTGATTCAGTAGGCCTGGGTGGGTCCTGAAATCCTGTCTTTCTAATAAACTCCCAGATGATGCCAATATAGCTTGTCTACAGATCACACTTTGAGTAGAAGGCTTTATATAATATTAACAGCCACTCCCATAGTACTGCTAAAGCAAGAGAACACAAATATATAAATGTCTCTGCTTGAACTAGCAGTTATAGCCCATTCTTTGCATCCCCACCTCCTCTGTAAAGCCTTTGTTTATTTTCCTAACTGGAATTCATTTCTTCTCTGAATTCCCAAAGCAGTTTTTGGTTGCCTCTCTCACAGCACTTGGAACTTTCTGCTTTGGGTTATGGGTTTTTATATTTATCTGCTACTGCTCTCTGAAGACAGGAACCAAGGTACATAGTAGGTACACAATAAATATTTGAACAAATCTATGTTGTAAAGTGGTATTGATAATAGAGGAGATAGAACTTAGAGCTGGGGGAGCAGCTTTATCTTCAGGTCTTGGCAAGCTGCTGCTTATCTCTATGTCTTTGATTTCACTTGTGTGGGTGTGGGAGAAAGAGGGTGATGAGCAGGATCTCAGGGAGAATTGTTGGAGAAAATAAATATACATAATGTTTGCAAAATTCAGGGAGGGGGGTGGGGGTAGTGGGGAGGGTGAGAAGGAAGCTTTCTTCAGTCCAAAAGATATATTATTTCTGGTAGTAATGGAGCAATTTGTATCATACTAAGTGTACTATAACAATTGTAAACACTGGACAAAATATTTTTTAACACCCTTTGAAGACACTAAAGAGCAACCAAAAAGCAGACAGAAACTGGAAGAGAATTAACTCTTGAAGGAAGGGACTGTTCTTTTCCAGGGTGAAATTCAATTTACATGCTTTTTCCTGTGAAGGAAGTTCCTACAATATACCATCCAAAATGTTCAGTGTACAATGAGAAATTACTAGATACATGAAGAAACTGTAAAAGTTGACCCATAGTTGAGGGAAAATTCAGTCCATAGAAACAAACCACAAATCACCCAGATTTTGGAACTAGCATAAAAATACTTTAAAATAATTGTGTTTACTATATTATTAAAGCTGTAGAAAAATGTGGATACAATGGGTGAAGAGATATAGAAACTCTGAAAAAGAACTTAGTAGTTCCAGTTTCCCTATGGTGGCAGAAGCCCACTACAGGCAACTAAAATCTCTGGACAAAATGCAGAAATCAAAGATTCTGTAAACAAAAGGAGGCAGAATGAGGAGAGGAGCAAAATGTTGGAGAAGCAACTATACAAAGCAGCACAGTGGGGCAGGTGGCCAAACTCTCATAAAAACTCAATCTTTCTGGGTAGAGGAGCCAGGAAAGGAACCCCTCAGGGATAGAAGGGGGTGGAGAATCCCAGAGGTGAAGAGAGAGAGAGAGAAGTGATCTCCTAATTCTGGGCATGAGCTCACACGAGTCTCAGGCTCACCTTGAGCTACACATGTATGAAACAGACCCAAACCAATATAGCAAAGGCTTTGAGAACTAAAGTGAGATTTGAACCACTACACATATAAGGAGAGACAGTACTTGCAGTCTGAACCTAATCGGGTTAATTGCCCGCAAAAACAAAAGCATCACCATTTTCAAGAGGATTATAACTGAATCCAGAATCTGCACAACATAACATTCACAATATCCAAGATTTAACCCAGAATTTTTCAGAGAACTAGTAAAATGTAACCAATTCTCAAGGGAATAAAGCAAATGCCACAAGATAACCCAAATGTTGGAATTATCAGAAACAGATTTTAAAGCCCCTGTTATAATAATATTCCATGTGATAAAGGAAAACACACTTAAAATCATTGAAAAGAAAAGAAAAGAAAAAAAAAAAGCTCTGTCAACCTAGAATTCTATACCCTGTAAAACTATCCTTCAGGAAAAAAAACAAAATTAAAATATTCTTAGATGAAGGAAAAATAAGAGAATTTTCAGGGTATTTGCTTTAATGAAATGATAAAGTTCTTCAGACTGAGAGAAAATGGTACCAGAAGGAAACATGGATCTTCAGTGATACAGGAATAGCAAAAGAAATAGCCCCATTTTCTCTCCTTCTGAGTCAAATTACTCATATGCTAGACCACTTGATACTGACCACACACAGTTCATTGATACTATTCTTTCACTCTTTTCATTATTTTTTTCCTCTCTCTACTCAGTTTGTATGATTGTTACTAATTTTTCACTTAGAGAATGTTCCTTTTCTTTTCTTTTTTTATTTTTATATTTACATTTACTGTGGGATAATTGAAGTACAGTAATTGGCACATACATAAGGTTTCCTCATGTCCCTTTTTAATTCATCCCTCCCTCTATATCATTCCCCAGGAACCACTGGCAGTCTTTCTGTCACTAAAGATTAGCTTGCATTTTCTAAAATTTTATATAAATAGAATCATACAGTATATACTATTATACCAATCAGCATAATCCTTTTGAGATTCACCCATGTTGTGGCATGTATCATTAGTTTGTTCCTTTTTATGGCTGAGCAGTAATTCATTATATGTATATGCCAAGTTGATTTATCCATTCACACATTGATGGGCATTTGTGTTTCCAGTTTGGGGCTATTGCAAATTAAGATGCATTTGTATATACACAGTCATGTACAAATATTTGTGTGGACTTTTTTTTTTTTTTTTTCCATTTCTCTTGAGGAAATACCTAGAAAACTCTAGGGCCAAATGGTTTTACTGGTGAGTGAGTTCTATCAAACCTTCAAAGTTGAAATAACACAAATCCTGCCCACATTCTTTCAGGAAACATAGGAAGAGGAAATCCTTTCACAAGTTATTTTTTATTTTTATTTTTTTAAGCTTTATTTTATTTATTTATCCCCCCCACTTGCTGCTTGTGCTCATTGTGTCCATTTACTGTGCGTTTTTCTGTGTCTGCTTGTCTCCCTTTGTTGTGTCATCTTGCTGCACCAGCTCACGGCTCTCAGCCCACCACGCCACGCAGGCTGTCAGCTCACCACACCGCACAGGCCATCAGCTCACCACACCGTGCGGGCCAGCTTGCCTTCACCCCGGGTTCGATTCCCGGGGCCTCCCATATGGTAAACAGGAGTCCAACCACTTGAGCCACATCTGCTTCCCCACAAGTTATTTTATTTTAATAACTTCCCCACAAGCTATTATCAATATCTGACAAAGATTACAGAAAAGAAAATTACAGAACAACATTTCTTTTGAATATAAATACAGAGATGTCTTTTTTAAATGTTAGCTAATAATTCCAACAATATATAACAAGGCTAATACGTCATGAGAAAGTAGTGTTGCAAGCTTGGATTAACATTCTAAAACCAACCATTATAATTCATCACATAAGAGAATAAAGGAGCAAAATCATATAATAATCTCAATAGATGCAGAGAAATAATTTGACAAAATTCAATAACTTTTCATTTTAAAAGTATCAGCAAATTATGAATAATGGAAAACTTCTTCAAATAAGTAAAGGGCATCTAGCATAAGCTATAGCTAATATCATACCTAATGGAGAAATAGTGAACATATTCCTCTAAGATCAAGAACAAGGAGAGAATATCTGCTCTTACCACTTCTATTCACCATTGTACTGAAGATGCTAGCTAGTTCAGTAGGAAGAAAAAGAAATAAAATGCAGAAACATCAGAAAGGAAAATGTAACTCTGTCTCTATTTATAGGTAACTTGATTGTTTATGTAAAAAAAACTGAGGAACCTAAAAAACAACTAGTAGAACTAATAGGTGGATTTAGCAAGGTTACAAGATAAAAAGGGTTATATTCAAAAAATTTTTAAATATACTAGCAGGAAACAATTGGGAAATGTAACTTTTTCAAATTATTTCTATAATGGTGCCAGAAAAAAACATGGAATACTTAGGAGTAAATTTAACAAAAGACATGTAAGATGTCTTCACTGAAACTATTGGACATTGCTGAGAAAATTAAATAGGAAATGTGATATACTGTAGTTATGAATTAGAAAGCCCAATAATATTAAGATAGAAATTCTTCCCAAACTGATCTCTAGATTCAATGTAATCCCAATAAAAATCCCAGCAGGCTTTTTCATAAAAATTGATAAGCTGATTCTAAAATGTATGGGAAAATGCAAATAACTTGGAATAGTCAAAGTGAGTTTACAAAGAAAAACAAGGGGAGCGGATGTGGCTCAAGCAATTGAGTGCCTGCTTCCCACATGGGAGGTCCCAGGTTCAGTTCCCGGTGCCTTCTAGAAAAAACAAACAATAAGGAAACCAACTCAAGGTTGCTGATGTGGCTTAGTGGTTGAACACTGGCTTCCCACATACGAGGTTCCAGGTTCAATCCCCAGCCCCTGGTACCTCAAAAAAAACCCCACAAAGTTAGAAGATTTATAATACCTGATTTCAAGACTTCCTACAAGTTATGGAAGTCAAGATTGTGTGGTATTGAAGAAAGGATAAATGTATAGATCACTAGAACAGAATAATGAGTCCAGGAAATATATATATATATACACACATATATGTGTGTATGTGTATTTGACAAAGGTGCCAATGGGGAAAGGAAAGTCGTTTCAGCAAAGATGCTAGAAAAGCTGGACATCCATATAGGAATAATTTTTAAAGAGAACATCAATCCTTAGCTCAAAAACAAACTTAAGGTAGAGGAGGTTTCTGGTCGACCAAGATGGAGACATAAGTTGCTCTGGGTTGCAATTCCCCCACAGAATCTTTGAACAACTAGCAAAAACAGGCAGAGCCATCTTCCTCAAAACTCCAGAAAACAGTTAAAGGGTTGCAGTAACTAGGCAAGTGCTGAATCAAGAAAACACAACTTTTTAAAAGATAGGAAAAGCTTGTGTCACCCTTGCTGGCCCTTCCCCTACTGCCTCCCTGGTGGAGCCAGCCTGCCACTCCCATTGTGAATCCCTGGCCCTCATCCAGAAGAAGCAGAGTAACACATATACACATACTAGGGTACCTTGTGTTGGCACCAGTCTATTGGGTGGTACCCTGAAAGACTGAACCAGGAAACTCCTCTCTTGCTTGTCCTCTGAGAACTTTCCCTGCAGACAGAAACAGCCTGCAGACAGCTAAAGTAAGAAATAATTAAGTCAAAGGGGCCTGGGGCAAAGTATTACCTGTTTTAAGTCATATAATAAAGCATCCAGGAGGAGGAAGAAAGGGAGTAGAGGGGGCATTTGAATTTCTGCACTTGGGGGATTTCCTAAGGCCACAAGCAAACCCAAGCCCAGGACAAGAAACAGGCTCATAAAAGATAGAAACACTCCAGCACTTCACATTCACCTCAGGATGATGTTCCTGATAGGAAGGTTAAACTCTGAAGGAGAGCACCAGCCAACACAGAGCCAATTTGCAAAGACTGTGAAAGGTGTTTTTTGCATTGGTTTGTTTTTGTTTGTCCTAGTACTCAGGGAAATCTGTCATATCACTATCTGGATACAAACTTAAGGAACAGATAGCTCAGGGACTAAATCCCAGAGTTTACACTTTAAAATATTAAAATGTAAGTAACATGAAATGATGCCCCATCTAAAGGAACAAGATAAAAATCCTGCAACCATCAACGAAGGAGAGCAGACTTTGGACATACCAGACAAAGACTTTTTTAAAAATGATTGTATTAGTCAGGGTTCTCTCGGGAAACAGAATCAACAGAAGATATCTGTCAATAATATGAGATTGTATAAGAGTCTCTCACACAACCATGGGGATGCACAAGTCCAGGTTCTACAGGCAGGCTGAAAACCAGGGCCTCTGATGAAAGTCCAATGAAAGGTCCTTGATGAGTTTCTGGGAGAAGTTGGGTGTCCAAAGACGAGCTGGGAAATTCTCTCTGAATGTTGAAATCACTTCCCCTTTTAAGGCACTCAACTGATTGGATAAAAGTGTCATCCATTGCTGATGCAGTCTCTCTGATTGATACAGATGTAATCAGCCATCCACACAGTAAACTCACTGGTGACCGAAGTCCATAAATGCTCTTGTATTACAATTAGCCCAGTGCTTGCTTGACCAAACACCTGGACACAATTACCTGGCCGAGTTGACACATTAGCCTAACCATCACAATGATCCTCAGTATCTTCAAGGAGATAAAGGAGAACATGGAGAAAAGAACTAAATGATATCAGGGAAACAATGAATGAACAATATGACAATTTTAGTAAAGAGGTAGAAATTTTTAAAAGGAACTGAACAGAACTATTGGAGTTGAAGACCACAACAATTGACATGAAAAATTCCCTAGAGGATTTCAACAGTACATGGGAGCTGGCAGAAGAAATCAATGAACTCAAAGATAAGACAGTTGAAATGGTACATGCTAAGAAGCAGAAAGAATAAAGAATTTTAAAAAGTGAACAGAACTGACAAACCTGTGGGACAGCATCAAGTATAACACTATCTGCCTTATGAGAGTGCCAGGAGGAGAAGAGAGGAAGAGAGGAAGGGGCAGAAGGAATAATCAAAGAAATAATGGCAGAAAATTTCCCAAATTTAATGAAAGACATGAATATACACATTCAAGAAGTCCAACAAACCTTAAACAAGATTAATGCAAAGAGAAACACACTCAGCTATATAGTTGTCAAAATGTCAAATGCGGAAGCAGGAAGCCGGCGGGAGGCCGCGCCAGTGGCTGTGCTGACTCCCGGGCGGCAGAGGCGGGCCGAGGCCGAGGCGATGGCGGAGAAGTTTGACCACCTGGAGGAGCACCTGGAGAAGTTCGTGGAGAACATCCGGCAGCTCGGCATCATCGTCAGCAACTTCCAGCCCAGCAGCCAGGCCAGGCTCAACCAGAAGCTGAACTTTATTGTTACTGGCCTACAGGATATTGATAAATGCAGACAGCAACTGCATGATATCACTGTACAGTTAGAAGTTTTTGAATATATAGATCAAGGTTGAAATCCCCAACTATATACCAAAGAGTGCCTGGAGAGGGCGCTAGCAAAAAATGAGCAGGTCAAAGGCAAGATCGACACGATGAAGAAATTTAAGAGCCTGTTGATTCAAGAACTCTCGAAAGTCTTTCCAGAGGACATGGCTAAGTATCGCAGCATCCGAGGCGAGGACCACCCGCCGTCCTGAGCCGCGTGCTTCAGTGGTCTGACGCGGCCTCATCCTTCGTTGAATTGCCACGACTGTCACCAGGTGCGGGGCCACTGAGGGCTTCTACTGCTTTCTTGCTCAGGTGGCCTGTCCTCAGGCCACTCCACTTGCCACTGGACCCTGTGGGGCGGGGCCTCCCCGGTGTCCTGGGGCGGCATGTCCCCAGCCGTGCTTTCTCTGTCCCTGACAACTGGCGACTGCACCTCTTTGGATGCAATTCCTGTGATTGCTGTCCACGGGACGATGGGGCCTGGGAAATAGTTTCAAAAATATTAGATAAGGTTGGTAAATTAAAAGGTTTGAAAAGTTATATATAGTATTTTTCTTTTCATGTACTCTTTCTGTTCCATTTTATTATGGTATCAAACAATGCTGAAACAAAAGGAAAATTTTTTAAAAAGATAAATTGATTTAATGTGGAAAGTACTTAGTTTTTGTATTTTACATTTCCAAGTATAGTGCATAATAATGTGTTAAATGTAACTATGTTTTCCTGATTTTTAGTTAGACACATGCATGTAATAAAGTCTTTAAATGTTCCAAAAAAAAAAAAAAAAAGTCAAATGCCCAGGACAAGGAGAAAGTTCTGAAAGCTGCAAGAGAAAAGTAATGTGTTATATGCAAGGGAGTCCCAATAAGATTAATCGGCTGATTTCTCATCGGAAACCATGGAGGTAAGAAGGCAGTGGGACAAAATGTTTAAAGTGCTGAAAGAAAACAATTGCCAACCAAGAATTTTATATCCTGTAACAGTGTCCTTCAAAAATGAGGAAGAAATTAAGACATTCCCAGATAACCAAAAGCTGAGGGAGTTTATCATCATTTGACCTGCCCTACAAGCAATGCGTAAGGGAGTTCTTCAGACTGAAAGGAAAGGACAGTATCAAAGGACAGGATCAAAGCAGCATAAAGAAATAGACTTCCAGTAAAACTAATTATATGGGTAACGATAAATGCCAGTCCTACTGTTTTTTATTTTTTGGTATGTAACTTCACTTTTTACTTCTTACAGGTTCTAAAATGAAAATGCATAAAAAGTAATGCTAAATTGATAGTTTTAGACATGCAGCATATAAAGATATAATTTGTAAAGGTACAACAAAAAGATAGGCAGATGGAGAGGTATAGGAACATACTATTAAACAACCAATGGGTCAAAGAAGAAATCACAAGAAAAATTAGGATATATCTTGAGACAAATGAAAACAGATATACAACCTACCAAATCATATGGGATGTTGCTGAGAGGGAAATTTATAGCTCTAAATGCTTACATTAAAAAAGAAGAAATAATAAAAAGAAAAAAAGAGACCTAACCTCAGAACTGGAGGAACTAAAAAAGGAAGCTCAAACTAAACCCAAAGTGAGCAGAAGGAAGGAAATAACAAAGATTAGAGCAGAGATAAATGAAATGAAGAATAAAAAGCAATAGAATCCATGAAACCAAAAGTTGGTTCTTTGAAAAGATCAAAAAGGTTGACAAACCTTTAGCTAGATTGATAAAGGTAAAAAAGAGATGACTCAAATAACTAAAATCAGAAATGAAAGGTCTGATACTACTACTGACCCACAGAAATAAAAAGGATTTAAAGAAGCTACTATGAATAACTGTTGGCAAGAAATTAGATAACCCATAGGAAATGGACAAATTCCTAGAAAAACACAAATTACCAACCGACCAATAATATGTAGAGATTGCCTCAGTAATCAAAAACCTCCCAACAAAGAAATGCCTGGGATTTTTACATTTACATAATATTTTTACATTAATTTAAATGTTTCATAGACCTAAATGTAAAACCAAATACTATAGAACTTCTAGAAAAAAAACATTCCTATGTTCTTTGGGTAAGCAAAGATTTTTATATGGGACATAAAAAAGCAGGAACCATAAGAGAAAAATTAAAACTTTTGCTCTTCAAAAGACCCCATTAAGAAAATGAAATGGCAAGTCACAGAATGTGAGAAAATATTCCCAATGGACTTGTATCAAGAGAATATAAAAAACTTTTACAACTTGATCTTTAGTGGGCAAAAGATCTGAACAGGCACCTCATCAAAAACACAAACAAAAAAAAAGATATAGACTTGCCCAAGAAGCACATTAAAAGATGCTTAGTCATCAAGGAAATGCATATTAAAACCTACATGAAATTTTTCTTCATATCCACTAGAACGGGTAAAATTAAAAAGACTAACAATGCCAAGTGTTGGTATGGATATGGATGAGCTTTAACCTTTTGCTGCTGACATTTACATGACATAGTAGGTACTCTGGAAAAGAAGGAATAATGCTTTACAGTTTACAAAGCATTTTTACAGTGGTTATCTCATTTATCTCCAAAATAATCCTATATGGTTACTTTTGAGTAGGGACTTTGAAGAGAAAACCAACTCATTCATTTCAGCCTAGCACAGAGTAGACAAATATTTCTGAAATAATTTAGTATATACTGAAGCTTCCATACATACCAGTCTTCCATCAGTTCCCTTTTTCATTTTTGGAGGAATCTGATATGAGGTTGCAGTGAATTAAGCACCTTAGAGATAAAGCTATGAATTATTTATCATTACTTTCACTGCATTAATAGCCACTGTTCTTCCTTCAAGTACTAGATAGTGTGTCATCCTACTAAAATGACTTTAGTTCTCAAATTCCACTGAGCTAAAATAAGTACCTATTCAGAATAGTAATGCTAATGGAAGGAGTTGTGTACTAACACTATCAAGACAAGCAGAGTCCTTTTTTATCTTTGCAGACAAATTGGTTTCGCTGGATTTATTTTTGTCCTCCAGCCTTTGGGGCCTCAGTCCAGATTCTGGCAGTTCTCTGTCAGCTTATTTCAAGGAGGCTATTAAACCTCTAACAGGTGATACATTGAGCTAAGTCACATGCCCTGGAAAACCTTAATTCTGGAAGAGTTGGAGGGGTGGGGGTGGGGGGTTGAAATTTCAAGTGATGAGATGCCAGAATGAAAGTACCATTGACTGCAGTAACATTCTACAGAAAGATGGCTGGTGTAAGGGAAAATCAGAAATGTCCCTGGGGAGCTTGCCCATGATTAATTGTTTCCCAGGCTTCCTTGACACATTCATCTAGTGACTCTGATTGACCAGAGGCAGAATATACCACTTTTAATTTTATTCCATTTCAGATATATAGCTTTGCTGTGTCACCACAGAGAGAAGGCAGTCTCAAAATTGCAGCCAGAAGGGTTTGAGATACAAAGATTGCCTCACTTCTTAAGAATTATAAGACAGTTTTTTCTGAGTTTTCTTCCCTCATAGGAAAGATCCATTTGAGATGGGTCAAATGCAGGAGGTTGGTCCAAATAACCTCTTAAGATCAGTGAGTTATAGAACTCTAAATGGTGGGTAATTTACTTACAAGTGTTTATATATGGTTTCTTTAAATAGGAACACACCCAATAAAAAATCAAACTGGGCCCTTCAACATTAAGGTACTTAAAGTCTAGTATGTTGGAAAAGAGCAAAAACATGTAGTAGTAGTAATTATAGAAACCTTCACATAAAATTATATGAAAATGTGCAAAAGAACAAGTATAAACTGAAGTGATTAGAAAAACAAGGAAACACTTCTTAAAAGCCAAGGTAGAGTGAGGTTGATAATAAGCCCAAAGCATATGCAAAAACTGGTGCGATAACTCAACCCACCAACAGCCACTGGAGCAGGTGGCAGCCAGGAATGGGAAGGAAAGACATTGAGCTGCTGGTTTTGGGGAGGAAAGTATTTTTCCTAAACTTCTTTCTAACCCCCGAGAGCTCCCCTACATATACGCTTGTTTTCAAGTATCTTCCTGCACCAACTCTGCTATTTACTGTTTTCCTCGTTTGATACATGAGGGTAATAGCTGTCTCTCAGAGCTTGTTAGTAGGATTAAAAGTGACATCGCATGCCATGTGCCTGGTACAGTGCCTTGCCCATTTTATGAAGCCTCTTTTAGCCCACATCCCTGGAAGAGAAGCCTCTGATCGTTCTCTCTCCACATCTACTGCTTCCCAGGCACCCATCCCATATTTAAGGTTTATATTAAAGTAGTAAAGGCTGCAAGCATTCTGAGTTTTCAGGATTTCATGATTTTAGCCCAAAATCTCACTATCGCAGTGTGGACGGTAAGCAGGGAGTGCAGAGACCTGAGTGCTAGAACCAGTTCTCTTCCTTCTGAGTGGGTGACTTTGGGCAAATCTGTTTTCCTATCCACTTCCTTTCGCCTGCTTCCTGAAGCAATGATCAGGCTCCTTCAACCTGCATCGGTGTTACTATCACGTGCCAGGCACTACGCAAGGGTACAAGATATGGTTCCCTGCCTTCTAGGAGCACATGGTCCAGTAGAAGTGGAAAAACACAGACCCAATTAACTTTATCACAAGGCAGAGTAAGGCATGGAAGCATAGGAGAAGGAGTAACTAAATATGAAAAGGAGAATTAGAGGACCTGTAAAACCTTCATGGAGTGAAAAGGCTTCTTTTGAACTTTCTGTAAGATTTTTATGCTTCAAGGAAGCATTCCAGAGAGAGGTAAATAATAATGCTAGCTTAGACTATGTGGGACATGTTTGGGGGTGAGCAAGTAGTTCTATGAGCTAGAGTGGAAGCTGCTGGGGTAGAGGGAGGTTGGAACATAAGCTAAAGATTTTAAAGGGGAAGGATTCTGATCTGCTGATCCAAACAGTTTGGAGCCTGAGCTCTGGGCCAAGCTCAGGAAAGGGGATGGTAGCGCCAACACTTTTTTTTATTCATTTGTTTATTTGTTTATTCATTTGCCTATTCATTCAACAAATATTTATTCATTATTTACTCTGTAGCAAGCACTAATCTGGGTATCCCAGGAGAGAGAAATGAATAAGACAGTTTCTACCCTCAATGAAATAGTTCGGTAGAGAAGACGAGTAACAGTTGTACATAATACAGGTGACAGTTGCTATCTGCTCCAAGAATAGAGTTGAACAAGTGATTGATCATGCTCGGAAGTAGCGGATATAAGAAATGGCTTAAAAAAATGTGCCATTTGAACCAAGTTTGAATGATAAATAGGAGAAGGAGCTTGCCAGATTGAAATAAGAAGCCTTCCAGACAGAGCAAACAACATAGCAAAGGCCCAGAGGCTTGGCTAACTGGAGCATCCTGGGAACACTGGAAAGTTTGGTCTGAAAGCATCCTAGCATGGGAAGGGGAACCAGGGAGAAGAGCTCAGAGGGATTCACTGGAGTTGGAATAAACCTAGGAGTTTAGGCTTAGTCTTTTTTTTTTTTGGTACATTTAATAATTGAAAATATAAATAATTAAAAACTAAAAAGTAAACGCAGATGAATAAATATATATCAAACAATACGTTACACAATATATTTGGTTCATAGTAACACCTTCATACAGTATTTGTCCTTGTGTGTCTGGCTTGCTTCGCTCAACATCATGTCCTCCAGGTTCATCCATGTTGTCATATGCTTCACAACTTCATTTCTTCTTACAGCTGCATAATATTCCATCATGTGAATAGACCACAGTTTGTTTATCCATTCATCTTTTGATGGACACCTGGCTTGTTTCCAACTTTTGGCCATGGTGAATAATGTTGCTATGAACATTGGTGTGCAGATGTCTATTTGTGTCACTGCTCTCAGTTTTTCTGGGTATATGCCCAGTAGTGGTTTTGCCAGGTCATGTGGCAAGTATATATTCAACTCTTTAGGAACTTAGACTTAGTCTTAAAGGCAGTGAGGTGGTATTGAAAATATTTAAGCTGAGAGGTTAGAAGACTAAATGTCAGTAGTATGTGGAGAGGATCTCAGAGCAGCTGGGCAGAATGGTAGGGAAACTAGTTACTAGCCCTTTCATTAACCAAGAAGACAAATGAGACGGACCTGATGGGTTAATGAGCAAGAAATCATAATGTGGGTAACTCCCAGATTTCTGGCTTAGGGGTCCAGCATGAGGGGGAGAAGTAAATTTCAGGAGAAAGATGAGTCCATTCTTGAATGTTTACAATTACGCAGAATACCTGTGATGCTCTCTCCACCCTCACCCCCAATATAAAATCCCTTCCAGGGCTCCCTACTCCCTTTAGCCCTGGCCTGGCCCCTATAGCTTCTCACTGTCATCTCTTAGCCCTCCTTTCTAACACTCTTGATCCAGCCTGAGCAGCTTTCAGTTCCCTGAACTTGCCAGGTTGTGTTCTACTTCTTTGTGACTCTAACTGGAACACCTTTTCCTTTCTCTTGTCTTGCCGGTCTTGTCTGGCTAATCGCTGCTTATCCTTCCAGACTCACTCAAATGTAACATCTTTGAAGCCTCCCTGACTTTCTCTACCACCACCACCAGGGAGGGTTGGTATCCCTGTGTATACATCTGTCAACAGCTACGGACTCAACCCATGTGATTTTCATGATATGCATGTATGTCACCTCCTCCACTGTGACCTGCCTCCCCCAGATCCACTGTGCCTGGCTCATATTGAAAATTCCTTTGGGATTATGACACACACACACACACACACCCCAAAAAACAGCATGCAAAGTTTATTCCATGAACAAATCCAGATGGGGGCATCCAGTAGAGAATTGGAAATGCCAGAAGACAAAATGAAAGGCAATGAAGACAAATGTGAATAATATAAACACCTATGGTCTGGCAGCTCTACTGCTGGCTCTTCCCACCCTCTGTCCTAAACCCTGTCTTATCTAAAACCTAGATGATCAATTTTCTAGGCCCATGGCTGTTGGCTTGGTTGTGTGTGTAGAATGTGGAATGTAAAGAGAGAAAATGGAAGACACAGTGGCCCAGGGAGGAGAGAAGGAGAAGGGTAAGGGGCTGAAATGGAACTCCCAGCTGTGAAGGGTGCAAGTTTAGCTAAGAGGAAGCCTAGCGTGGACACCTGTTTCCCTTCCTCTTTCGGAGCTGCTGGGCCCTATTGTCTGTCACCATCTGGTGGCCACATCTGTAAATAACAATCTCCCTATCAACTTAGAAACATTCTGTAAGGCAGAGAAGTTCCTCTGACGGTTATGACCCCTAGAAATAGCATGCAAATTTTATGTATATGATATTTGCCTTATTTTGGTGAGACAGACCAATAGCTTTTCATCAGATTCTTAAAGACACTTAAGGCCTCCAAAAGGCTGAGAATCACTGCTATAAAGGATTGTTCTGTAGAACAGTGATTCTTAATGTTTTTTTTCCCCAAAATAAAACTGTATGTAGAATCATAATATAAGAGATAGGAAAGCAGACCTGCATCCCTACTTGCTCAGAAGCTCACCCTCCAGGCTCAATTAGGGGCAAACTTATGTGGACTAGCCGACTATTAAACACAAAACACAGAATACAGTTTGAAAGCCACTTGTAATGCCCAAAGGCTTATGGAGCTTTAAAGCCACATGGACCCTTAGAAATCATTGAGACCCACTAGATCATACCTGGAAAAGAGGGACTTGGTGAGGCTCCCAGAGTTCATCAGTATCAGTACTGGAACCTGAACACAAATCTCTCCAACTCCCAACTCTTTTTACTGCCCAATCTTGCCTTATTTCTCAAAAAACTAAATTAAAAAATAATAAAAGTGTTTTCTATCCAGAATATAGTTCCCAAACAGGAAAGTATTTTTCCTATAGATTTTTAGACTTCTGGAAATTGATGCTTCCCCCTCTAAATGCCCCTCAACAAACCATAATACATGGTAGAAGATAACATTTGAGTGATGCATTCCTTATAACTTATAACATCAATACCCATGAGCTGCTATATTTTACTGTGGGAAAACTGAGCCTCAGAGAGGTAAAATGACTTGCTACATTCATTATGAGCTTCTACAGATATTAATTTTTAAATAGAATGAGCCTGTTGATTTTAAAACATGAATAACCCCAACAATTTTCAGTTTGGTCGAACTTTGGTGTGTGCTTATCACCCATTAGTTATTTGTGAGGGTGTTTCTTTTATATGAATATCATGTCATGTTCGTATGGGGGAAAAATTGTAGCTAAACATTTCATTGTCCCCAGTCTGCAAAAGAAACACAATTCTATTGCTTTGTTTTGCTTATAGTCATTAAATCATGACTTTTGTATATAAAAAATTACTTGCTTGCTATTTTTCTGACACCAGTTCAAGGGTCCTTTCCACTCTCTCACAGCCTTTGTATTCAAATGTACTTAAAACACATAGGGATTTTTATTTGAATACCTGCTTATTAACTGAATGAACAGTAAGCAGTATGATTGCTTGTTGATATCTGTTTGGGGTGGGGAAGTGGTAAGACTGATGGTATCACAGCCATTTGGGGGCTGGGGGAGGGTGATAAAGGCTATGAACTTCTATATACTAGATATACTATATTCTAATTTCTAAACAACCTTCCAAATATTTCTTTAATCACCATTCTGCTGATATGTAAACTGAAGCTCAGAAAGAGAAAGAGTCTAACCTAATTTCACACAGCTAGTAAATGGCCGATCTGAGATAAACCTCTGGCCTGCCTGACTTCCCAGACTGAGCTTTTTCCACACCAACAAGCTGCATGGTTTTTTGTTTTTTTGTTTTGTTTTGTTTTTTGTTTTTTTTAGGAGGTACCGGGGATTGAACTTGGGACTTCGTACACTGGAAACAGGTGCTCAACCACTGAGCTACCTCCGCTCCCCAATGAGAGTTGGTTTTTTGTTTGTTTGTTGTTTTTGTTTGTTTTTAGGAGGTACCGGGGATCGAACCCAGGACCCTGTACATGGGAAGCAGATGCTCAACCACTTGAGCTACACCCACTCCCCTGCATGGGGAACATGCCAGCTTGCCTCTCTCGGTGGGCAGTCCTGGCCTCATCTGACACCCCTGCTCCTTCTCTTCCTTCTGTCTCTTAGGAGTGCCAGCTTCTCCCAGGGCACCAGGGCCTCGTTTCTCATGAGGAGTGACACGGCTGTCCAGAAACTTGCCCAGGGCAATGGGCACTGTGTCAATGGTGTCAGTGGTCAAGTCCATGGCTTCTACAGCCTTCCCAAGCCAAGCCGACACAATACAGAATTCAGAGACAGTACCTATGACCTCCCCCGGAGCCTGGCCTCCCATGGCCACGCCAAGGGCAGCCTCACAGGCTCTGAGACAGATAACGAGGATGTGTACACCTTCAAGACGCCCAGCAACACCCTGTGCCGAGAGTTTGGGGACCTCCTGGTGGACAATATGGATGTTCCAGCCACCCCACTCTCAGCCTACCAGATCCCTAGGACATTCACCCTGGACAGGAACCACAATGCCATGGCAGTGGCCACTCCTGGGGACTCCGCCATAGCTCCCCCACCTCGGCCCCCAAAGCCAAGTCAGGCAGATACCCCTCGATGGGGCAGCCCTCAGCAGAGGCCTCCAGTCAGTGAAAACAGCAGATCAGTTTCTGTCACTGCCACCATTCCCAGGCGCAATACCCTCCCTGCAATGGACAACAGCCGACTTCACCGAGGTCAGTTTAAGCCCTAGCTGTGAACCCAAAGGGAGAGGGAGGTAACACAGGGGTTCTCAGTAGTTTGCTACTTCAGTCATCCATGGCCAAGGGAGACTTAAGGACTCCCCAGGTCACTGAGACACATAGGTCTAGGTACCTTCTAGCCAGATCTATTACCAGGTAGTCCTTACAGAACTGGAAGTTATTAGTAGACACCCACAATTTCAAGAGTATAGCAACCCTGCCTTGGAGAAGTTAATATTCTACTAAGGAAGACAGAACATTCTTGGTTAACCACAGTGCAACATACTGTGGGTTTGGAAGTCCAAATCATAGTATTTTATTCATTTATAAACCAAACCAAAGATTTAAAAAATAAATTTAGAGGCCCAGTCTAAATTAGGGCCAAACCTTTGTGGACTAGCAGACTATTAAAACAATTCAGAATATTGTCTAGGCCACACTTGGGTCTCTTTGGTTGAAGTCTGCACTTCTTTTTGAAGTATCTCAGTTCTACTGTCATTTGTCCACTGAGAGTATTCTAACTCTGCAAATAACCTCCTCTGTTAGATGAAAACATAAAATAATATTAATTCCTTTATTTTTACATATTGCTTTAAAGCTTGCAAAGTCTTTTCTTATCCATCCTGTTATGTGAGCCATGCAGTGATCCTGAGTTTGGTGGGACAAAGTATCATTGTCTCCATTTCACATGAGGTCCATGGTAGTTGAGATACTTATTCAGGGTTGCAAAATCAGTCACTGGCAGAGATGGGGCTCAGCCCCTTATGTCCTGACTTTTGGTTCAGTACTCTTTGAACAGTCTCTCAGTCCATCAACAGTTTGAGCACTCACCCTGTGCTTTGGAAGTAGGAGGATAGAGGCATATATAAGCACACCCTTGCCCTTCAGGGAGCTCACATCTAGTTGGGGAGATAAAACCAACGTTCATAAATTAGTGTAAATATTATTACTGTAAGTATTAGTGTAGATGATAGAGTGAGTGGAACAAGCAGTAAATGCTCTAAGTCAAAGGAGAGAAACATAAATGAAGGCAGAAGGAGTCAAGGAGGGATTCTCTGTACATGTTAACACCAGTGAGTTCTGAAAGCCTGGGAGGAGGTTTTGAATGGAGGAGTGATGAGATAGAAGCCAAACCTTACCACTTAGGGTTGAGAACAGTATTTTCAAGAATGCTGGTAAGGCCCTGAGTAACACTGGTGGGGATATGGGGAAGTGTCAGCACTTGGATCAACTGTGAGCACATACGGATCCTCTTTCTCTACCACAGCCTCTTCCTGCGAGACCTACGAATATCCCCAGCGTGGTGGAGAAGGTACAGGCCGGTCTGCAGAGTCCGTGAATGATGGAGTTAATTCTTTCCTGGTGAGTGGGGTTTAGCCAGGGGTTCTCAGGCCGGCTCATGTGGGTTAAAGATCACATCACATGTAACTAAAAGCACAGCCCCCAAAGAGTGACAGCTTCTCCCCTTGGGACCCTGCCTAGGTTCTTGTCTCAGTTCTTAACCCTGGGTTGAATTTTTGGACAAGATACAGGTGAGCCACTCTGGAAGAAATGTGTATACTTAGACTGAGCTGCAAGACTCACCAAGCCTGTGGTTAAGCAGAAGGAGTCTAGACTGTAGAGGACCCAGGCTCTGGGATGGTGGATCTTCTAAGGCAACATCCCCACACATGAGGTCTCACCTGGAGGAGGGATCCTGCAGTGTGAGACTCCAGGAGTCAGGCTAGTAGGCAGCAGTCATGGTTTGAGTGCTGGATCCCAGGCTGTCCTAGAGAAGGGGCTGGCCACAGCCAACCAGGGCCTGACTTCAGGCCCATTGGTTAAACTGTGAAAATTAGGTAACCAAGGCAGAAGAAGCCCAGTTATATGTCTCAGTAGACAGGGCAGGAGTTGGAGGAAGGATTGTTGTTCATTGCATGACTCTTTGGCAGCTCTGACTGCAGCTTAGTGGACACCTATGGGCCTGGAAGTGGGCCTCAGCTCAGTGAAAGCTAGACTAGAAGCACAACTGGTCCCAGACCTTACCTGCGAAGGTCAAGACTGCTAATATGCTCCTTGCCCTGATCAAGGCCTAGAGGCTGACTTGTGGTGGAGGGTGGGCCCTAAACCAAAACTACACAGTGCATGACCCGTGGTACCTTAGTAGACCCAGCCACCAAGGATATCTTACACTGCAGAGTTATCACAAATTATAAGTAGATCCGAAGGGATCGTGGAAGCTAGAAGGGACCCACTGATCTCATTTCTTTCTGTTCCCCCACTCTGCTTTCTTATTTGGTCTTCTTAGGGTCTACCTTAAATCTTCACAGTCATGACATTTCTTTCCTTGTATATAAAACTTCACCCCTTCTTGTTTATTCTGGCTTAGTGACAGCTGTGTTTCTTTTACTCTCCCACCCCCTAGCCAGGGAAAGCAGCTGTGGGCCGATCAGATAGCACCAATTCTGAAGACAACTACGTGCCCATGAACCCAGGCTCCTCCTCCCTGCCAGCCATGGAGCGAGCCAGTGATAATCCCCAGAGCGTCTACATCCCCATGAGCCCAGGGCCCCATCACTTTGACCCACTCAGCTACCCCTCCACGGCCCTTCCGAAGCACCGAGGCCCAAGCCGAGGAAGTGAGATCCAGCCACCACCCGTCAACCGCAACCTCAAACCTGACCGGAAAGGTAAGTCTAGTCTTGCCCCTGTCCCATCTCTGGAGCATGTCCTGGGACTGTTTGCATTTGCTTAGGAATGAGGTGAATCCTGGACTTTTCCTGCAAGGAAGTGGTAGTCTCTGGGGCCTAAACCACCACCACCTCTACCCCTCACCCCCACAGACACACACACACATTCCCAAATCCATCCCAGTGGTCTGGCCCCCTAGGCACTGGCTGCTGGAAGAGCCTTGGTGAGCAGAAGTGCAGGAATTGGAAGGGTAGGACAGGTTCAGGTTTTGGTTCAGCCACCTGCCAACATATGATTGTAGACCAATCATTTAGTGTCTCTGAACCTTGTTTGTTCATCTGGGAAATGGAAAGTATATTTATCTCCCAGAGGCATTGAAAGATAATAGATAATAGATCTGCAGGTGCATTGTAATGTTTAAATTTCTGAACAAAGGCAAGGGATTAGTATTAGACTTAAGGCTAGGAGGAAAGAATGGAGAAAATGGTCCATTAAGAGACACATCCTGATCTAACAGAAAAGCAGAGCTTTCAAGACTGGGAGAGGGAAGCGGCTGTGGCTCAATCAGTAGGGCTCCCGTTTACCATATGGGAGGCCCCGGGTTCGGTTCCCGGGGCCTCCTGGTGAAGGCAAGCCCGCCTGCACGGCGTGGTTAGCTGACCCAGCGAGCATAAGCAGCAAGCGGGGGATAAATGAATAAATAAATAAAAAATCTTTAAAAAAAAAGACTGGGAGATGTGGGTTGGCATCCTTATCCGGTATTTACTACATGTGTAATTTTGGGCAAATGATTTAAATTCTCTGAGCCTCACTTTACTTGTCTTTGAAATGGGGTAGTAATTCCTACCTCCCAGAGTTGTTTAGAACAATATCTAGGACATTGACTCTGGTACACATGAGGTGTTCAATAAAGATAGATCTGTGCCCCTGCATTTAGACCAGGAAGAAATGCCAGTTCAACTTCTAGGTCTGCCACTACCTCACTTCCGTGGTCTAGGATCAAGGGCATAGATTCTAAGCATGGTTACCAGGCAGAGATAAGTCCCCATGGTCTGACCAAAGGGGAATTTAAATCTTAGTGTGTAGAATTGAAGCTTCAGATCCTTATGGCATTTACCTTCCTCCACTGTGGGTTCCACAGACCCTGGTCCAGGAGCAGCAGGGACTAGTCATGGTGACCGTCTCTATGTCAAATACCGTCTTCTCTTTTTATATAAAGTCACAAATCTGGAGAGAAAAATCTGTTGTCAGACCAGGTATCCCCATTTTGAATTCTGAAACATGATTATTCTAGATACAGTAGAAAAAATATAAAATTAGGAAGCTGAAAACCTGACTTCGAGGCCTGTCAACATAGGCAAAAATTATATAACCTTGCTGAGCCTCAGTTTCCCTATGTATAACTGAAAAGAATGTGAAGCATTTCTAAATAGGTATGTGTGTCTTATGGGAGTGTACGTATGTGCAGCATTATTACTATTGGCTGATCACTCAACTTTCTGTTTCTATTCCAGCAAAGCCAACACCACTTGACCTGAGAAACAACACTGTCATCGATGAGCTCCCCTTCAAATCACCTGTCACCAAATCTTGGTCTAGGGCCATGTGAGTGCTGTTTGTCAATTTGGAGTTTGGAGTGGTAGGGCTTTTAGGGGAAATGAGATGTAGAATGGTCCCTGGCCTGTGAGGGGGGAAAGCTGGATTCTGGTGCTGCCATCATTAGCTGATCATGTCTCTTTTATCTCTTGGGGCTTGGTTTCCCCATTTACGAAGGAGGAGTGATTATATCAGCCCTGTCAATATCGAATAGGCTGTTATCAGATCTTAGTCCAGTAATGAGGGCTAAAGTCTGGGTGCGTAAGAGTCAGGGGCCAAGCTGGAGGCCAAAAACACAGCAGCAGCCTTGAGGCTTCCTAGAGGTTTACTCTTTACCGTCTCCCACAATAGCCACACCTTCAACTCCAACTCCTCCCAGTACTGCCGCCCCATCTCCACGCAGAGCATCACCAGCACGGACTCAGGAGACAGCGAAGAGAACTACGTCCCTATGGTGAGTCCTTCGGGGTTCACAGGAATGACTCCTTGGACTCACTGAAGGTTTTGAGGCTTAGTCCCATGCAGCAAATCCTTCCTGAGCACACATACATGAAGCACTGGGGGGGGGGTCATCAGAGGTAGGAAGACATGGTCCCTGCCTTCAAAGAAGTCATAGTCTTAAAGAGCAGAGACGCATGCATCTCTCATGACATTGACATAAGGTGGCATGATCTGTGGCCCTGGAGAGACTGCTTTAGGGACACAGCCGCAGGATGGGTGATCACAGTGGGCTGGGGAAAAGATGTGGCACTGAGGGGGAAGTAGCCATGCAGAGGAGGGAGAGCAGGGTATAAAGAAAGGCATCGAGGCAGAAATGTGCAGGGCGTAGAGGAGAATGAGCAAGTAGGTAACTATGGCTGAAGACAAGGGTAAGGTTGTACCCTGATACTATCTTAAGAAATTTAGACTTTTCCTGCACACAGGAGGGAGCCACAGGCTTCCATACAGGCACAGCGATTAGACAGGTGTTTGAGAACCACTAGGGTCCTGCAGACAATGACAAGAGCATCCTCTAGAGCCAACTTCCTTCTATCCTGTTAAAATCTTTAAAAAGTAAAAGGTCTTCTCTTCATTTTCTTACCTTTTTGTTCATGGCCATAACCAAGTATATGAGTGTAAGCTTTCACTGAGTAGTAGGGAAACACACGCAGACAGCTCTCACCCGTAGTAAAGGCCATCATAGAGGCGTGAACAGGCAGAACCTGTACATTTCCTCCCTGAGGTTTTCGTCATAAAGGGCATAGCTGCCCAGCACCTGTGGCTGCTGCATAAATACTGAATGAGGGAATCAACCAACCAATCAAGCAACCAAAAAAACAGAATACCGCTTTCATTAGAATAAGGCTTTGGGAAAATCCTGCACAAGTTGGCTCTTCTAGAGAAGGTGACTGGATGGAGACAGGTCCCTAGAGCATGTCATTTAAAGTACAGCCTGGAGAAGAGGCGACTGTCCAAATCCCTGAGGAGCTGGAGCTGGGGGAGCCAGCTGCTTCGGTGCGGCTGTTCTCACTCAGAGGAGGTCCAGAGAGGCGGATTTGGTGCACCAGATGAAACTTTCCAACGTGCGGCACACAAAAGAAATGTGCTCCCTTCCTGAAGTGATCACAGGGAGGACAGCGGCCAAGGCCGGGTCACTATCAGGAAGGAGACCATGGGTGAGATTTGGCCTGATGCCCTATAAGGAAGGTGCCATTGCACAGAGTCAGAAAGCAGACATTGTACCCATCCCTGCTACATCACTCACCAGCTGTGAGGGTATGGGCAAGCATCTTTATTTCTCTCAGCCTCTCAGTTTGATCTTTCTTTTTTAAAAAATATGAATAGTAATAAGGCCTACATCACAGGATGGTTGAGATGACGTGAAAAGTCCCTAGCACAGTACATGGCACACAGAGCAGATACTCAGTAAAAGAGAAGCTCTTATTCCCAGAGGTGTGTGACTTTCTGGGTGGGGGAAGCCTGCTTCTTAAAGCCCCTCCCTAACAGTTTCTTCTTGTAATAGCAAAACCCAGTGTCTGCGTCTCCTGTTCCCAGTGGCACCAACAGCCCAGCACCTAAGAAGAGCACCGGCAGCGTCGATTATCTTGCCCTGGACTTCCAGCCGAGCTCCCCGAGCCCCCACCGCAAGGTGCCATGGGGGGAGGGTATCAGTTAGAGATCTCAGGACCCAGGGGGAACCCACAGGGGTCCGTGTGCTTTACATGGAACAGCAGCACGCAGCTTCTCTCTCCCGTGCCCAGCACTTAGGACTCCACCTTTCTTTGGTCTGGATCTTGAAGGCTTATGTTTCTCTGTCTCAGAGCACAGGAACCCTAGGTAGGTCCTTAGACTCTAATCAGCCAGTCTCTCTTCCTCGTTGTACAGATGGGAAAATGGAAATGATTTGCTCAAGGTTAAAAAAGGGAATTACGGACAAATCCAAGACTCAGGGATCCTGCATTCTTGTCCCAGGCTCTGGTTGAGAACTCACTGCCTGGGTGGGTCCCAGAGTCCTGCTGCTAACACAGTGGCTTACAGGAGGGGCCTCTGTGCCTAGGACAGCCCTTCCCAAGAACCCTGCCTTAGCTAACCAGTCAAGACAGCAGGGCAAGGAGTGCTCCCTCAGTGCAGTTCCTCCCTCACACATGTGAAGCCTTTTACTGGTGCTTGTTGGTATCTAGCAAAGTCCTTACCCTGGGTGAGTGGCCAGAGGGAGGTGGATGGAGACAGAGACCAAGGCCTGGCCCCATCTTGAGGGCCAAGGAGAGACTTGAGTGCTCCTAGGAGCTGGGAAATAAGAAGGGCTGGCAGTGGGCTGCTGTATCAAACAGGAGGGGTGATGAGTTTGAAGTTCAGGTCACATTCAGAAAAACAATACAGGCTTCTGTGTTCCAGACAGAGTCCCACCTCCTCTCCCCTTGAGGAAGCTAGGAGAGAGCCCATCGTCCTCTCCTTCACCTTACTGGTTACTCAAAGCCACTTCCACTTTCCCACTCTGTCCCCTCAGCCATCCACATCATCCGTCACTTCCGATGAGAAGGTGGACTATGTTCAAGTAGACAAGGAGAAGACTCAGGCCCTGCAGAACACCATGCAGGAGTGGACAGACGTCCGGCAGTCCTCGGAGCCTTCCAAGGGCACCAAGCTGTGATGCAGGGCCACCAAGCCCAGGGAGGGGCTCCAGCGCTGGCTCCTCCCCATCCCTTCTCCCTTCTCCCCCCCATTTTTCCCTCCTGCCCACCTGCTCTCCACTCTGCCACTCTTGGCCTTCAAATCACTTGACATCAGGGACCCTGAAACCTTCCCCTGGGAGGTGAGGGCCTGACTGAGGCACTTCCTCTGCCCACTCTGGGCCCATCTTTGATTTTTATCAGTAATGGCCATGCCTCCACCTATCTTAGTTAGGAGCTGTTGCCAAAAAAAGTATCCTTTAGCCTCCTCTTGTCATTTAGACCTGAATATCTACCAGATGTTGGAGGGAGGGGTTGAGGCTCTGAGCCAGATTCCAGACCTCCTGATTGGTCACAGCCCTCAAACCTCTTCCCTCTGGCTACCTAGTCTACCTCTCCTTCAGTCCCAGAAGAAGAGAAATCATTTTGCTGGCCCAGGGAGCCAAGGACCAGCAGACCAAAGTAGACATGGACTTTTTCATCTCTGTCTTTCTTGACAGGGGAGAGGATGAGGCCACCAAAAGGTGAAATAGTCAAGAAGGAAGGTCAAAAGTGGTCTTGAGGAACAAAAAAAATTGGATCCCAAGACACAGAAGGGCAGTTGATATCTGCAGTGGTCTCCAACACCAGGCTGAGGACATGACAGTTTGGCTGCCATGGGGTAGGAGGCAGAAGGTTAAAAGAAAAAAGGAAGGGAAGACTGATGATGGGCAACCAAGAACAAGAACCAGGGCTTGGAGCCCAAGAGATTGGAGTAACAAGGACACTGGGGGGGGATCAGGGATCCTAGAATGTAGGATCTACAGGTCCCCTCTGCCACTCTCTGATGCTGCTCTGGGGAAGAGATGGTCCTCTTCCCGAGACCTCTCCTTGAGAGCCTCCCACCATGCCTGATAATAATACCACTCTGGAAAAGACGGGACTTATGTGGGTGATGCAGGGGGTGGGGGGAGTGCCAGTGCAGTGAGGGGAAGCTAATGGAGGCCTGTGGGAAACAAATGCTGTATGAAGGGGGCTGGGAGGGAGGGAGGGAGCATGGTGTAGGCTGGGCGTGGTGCAGAGATTAGGGGTAATCCTGTGATAGGAAAGGCTGGGCAGAGGCCCACAGCAGTGCATGAGGCACTGCAGTTGAGACAGTGCAGCAAGTGAGTTTCTGCAAGATGGGCAGTACAGCAGAGGGAGGGCCCAGAAGTAATGTTGTGGCATGTGAAATGCAAGGGGCAAGGCCATGTTAAAGTAGGGCCTGGTGGAGTGCTCAAGGTAGTGCCGTGGGGGGTGCCAAATGAAGGGATGATATGTTGCATAAGGGTAGTGGTATGCATGGTGGAGTGACATGACGGCAGCTCCAAGGACTGATTGGACAATAGGTAAAGAGTGAGAGGGAGAGAGCAGGATAGAACCATGCCTAGAAGTTGACACCTGGGTATGGCTGATGGCTTGTGCCATTTGGATTTTGTGCCAGGTTTCAAAGCAGATACAAGTCTGGCCTGGTGCCAGGCCCAGGGTGTTTTCTCAGTTAACCTGACACTCCTGGGACCCATTGCTCCCTAGCATTGCAGGTGCCACAATGGACTCAAACTTGGCTATAGCGACAGGAGAGGCCAGTCCTCTCCTTCCATGACTTGAAAGCCATCAGATCACCATCCCCCTCTTCCCATCCCTACCAGTGATGGGAGGTAGGGCATTGCCTCAGCCTCTTTCTCCTAAGCCTAGGGAAGGGAGGTTATCTGAATTTTTTATGTTGAAAGCTCTTGACCAAAGAGTTTCAGAGGCAACTGGACACAGCAGACATTTCTTCCTATGACTTCCCACCATCTGTGATGGAAGCAAGCCTCCCCTTTCAATTCCTGTGCACACAGGCATGGGCACACATGCGTGCACTCCCAGACCAATGGCCTGACGGTTCTCTAAGAAGTCCCATCCTGGGACAAGTTGTTTTCTCAATAGTAGCCCTTCTCCTCCTACCATCAGTTCAAATAAACTCAACAAGCATTAATGGCTGCTAGGCTCTGGGCTAGGCACTGAGTTCACAGGAATTAATCAGACCTTGTCCTGCACTTGAGAAGGTCACAGTCAAGTGATAAAAAAAGACAAAGACATTAAACATTGTGATAGCCATAAAAGAGGGAGACCTAGAGTGATGATGGGGTGCAGAAGAAGCAAAGACAACTTGACTGGGAGGTTGGGTGGGGAGGTGGACAATGGGGATGGGGTAGAGATCAGGGAAGGAGATATCTAGGAAAAGGAATATCTGAGAAGGGCCTTAGAGGGCCTTAGAAGGAAGGACACTGCCCAGGTGCAGTGTAGGAAAAAGGAAGAAGAGGCTTGGAGAACTTGTGCCTTGGGAACAAAAGACCTTTGGGAGTATGTGCCCAGCCCCTGAGAAGCAACGAGGCCTATGTCTCACTGTTTCCCCAGGTAAAATGGCAGTGGTTGCAGTGACTACACTGGACAGGGTTTGCAGGGTGCTAGTTCATTCTGCCCAACCCTGACCAAGTCCCTTTAAGGCCCTCTTTGCCCTCAGTGAGGGGTCCCATATGACAGAGCATTGGAACCGGTGCCTCTCGTGCGCCAGCAGCCTACAGGTGCCCCAGCCCCTACTAGCCTCCCCTGTTGACCCCAGGGCGCCATAAAAATATTCACTTTTTCTGAGTTTGCTGTAATGTCAATGAAACCTATTAGAGTCTTCAGAGACTGGGATGTTCAGATCTAATCTCCAAGGAGGCTCCTTCCAGCACTTGGTTTCTATACCTGCCAAAACCGTCAGGGTGGAGATGAAGGACAAGGAAGTATGAAAGAAGAGGAAATTAGCCTGTTGAGAGCAGACCCTGGCTCACAAACCACAAACTACCAGCCATGCCTAGTATGCTCCCCACCCCCCAAAAAAGGGAAAAGTCAGCTTGGTTTAAAAAGGTGGTCCTTTGTCATATCAGTAGGTCAAAGTCCACCTCTCCTGGTAGTCTGGCTAGGACTGAGACCCCAAAATGGGATGCCATCTCACCTAGCATAGCACACACCACACGAGAACCCATCCTGCTTGGGGCTTCCCAGAGAAGGCACCCTCCTCACCCACTTCCAGTCCACCTCTGCAAGGTTAAAAAGAGTAGAGTGCAAACAGTGGGAAAAGAAGTAGTATAGGACACGGCCTCTTCTTAGGACCTCAGTTTGCCCACCTATGAAATGGTGGGTTGGATTAGATGGTCTCTGAGGCCCCTCCCACAATTGCTGCTCAGTGGTTTAAAGTGGGAACTCTCTGCTCTATAGCTTTTCTCTCAAAGGTCTGAATTACTAGGGGATGGGCAGCACCCAGAGCATTAGTCAATTAACCCAGTCCGATCCCTAGCTTCACTTTTGTAACTTCTAAGTTTGAAACTATTAAAAGTACCCCATTCCTAGGTCAGAAGCACAACCATTCTGAAGTTTTTGGAGTATAGGCTCAGCCCCAGTCTGCCCTTTGGCCGCTTTATCTGCTACAGGGCATAAGGCCTCAGCCCCAAGCCATGGCCTTGGCCTGCCCACCCTGCCTCCACCCACACTGCTCTGACGGGTCTCGAAGAAGACTGCAGGACCGGAGGCAAATTAGTACCACCTTCCCCTCTCTCGGCCTGTGTCTGCAAAATGTGGGAGAAGCGAGGCTGACCACGTGAGCGCTAAAGGTCCCTCCTCCTCGGGCCATCGTTCAGAGACTCGGCCAAGTCCTTTGGGGCCTGGGACCATGGTGGGATGCCTGCTGAGGAGGCCCATTGGAGAGTCAGGCTGTCATGTGATATTTGGTGGTGTGTGTTCTTGTGTAATCGTTGGTAACGCGTGTCTTGAAATTTAGAATCATTTCGCACAGAATTGTTGCTATTTTTTGGGAACAGAAAATGGGCTAGGAGGAGCCCAGTCTTAAGTTCTTTCCTGTTACCATTTAAAATTGACATTTAATTTTTCAAATCACTGTTGGTGCCTAATCACTTAAGTTATTAATTTATTCTTTTAAAAAAAATTTGTAACACGTATTTATCCTGTGAGTAGGTCTGAGGGTGGGGTGGGAATGCATTAGTGGATGTTTTTGCTGTGGTGACACGTGGTACAGGCCTGGAGCTTGCAGGTCCCTTTTTACTGTGGTGTTGGAGCAGGACAACAATAAAGTCCACTAGAAATGCAACCCAGAGAGAATGCGGAGTCTGCTTGTCTGAGGGGCTGGGGAATGGAATCTATAGACTCACAACCCGGCATGGGGGCAGGCCTGCGGACTGATAGCTGCTGGGCCTTCCTCAAGTTGATGTGTAGACTTAAACACATGCCCTTGACAAGAAAGTCATTTCAGAATCATTTCTCTCATAATCCCAGGAAAGCCTGCGTGCCGATTTGCTCCACTTTCATTTTAATAGGAAACAAGTGACTACTTTTCTTGGCTGGGAACAAGAATCTGGTTTCCTAATCTGTTAAATGGAAATTGTAATATCGCCTGCCAGTTCATCTTCCATGGAAAGTACACTGGACTCGGAATCTAGAGACACATTATTGTGACTCAGTCTCCAACTTTCATCGGTCTCTAAGGTCTGATGTCTTGAGGGTCAATGAATGACATTTGGGCCCCAAATCAACTCCTCACCCACAGGACAGTCAGGCGGCCTTTGAAGCTCCTGGTTACCCAATCCCTTCCTCCTCTGACTCTGCTTTCCCACCTGCTTCCTTCTTCCAAAGGGGGGCAGTGAGATGGTGCCTGGGGATCTGGTACAGCCTCTGGAGCAACCAGGGGGTACCTCCCCTGGCCCATGCCCAAGTTCAGTCTCGGACAGACCACAACACCCCCACACACACCAACTTAGAGGAAAGGAAGGAGGAACGTGGTATTGGCAGCAAGTATTCCTGGAGTAAGTAGTCCAGAGTTCTCAGAATCTGACCAATCCCAAGACATTGGGGTGCCAGCCTCGCCCCCAGAAGGCAGATCCCCACCACGGTACCACATTATGTGGCCCCCAGCTTGTGCACCACCCCTCCAGAGGCTGAGGGCTCCCCGCTGCCGCTCAGGGCGGCACCACCATTGCAGGACAAATGAGACCTGTCTTCCGCCTGTCTGCCATGGCCGCAACCCATTGCTTCCCTGCTGCAGGGTCCCAGCTCTGCCCTCTGGGCTCTTAGCCTCCCGGCATGAGTAAGGTCTGCATCTTTATTTACACAGCACTTCAGGTTACAGAGGGCTTTCACCTCCAGTGGGGTGTCTCTCAAGTCAACAGGGGCAGGAAGTGTATTCTCATTCTACTGATGAGAAGCCCGGGTCCAAGAGGGAAGGGTCCCCCAGGCCATGCTGAATGAGACAGAGCTTTGATCACCATCAGAGGACCTCACCCTCCTTACTGCCCAAAAACAGTAAGAACCAAGGGTGAGGCAGGACACTACAGCCACCGAGACTGGTGAAGAACATCTTGAAAGGCTTTAGAGAAGCTATTTTATTTCCTGTCTGAGAATTTGGCTCTTCTGTTTAGAAGGGGCTAGTGCAGTGTCGGGGCCTGTGAGGTCAGCATACGCTCTTCACCAGGCCCACCTCCACCTCTGCCTAGCACTCAGGCCACCATCACTGCCCACCTCCAACCTCCAGCCCTGTCTCACTGCTACAATGGCCAAAAGATAGGAGTAGCTGAGCCAGCCAGCTTTCCTCAGAATGGATGACTTTGTGAGAAACAAACATACCTGCAGTAAAATAAGAATTCTCTCTTAACCACAGGGGGATGCAAGTGGTGGTTAGCTCAGGCACTGAGGCAGGCTAAGGAAGAGAGGGATTTGGGGATTAAGTGCCTCCCACTGTGATGAGGGCTTTCAGCCCCTGTGTCATTGGTTGGTGTAGGGGAGGGGGACAGGTAGGGAAGGATTTAGGCCCGATGAGATTCTTGGTCGCTGATCTGTGGCATGCTGCTTCTCACCTACATGCCTCTCAGAAAAGCACAAACAATGCAGGCACCCACATAAGGCACCCCATACATTGCCTCTGAAACCCCCTCTGTGGCCCAGGGTGTCCTGGCCCAGCCATTTAGATGTGACTGAGCCAGAAAAAAAAAAGAGGCCAGGGGTGTGAAACACAGGCCCTTCTTTGTGCAAGGGCTCGGATCTTGCTCTGACTTTTATACTACAGAGCAATAGCATTGTCTGAAAAGAGCTGAAAGGGAGCTGCTATTTGGTGGCAGAACACAAGAGCTGTTAAATTCAGCCCTCTCTTTTCCCTGAACCTAATCAGATAGTCCAATACAGGTAGCCTGATGGGAGAGGAGGGGAAAGGGGCATCCATCTAAGCTACTTCCAGTTGACCAGGACACTTGGGTGTAAAATCTTAATGGGCCTGATCCCAGTATCAGGGCCTGAGGTCCAGTTTAAGGGACTTGGGTCTCACCTCCACATCAAAGTGTCTCTGTCTACCCTTCAGGCTGAGGACCAATGTCCCAGAAGCTCCCTCTCCATCTTTCTGGCCCTTAAAAGGGCCTACCTCCATCCTCCACAGCCTTCCTCAAACCCCACATGACAGAGCACCTCTGCCTGGGTCCTGGGCCCCCCATCTGCTTCCCAGAGAGGGTCAAGGCCTCTCCTGAGGTTGGCTGTGGTGCCCCCACCGAAGGGAACAGGCTGGGGGGTAGGGCTTGCATTAGAAGACGAGTCTATGGAAGTCACCACCATTGCCACCTGCAGGGTTGCAGCCCCCCGGAGAGCCTTCATCCTCATCCTTGTCTTCATCAAAGCCCCTCCCCCAGTGTGGCGATGCCGGGAGCGCAGAGATGTAGGCTGCCCTGCTCCGTGCCTCCTTCTCCTGTTCCTGAGAACACAGATGGGGGTGGGGGAGAATGGACAAGGAAGCTTCAAGATCAGACGCAGTAGCCAGAGTCCTCTCTTAACTCCTCCCCCAAAGCCATTTGGCCCATCAAATCTGAGTGCACTTCTGAGTGTCTCCTCTGGGTCCCCAGGGCCAGAACACAAAGGAACCAAACACAGCTTCTGTGCTGAGACATTCCAGTGTAGTAGGAGGACTGAGCAGGACAGACCCACCCCTCACTCCTTACATAGGCTTCAAAATCTTTTCCTTCTCCAGTAGAAACTCCTAGTCCTTTTGGAGGAAAGGAGCTCATTCATACTAAACTATGAATAACTCACAAGGGCTTGGTGTGGCACCAGGAAGCAGGAGGCCCAGGGACTTTGAGGGTCACTCACTCGGCCCAGGGACCTCTCTGCAGCTCCCTGACCAGCGCCCATCTATCTCCCTGGCACTACGTGTGGCCTCCACCTGTGGGAAAGTCCTTGCTCCTGCTGGCCTAAGGTCTGCCCCCTGGAGACGCCCTACCACTGGCCCTGACACTGCACCTGCTGCCTCTGCCTGGCCAGTCCAGCAGAACTGAAAAACCAGGCCTGGGGAGCCCACCCCAGATGCCATCTTCCCCACCCAAAGCACCGACTCCAAGCGCTGGTGTCTACAGGTTCTGGTGTGGCCACTCTACTGTTTATGGCTCATGCCCATCCCAGCAGGTCAGAGCCCTTGCTGTTCCAGCTGCTAAATAATTCAAATACCACCTTGGCCTCTAAAGGGTGGACTCCAAGGCACAGTTATACAGAAGCTCACGTGGGGTGGGGGGCTCCAGTGAAAGCCCCAGAGAAGCATTCTCTACCCACTCATATGCCCCTATGTATTCATAGAACCCCACACTGCATGCTGCTCCTGCAGTGCACTTAGTAAAATTGCTACTAAATAACTGCATAATGAATTATTTCACGTCTCTTCCTCTGAAGTAAGGGGTTCCATCTATCTGGGTCACCAGTATCAGCACTGAGCAGTGAATGGATAAAAGGAAAGGAAGAGACTCAAAGAGAGGAGAAATAGCTTATCCAGGCCAGCGGCCAGGCTGGGACTGAAACCCCCATTCACCCCAAAGAACAGATCCGGGATTCCGGAGGGTCTGCTCACCTGCAAGTAAAGGATGTTGTCTTTGGAAATGGCTTCCATCAAGTCCTTGTGCAGAGTGGGTTCCGCCCGGAGTCTGGGGGAGACGGGCTCAGCGTCGGGCCCTTCCCCAGGCCGCTGCCGATAAAAGAGCACATAGGCCGTGTCTTTGGGGAAGAAAGAGGTGACATTGCTGACAGACTCGAAGGAGGAGAAGGACACCCGAGTGTCGTTGAACAGGTACCACTGGTTCTCCGGCTCTGGCCTGTCAGCAGTTCCCAGAGAAGGGGGTGGGTGAGCAGCCCCCTCGCGGGCATAGCAGTAGTAGTGGCCGCTCTCGGAGGACACGCCGGAGTGCACCACGACACTGCAGAGGTCGTAGGCCTGGCCCTGGCTACCGGCCAGCGGCAGGCGGAGCAGGAGGGGTATGGAGACGTCGTCCAGGATCTTGCGGCGCCGCATGGTCCGCAGGTCGAAGGAGAAGCGCAGCAGGGTCAGGATGAGGTAGCGCGGCCCCTGGCTCAGCTCCACCACCTTCTCGGCATCCTGCAGGGAGGCACATGCCTCACAGTAGTAGCGGTTCTCTGCTGTCAGCCTCTCGGGAGACAGGAAGTAGTTGACCAGGTCCAGGACGGAGCGGGAGCCCTCGGGGCCACACGTCTGCTCCCCAGCGGGGGCAGTGGCGTCACTAGGAATCCCTGACCCCAGGCCATCCTCCTCCTCCTCCTTTTCATTCTCCGCCTCCTTCTCCTTCTCCACCTTCTCTTCCTCCTCCTCCCTCGTCCTTGCCTCCTCCTTCTTCTCCTCCTTTCCCACTTTATCCTCCTCTGCTTGCTCCTCCTTCACATCTTTCTCCCTCTCCACCTTCTCCTCCTTGCTACCCTGTCCCCCTGACTCCTGGGGGCCCAGGCCTTGGAGGTCCAGCACAGCGGGGGGCGCGTCCCCTGTGATACAGAGCTTCCTCTGCCTCTGCGGACCCTCCCTACTTGGAATCTGGGGCCGGGATGGTGGAGGGAGGTCCCAGACTCTGCCGTCCTCTGCAGGGAGCATCACAGAGCCCAGGCGGCGGCGGCGACAGCGCTCAGGGGGAGGAAAGGCAAGGGAGAGGTCCGTGAAGGCCTCCTCCCTGGAGGAGACGTTGAGGCAGCAGAGACAGCATATTCGCGTCACGATCTTGCCTCCAAACATTTTCTCCACAGAGGTTGAAGTCGGGCCAGGAGACTCCTCGGGCGGGGAGGGCGAGCTGGACTGCTTAAGCTTTTGGCAGATCCTCACCCCCGTTTTCTCCTCCTCATGTAGCCTGGGGCAGGGAACACAGGGTCTCCATGCGTACACGTGGATCCCTTTCGTGTGCACTTGCCCAAATCCATGCCGGCCTATCTTACTCAACTGGCCACGCCTTCTGACAAACAGCTCCGCGTGCAGACGTGCACGGGCACACACATGCCTGTGCAAAGCAGCACACTAAGACACACACTCACACAGCCAGGCCCGCATACCTGCTCACAGGCACACAACATGCTCCGTAAACACGTGCCCAATGTATGTGGGTGTGCCCCCAGAGCAGCGACACTAAAATACATACACACGTATGCCTACACACATGTACACACTCGAGGTAAGCACAGCACAGTGTGCATCCACACGCACTTATCCCACCTCCAGGGTTGGTGGCTCAGTTCAATGCATCCCAGACTTCCCTCACCCTCAGCCCCTGCCCCACCCTCACCACACACATCTTCTCTCCTTGCACCAGTGCCATGCAGCACCCCTGTTTCCAGGAAGCTGGAACCCAGCTTGGAGGTGTGGGCTTTCCCCCAGGATCCCCCTCCCGACCCAGAGCCCTTGCGTAGAGCCATGGGCCCTGGCCTCCCTCACCGATCCAGCAGGTACTTCAGGTACTCCGAGCAGTCCTGCTGGGTGCCGGGGCTGAACCAGGGTGTCCAAGAAGCAGAGAGGAAGTTCTCTGGGGAGATGGCAGGCCGCTAGGACCAAGGCAGGTGAGAATGGGGTCAGGGGCAGGCGCCAAGGTCAGGGCCACCAGCCAGCTCTGCTCGGCCTGAGGGTCTACCTGGGGATTCTTCCCCCTTCCTGGTTGTTCCTGACCCACCCCATCCCACCAAACCCACACCCGCTATGATCAGGGCGTTAGGTTCACGGAAGTAAACAATCACAGCCAGCCCTCTAGGAATTTGCTCTTCCCAGACATACCTCACACTATCTCCTCACACTCTGCTCCCTGCCATTCCCACTACCTAAAATACCCGTTACCCCTGTCAAAATCTTACCCATAGAGTTCAAGCCCCAGATGCAATAAGTGTGTCACCTGTTTCATGATGACTTCCCATGCCCCCTTCTTCATCGTAATTAATCTCTCCCTTCCCTGGATACCCACAGTACGCAGTATTTCTTAAAAGTACTCATTGTCCCTGCAGGTCTGTCTTTTCGCCAGAGGGGAGCTCCTTCAGGGCAGGCACCATGCTTGCTCATCTCTGGGCACCCACACAGGGTCTTGCCCACCTCTGGGTCCCCCACCCAGGGCTTCAAACAATGCCTGACCAAGGGCTTTAATTTCCCTAAGGGCACAGGCAGTATTTGTGTTTTTTTTTTCACCACTGTACCCTCAACACCTCTTGGGGTGTCTGGCTCAAAAAACCAACCACAGAGTGAATGCAGCAGCATCTTAATACAAAGGACTGAGTCACTGATGGGAGAGATTTGGGCAGCACAGCACAGAAACTCAAGGAGGCACTCCCTCTCCTGCCCAGCCCAGCCTGGGGCTCAGCAGCTTAATCCAGGAAGTGGGAACTTATGGCCAGGTGCAGGCAGGACCTGAGGGAGGGAAGGGTGTCAGTATGGGGTCCTGAGGAGCCTCCTCTCCACCCCCACCTGACTCTTGCACACCCACTTCCACCTACCGCACTCACCTGGCTGTGCTCCAGGAAGCCAAAGAGCCACTGCAGCTTGGTCATCAAAGGCTGCGAATTGTTCTCAGACAAACGGAGCACGCAGTGTCTGAAACTTCAAAACAAGGCAGGAATACCCAGGGTAAGCCAGGGTCACCCAAGGAGCCTCTTCTCCCCCATACTACAGGCAACCCAGAGCCTCCAGGCCAAGGGCAGAACTGACACTTCTAGCTGAAGCCTGGGCCTGAGGCCAGGGGCCAGGGAGGAGGAGCAAGCAGACAACTTGGCTTGGAGTATCTGAGGTCAGGGACACAGTAGTGGCCTTGGTTTGGATAAAGAGGGGCACCACGAGGTGATCCCTGCAGTCCCTTCCAGCTCTGATACCGAAGACACCATGATTCAAAGATCCAAACGTTCTAAGGTCCATGGTCCCAAGGTCTAAGGTTTGAAGTCTCTAGCGTGCCCCAGAGGCTGTGCCAGTATCATTGCCAGCCACGCCAGCCACTCACATACCCTTCTTGCGGCTTCCTCTGGGGCCCTCAGACTCATCCAGAGCAGCAAGCATTGCTCCAACCTCAGCCCCCAGGCCCACTCTTAAGCCCCTGTTCAGAGCCTCTGCCCCTCCCCCAGCACACCCCCCCCAGTTAATCCCCTGTGTTCAGATGAGGGAGGCAGGGACCACTGTGGCGATATACTGAAAGAAGGGAACCCTGGCAGGGTTGAACTGGCTCCCAGGGGTCTGATCTTATGGGAGACAGGAAGGAGCCCCCAGACACCCACGTTCCCTGCAACAAGCCAATTCCTGGGTCCCAGGTTAGCTCCTATTCCCACAAGAAGGTGTGGGCAGACAGCTCGTGATCTCTCCACACTACGCCACTGTGTGAAACGTGCTACTCAAAGTGTCTGATTTGCAACACAATCAGGTCAGAAAGTGAGTAACCGTTTGGAAACTTTCATAAATGTTTGACATTGCTACAACCACACAAAGATGTATCATTTCTCTGGTAAGTCATTTTTATTGTATTTTACAAAAGCAATGGTCTACAACAGACTGGGAATTAGAATAACAGAACAAAGCTTGTCCTTCACCACAGTTTAAACTGCACAAGCAGCAGCACCTTAGGGAGTCCTAGAGATCGGCTCCAACCTCCTCCTACTAGTGAGGAACCCAAAGCTCCAAAAGAATAAACTCACTTGAGGTCATGCAATAAGCTAGAATCAAAGCTTACTGTCACTTGCACTTTTTAAAAAGAGATATCTAACACCAGGGCGAGCAGGAATTCTGCCCTGGAAGACACAATCCACTCTAGGAGGAAAGTCAGTGATGCCAACTGACCCAGAGCAGACACCTCCCCATCGCCACGGCGCTGCCTGGCCCCTGAGCCCATCTTGACCTACTGCCTTGACAATGGCCTCTCACCTGCCTTCACGTACCCACAGACCCCAAGGAATCAGACAAGGCAAGACCCACCCTCTCCCAAACCCCAAGCCCACCCCCACACCTGTCACCAGGGAACCCGAAGAAGAGGATTAAGGGCAGCAGGGGAATTTGAAAGCAGCACCTACTCAGAAGCCATGAACAGGGCCTGGAGGATGCTGTTCACATAGCACGTGTTGCCCAGATTGATTAAGCCAATCTTGCCCGTGTCTGACTTGGCCATGAGCCGGGGGTAGAAGCCAGCCAGCTCGCTCTTCTGCGAGGTCCAGGCATCCTGCCCCAGCAGCTGCTTGATGCGGTCTTCATTGGGAACATGGAGGTCCTAGGGAGGGAATAAGTAGGCAGGACAGCGGGCACCAAGGCCAACTAAAAATATCACCTCCTCTGAGAAGCCTACTGGGACTGCAGCCTACCCCACAGCCTCCCAAACACACCAGCCACAAGTGCTCTAGGGATGTGTGTGCACAGCCCCCCTGCTTATAAACTCATTCCAGGTTCTCACCTCGACGTGTGGGCCTTCCACATGATCTTTACTGTCTCAACTGCCTTAAGAAGGTGGTATAATCCCCATTTTATTGATTAAAAAACTAAGGCTCAAAGAGAAAAAAACTTTCCAGGGTCACATAGGCAGTAGATGAAGAATTTGTATGCTCCTAAAGGAGCCCAGAGTATGAGAAACTCTAAGCAATGACAACACTGGCCCACCAGCCAGTTCCAGTGGGGTCAGGACCCCGATTCTAGTCCAGATTCTTGTCCTCATTAGCTGTCTGGCCATGGTGAGTGAGCCTCCCTGAGCCTCAGTTTCCTCATTTGTCAAATGTAGATTCTCCTGCCTTTCATCAGTTTGCATTCTATACTTTCATGGTGCTTGCACACAATGATGTCCCCACTGTCACCTACTTTTAGATTTGCAGAGTCAGCTTTCAAGTGAATTTAGTAATCCCCCTGGGACCTGATCCCATGGTTAGGATAGTGGGAGGACCCCAGGGGTCTGAAGTATGGGTCCTTCCTTGGTCATGGAATTGGGGATTAGCATGCTTTCCCACTCTTTATCCTTTTTCACACTGAGCAGCTGCACCTGAAAGAATATTACCAAGTACTAGTTCTAATAATAATATATTTTAAAGGAAACCACCAGAGCACAATGTAGTGTTATCTTAGATTTAAGTAACATTAATAAAAACAGTCTCTGTAAGATAACCATATTCTTATTTCCAGACCCTGAGCCCAATGCCCTAGATTTGTCCAAGGCTCCAGAGCTTCAAACCAGCTTAGCAACCAAAGCCCGTCTCCGCAGTGCACATGTGGCTACTGCAGAAGGTCTTGTTCTTGTCCTTGCTCAAGCAGTGGTTTAAACTCTGGCTGTTTTCCCAGGATCGTTTATCACATAATTTATCAGATTAGTCAGTCACCTCTCACAAATGATAAAAACAATGGAGCTGCCAGAGAGGAAATAAGAAGATAGAAACTCAGTCTCTTCTATTTTAGTCCCTTCTTTTTAATTCCTATTAGCTCCTACCCAATTCCCCACACAAAATGAACAAATAGGGACAGAGAGAGAAGATAGAAAAAATACCCACAAAAGAATAAAATACCAAATGCAATTTTTCTCAAAGGTAACTTGTACTCTTAGAGAGGAACAAACAAACAAATACACCTTCCAAATAGCTCTCGAGCTCCTAATGTTACCTGAAATTTACATATGATGGCTCCCTCAGCAAGGACCACAGCTCCAGGACAAAGTGCTATAACCTACCTAACAACTGCCTAAGTAAGAAAGGCCTTATTTATAAAGGAGCATGTGTACAAAGAAAGGTGTACTCATCAAAAACATATGAAAGAATTTCATAAACAATTTAAAATCCGAAAGATCATTTGCTGCATTGCCTCTCAAACTGGCTTGTACCAAGGACTATTAAAAGCCACAGGAAAAATGTAGCACATTTTCCTGGAGCTATATTCTCTAATATTCAAGGAAGAAAAATATGTTTATATTAAAAAGAAATTTATAATTATGAAGTATATAGTTGAATCGTTAATATAAAATGAAATTTAAGAGAAACTCGGAGCTCATGTGAGGCTGCTTTGGGAAAAGTCCCCTCCTCTGATGTCAAGAAATTTGGTGGAAACGTTTGAGAAGTCTGAATCTACTCTATAGAGCAGGGACTCAGCCTGGTTTTCAAGGCCCTCTGCTCTGCTTATCTGACTAATCTCCTGTCCACTCCACGTTACCTCCACGCTGAAATGCACTCTCCCACTTCCACGCATTTTCCTCTGACTCAGCTGGAGGGTCCTCCTGCCAGTCAAGGGCTAACTCTTACATACCATCTTCAGGAAGTTTCCCAGGATCTTCTCAAGTGGAGCCCCCATGGTATCTGTATGTGTCATAAAGCCTACCTCTCTGCACTCAGTGGTACAGGCGTTTGCAGACTCACCTTGTCCCCTGAATCGGACCATCAGCCACTAGTGTGCAAAGCCTGAGTATTATTCATCTTGGGATTCCATCAGAGCAGGCTTTCCAGTGTAGGACCATACTCTCTCCTCTTTGTTCACTCTAGTACTATAGCACTCTTCACACTACAGTCACATTGCAATGACATTCACTCATTCACTCACTCACAGACAATTATTGGGGACGGAGGACAAAGATGGAAATGGCAGGGTCCCTGCCCACCAGATGCTCAGAGCCGAGCAAGAAACAGTAACCATCACAGAATCTCAGAACTCTCCATCCACTTCCATTCTGATGCCTAAAACCTTGGGCAACATCCCAAACAAGTGGAAGTCCTATCTCTTCTGCTCTTCTACCTCCAATGACAGGGAGCTCAGGACCAAGCAAGGCAGCCCCTTCCATTGTGGGTTAACTCATGTTCTTTCCCACATTAAGTCTGAAAAACAGAATATCCCAGTAAATGTCAGAGGTTGGTTGTTTATCCACCACCTCTCACCCATGGCAGCTTGTTTTCTTATGTGTTTTGTGATTATGAGATTATAAACTAATTTGCAATGTAATTTTATCTGTGTGACTTTAAAGAGGTTTGTTTCTATTTCTACCAATCAACCCTTTGGTATTACAAAAGTTTGTGGCTACTTTTTTTTTTAGGAGGTACTGGGATTTGAACTTGGGACCTTGTACATGGGAAACAGGCACTCAACCACTGAGCTACACTTGCTCCTTTGTGACTACTTTTAATGTTAGTTACTGAGTGTGGGGAATCACACAACTCCAAAGATGATAGAAATTTGAACCCCTAAACCTATATGAGAGCAGGCCACTGATTACAAACTTCTTTTTTCCCAATCCAGAGCCCAGACCAAGCCAAAAATTTTCCTTAAGGTCTATTTTGGAACTATGTCTATATTTTTTCCTAGTTTACTCTTTCACTAACTAACAGTAAAGCCTTTCTTGGGTCCTGGCCTTACATGGGCATCTTACTGCCAACTCCCTGCTGGGTGTGGGCTCAGCGTTAAAGCCCAAGCCCCTTGGTTACTGGAGCTGGCCATCTCGCCCATCCTCCCCCCCACCCCAGGGCCAAAGAGCATGTCTCTCACTTACCATTGTGGGGTTCAGTTTTTGTTTCCTTTTTGGCCCCTGGGGAGTCCCCCTTACTTTCTTGAAAGCTCAGCTATGTACTTAAAGAGATGTTTGTTATATTATAACAAGGATTTCTAGGTGTTCTGCAGTAAGACACTTTTCGGGTTATAGTCTGCCCTACTGAGGAAATGGGAGTCAGTGCAGAGGTTCCTAGACATCGTCACCGATGGTCAGACCCGCTTTCTGTATCAGGCAACGCAGAAGGACATGGGCTCGGTAATCCAGTGCCCCAGCTGTCTCTCACTACCTCTGTGACTTTGTACACGGCACCAAACCTTTCTCAGGTCTCATTTTCCTCATCTAACCTAATGAAATTGAAATAGCAATATCTGCTTCATGGGGTTCTTGTTAGCATTAGAAGACAAAATAGATGGGAAAACGCTATCAAAGGTAGCACTATTAACAAATGTTCAAGATCCTCAGCCATTGCTCTAGCCAGATCCTACATCTATCAAGCCCAGCTTAGAAACTCTTTCTTCCTTGCAGCCTCCTCCTTGTTCTGTTTTTCACTATTCTTGGGATGACCCTCGTAGACTTCTTCATAGGCGGCTAAGATCAGAGTTACGTGTGTACAAGTCTCTCACCCCTCCTAGGCTACGAGCTCCTCAGTGGTGAAGACTCTGTATGACTCATGCCTGTGTTCCCATTTCCTAGCCTGGGCCTGACACAAATTGAGGCATCAGTCAAAGCCGTCGTGTGAACAACTGTACACAATCTCTGCTTCTGCACTGCTCATGGTCTGGTGGGGGGAGAAAGACACACAAATAGTGACAAGGTACAACAGAAGGATGCTCTAGGGCTGTAGGGGCCCAGAAGGGCCCTTATCCAATCTGGACTTGCACTTTACTGAGGGCTATCAGGGAAGGCTTCCTGGGGGAGGTGACATTTGAGCAGAGCCTTAAAGGATAACTGGAAGAACAGGCAAAGAATGTACAGTTAGAGGGCACAGCAGAGGCAAAGGCTCAGGGTAATCGTGAGAGAGGACAGCTCATTTGGGGAACAGCAGGTGGTTTAGTGTGCCTGAAGCACAGGGTGGGCCTGAGGAGGTGATGGGAGGCAGCCAGGGGCCAAATGATGAGGGGCTGCCACCAACCTGAAGTATGACCTGGAGTAGGGCCCCGAGCTGGCCCCCTTGTTAGAGCATGGGGAGAAGTAGGAGTTGTCACATACCTTGATGGCCTCCATAATGGGCTCATACAGATCTGGAAAGCCTGGGAACCGGAACACCATGCAGTGGACCAGCTCTGCCAGCTGCTCCAGGCAGCTTGTCCCCGAGTTCGAGTCCTCCTTGACCAGGGAGGCCACCATTGGGGGGATGTGAGGAAGAAGCTGTGGGAGCAGAGCAGGGATTGGCTCAGTACCAGTTTACACCTGAGATGCAGGATTAGGGGCACCGCTGCAAACACCCACAGCTCTTTGAGGTGGGGAGGTCTGTCTGCCCCCCTCACCCACTGCCCCCTTACCCAGAGCTCTGAGCTCTGCAGGCAGGAGATTCCCTTTACAAGACATATGACCTTGGCGCCCCTGCCTCAGTCTTCACCTATAAAATGGGATAAATCATGTCCTCCTCACCAGGGTGTGGGGGAGGCCTGAGTCCAAGCCCCAGCTGCTCAGCCTGCCCTAGCAGCCTGCAGGCCGGAGTGGCCAGGGCTACACTGTCCACACAGGAGTGGTCCTGTGGCCGCGGCATGGCCAGTGGGGTGGGCGGCCCTGACAGAACAAGAGAAGCACTCTCTAAGGACAAACACTGCCCTTCTTTCAACAAACATGAACAAGTCAAGCTCTTCAAACATGCTATCTGCCGTCATCCACACAAAATGACTTTATGCAGCAGCAATTATTAGCCCTGTTTTCTAGATGGAGAAACTGAAGTTTGAGAGGTTACGTTGTTTGCCAAGGATTTTACCGTGGGTAACGGAAGAAGCGGACATCTGAACCAGGTGTGTCTGAATCCTAAGTCCGTTTCTTTTCCCAGACACTACAGAGTTGTAACTCTCAAACCCATGCTATACCCTAATGTCCCAGGAACCGGGAGCAGGGGAGACCATGAGAAGGACGGGAGGAAAGAAACATTTGTCAAGCCCCTAGTGTGTGTAGACTTTTGATAAACATCACCTCTCCCACCACCCTAGGAGTCTGCCCTGTTCCATGCTCTGAGAGGTTAAATGCCTGGCCCAAGGTCACCACTGCTGGCCAACGGCAGGGCTGGAGCTTGACCCCAAGTACACCGATCCCTGGTTCTATGCTGTTCCCACTGCAAAAACTTGGAGGTATGAAGTTCCACTGCCCTGTCCAGGAACCTGAAGACTCCATGGTGCCCTCTGCAGGTCATGCAGGATAAGGCAGGCAGGTGAGGAGGGCAGTGCCCACCCCAAGGGAGGGCCCCAGAGGACAGCTAGCTGGCAGGCTCCTGGGCTGGAGGCAGCAGGGCATCGGACTGGGAGTCTGACCAACTTGGCTTGACTCTTCCCTGTACTGCTCACCAGCTGTGTGTCTGAGAGGAGTGACTTAAGCTCCCTAAATGCACTTTCCTCATTGAAAAATGGAAAGACTAACACAGCCTCCCTCATGGGGCTTTCTGGGACTTAAATGAGTTACCACAGCCTTTAGCACTGGGACTGGCACACAGCTGGTGCCCCAAGAACATAGCTGTTATCATTCTAGGCTCTGTCTATATCCTCTGGGCTCAGTTTCCTACCTATAAGACAGGCTCTCAGTTTCTTCCAGTCCTAACATGCAGGCTACAAGGTCCTGGTTTTCAACCCCCAACTCCTCTACCCCCAACAGGGTCAGCACCTCGGGCCTCCCAGGGCAGGCCAGTGGGCTGCATGGCCACCCATGCTAGGGCAGCAAGCAGGGGCCCTTACCAGGTGGAAGGCCTCATGGGAGTGCTGGAAAGTCAGGAGCATGTACTTGAGGACAGACAAGGCGGCTCCCCGGACAATGGGGTACAGCAGCTTGGAGAAGACCTGGAAGATAATCCCTGGTCAGGAATCCCCCCAGCCTGGGCCATCGCATCTGAGGGCATCCACAGGCCTTAGATGGGGCTCAGCCCCGGTCAGAAACACGCTGGAGTTGAAGCAGTAGACCCATGCATGAGCAAGAACACAGGTGGACAGACAGATGGACAAAGGACAGCAAGATGGATAGCTATCGGAAGGAGGAATGGATGCATGGAAAGACCAAATGTGACAGAGGCGGACATTCTTGAATGAGCAGTCTGAGAGGCATGAGTGAGGGGGGACCTGAGGCCCAGAGAGGGACATCAAATTGGGCCACGTCACACAGCAGGCCCTGGTGCTCTGCTTCCCAGACCTGCACTGGCCCTGACAAGGGGCTGGTAGAAAAGGCCATAAGCCTGGGCAAGGACAGGAACCCACCAACCTTCTCAATTTTGGCGAGCGAAACCTCGATCAAGATGCTGAACTTCTTAACAGCGGCCAGGCCCTTCAGCAGTGCAATGATCCACTTGTCAATGTTCTTCCCCAGGGGCCAGGACACCCAGTCGATCATCCTGGTGAGGGGAATGACAGTGACACAGGGATAAGGGAGCCCAAATGCCTGGCAGCCCAAGGACTAGTCTAACAATGACTCACACCTGCACAGGACAGCCCTGGGGTCTGCGGGGTGAACAAGGCACCTCTGGGAAGTGCAAAGGGGTCCAGCACAGACACGTGGCAGAAACCCAGGCGCACAGTCCACCAGGCAGGAGGCCAGGCCCTCTCAGAACCCCACACCTCACCCCAACCCAAAGGCCTGCAGCAGAGTCAAATGGAGACTTCGGCTGCTTTGGTCTGGTCCCCGGGACCTCGTGGCAGGAGAAGCACTGTCCCTCGGCTGGAAACTCTGGCTTCAGCAAGCCCTAGCTGTGTGGCCTGGAGCCAGTCACTTTCCCTTTCTGAGCCTGTTTCCTCCTCTGTAAAACAGGGACAATACCTACCTCACAGGGTATTGTACGGATTTAAAGAGGTAAGAAGGGAAGCGGCTGTGGCTCAATCAGTGGGGCTCCCGTTTACCATATGGGAGGCCCCGGGTTCGGTTCCCGGGGCCTCCTGGTGAGGGCAGGCCCGCCCGCACGGCGTGGTTGGCTGACCCAGCGAGCACAAGCAGCAAGGGGGTGATAAATGAATAAATAAATAAAATCTTAAAAAATAAATAAATAAATAAATAAATAAATAAAGAGGTAAGAATACTAGCTAATACTGATTAATATTCATTTGGCACCAGACACTACCATATCTTCTTTACACATAACTCATCCGATCTCCACAACATAATGCCCGGGTGGGTTGAGCATGAAGCTGCTATGTAGTAGAACTCAGGAAAACGTCACTGTTATCATTAGTTTTATACTCAGCAGCTATAACAATAGCTGACATATCTGGCATTGATCTAGACACTTTATATTATTAGCTCATCTAATTTAATCCTCACCACAACCCCATCAGATGGCTCTATTATACTCCATTTGATAGATGAGGAAACTGAAGCATATAGAGGCTGAATAATTTGCCTAAAGGCACACAGGCCTTTGAAGAAGTGGTAGAGCTAGGATTTGAATTCAGGCAGCTTCCCTCTAGAGCTCAGCTGCTTAAAACAAGGAAACTAGGAGGGCGCTATGGAGGTGGAGCTGACACAGCTACGGAAAGGACAGCAGGGGAAGCATGCCAGGTGAATGGAGTCTGCATGGCACAGGCCTGCAGGCAGGAGGGTAGATGGCAGAGTCCAGGGTCACTGGACAGGCAGGTGTGGCTAGGCCACAGGTGCAATGATGTTCAAATGAGGTGGGAGTGTGCAAGAGCTCTGTGAGCTGGAAAACCCCAAGCTCTGTTCATTATATTTGACAGGCTCAGAAAGCACTTCATAGTCCTTCTGCCTTCTTACACAACCCCATGGAACCCTGACAACTTCCTCACCACCACCCACCTCCCCTTTCATAGTGGGGGAAACTGAAGGTCTCACTGGCCTGTCCAGAGTCACATAGCCTAACAGCATCCCTAGGGCAGGCTCTCCAGGTCCCCCACATCCAGCCCAGGGCAAGGCACAAAGGGCTCAGGGAAGGATTAATGAGTGAACAAGCATGAGGCTCTAGGCCCCTAACTCAACATCTCCCCACCAGTGGAGGGAGTTTCTGGGACAAATAGAGTGGGTGCCCCAGCCCTGACCACCACTTGGCCCTCAGCACCTCACCTGCTGATGGCAGTCAGCATCTGGGAATCCGTCACACTGTCATCATTGCTGAGATTCCGGACGACGCCATCCATGAGCTCCAGTGGGAGATGCTGGACCACGCTGGCCAGGGCACTAGATGGCGGCTCCTCCTCTGGAACAGGGGGCTGTGCTGAGCCCTGCAGGGCAGGTGGGCATCACCCCCCACCCCGTCATGCTGCTGAGGAACTAGGCTGGGCCTCTGCCAAGAACACACAGGGGGCCACTTCCTTACCTCCTACAGCCTCAAAGCCTCTGATTCCATGTGAACTCATTCACTCAACAAACCTTCACTGCAACTGCTTTGGGCCCAGCCCTGTGCTGGGCACAGAGGTGAAGCACTGATCCCCAACTGTAGGTGGACGGGCCAGGTCTCTAGGGGGGTAACATGGGAGCTGGCCCCAACAGGCAGAGGTGGCTATGCGGACTTGGGGGAAGGGGCAGGGGCCCTCCAGGTGGAACCACATGGACAGAGAGGCCTAGAGAGAGTGCAGTGAGTTATCAAATTTGTTGTCAAATTGTATAAGGACCCAAGTCCTTGTACACATGGCCTTGGTTCTTCCTTACCCCCTGTACAGCCCTATAAGCAGGGAAGGAGAGAGCTATCTCAGTCATTTACACTGTAGTCTAAGCTTCACAGTTGTCAATGGAGGGCCAAGATTTTAGATTTCAGAGTTGACACTTGCAGGCTGCATCATGTTTCTAGAACCTGCTCCTGCTGCTACCCAGCTCTCAAGATTTGGCTCACATGTAACTACTTCTATGTAACCTGCCTGACCCAAGGGAGCATGACTATATCCTGTCGTCTCCTTCGACCCCCTGTTCTTCCCTCCGGCGGGATGGATCCGTGCCCTTCTCCCACACCAGGCAATCTACCCCTCTCTGGGTCTCAGCACCCAGCACGGGGGAGGAGCCCCCGCAGGTGCTCAAGGTGGATTTGCTGACTAAGGGAAGGAACATTTGGCCCCTGGATACACGTGCCACAACACCACGTGGGCACACACTGGCAGAAGAACCCGCCGGGCCAGCCACCTGCCCAGGCACCCGCCCCCGGCCTGCGCGCGGCACGAAGCCCGCCCGCACACGCACCTGTGCAGGAGATGACGGCAAACAGCTCCTTGAGGCAGGGCAGGATGGCTGCGGGCTGCGCGCGCCACAGCTGGGCCAGGAGCCCGCTCACCTGCTGGACCTGCTCCAGGAACTCCACCGCGCCCTCCTCGCCCTCCGCCGGGCAGCGGAAGCGGCCGAGGCAGCGCACCAGCTGCTGGCAGAAGAGCAGGCGGTGCGGGCCGTCGGGCACGCAGCGCGGGTGCCGCGCCAGCAGCCGCGCCACCTGCGCGCAAGACGCGGGCCCAGGGCGCTCGCACACGGCACGCAGCACCTCGCGTCGCAACAGCGCGAACACCTCGTCGGCCGCGGGGCCCTCGGGCAACAGCTGTAGTCCCAGCTGCACGCAGGCGAGCGCCCTGGCGCCCGGCGGGCCGGCACCACCCTGCATCAGGCGCAGCACGCGGCGCGCGCTGAAGAACTCGGCGAAGACGTCGGGGTGGTGGCGGCCGGCCACGTGTAGCAGCTGGCAGCCCACGCGGCGCGGCAGCTCGTCGGTGCCACCCACATAGAGGCGCGTGCCCAGCGCCAGCAGCGCCAGGCACTGCTCACGCTCCAGCGGCTGCCGTGCAGCCTCCAGCACGCGCCGCACGAGCCCTTGCTTCACGCTCGCTGGGTACGACGACGTCACCACCGCCTCCAGGATCTTGTCCATGGCGGCCGGGCTGCGGGAGAGAGGGAGTGGGGTCATACTCTTCCCAACAAATTATGGGCTAAAGGGCTACGGTCCAATGCACCTTGTGGCCCCGTGGACCAGACTCTGGGTGAGGGATTCAACCTTTCCGGACCTCAGTTTCCTCATCTGTGAAATAGGGCAATGATACCCCCTTCCCTGGTATCATAATAAAGTAAAGCACAAGACCTGTCACATAAAAAGCCCCAGTGAGTTTCCGCTATTGCTCCTGGGCCCCTTTACCTAATTGGCACAAAGGCAACTTAGCCTGTCCCCCACCCCTCTGTCCCAGGCCTGGGTGACTCTCCTGGGGCAGGTAAGAGCTGGATTTAGAAGCTGCTGGCCAAAGTCTTTGCCAAGTCAGGTCCTGTGGGGAAAGGGGGCACAAAAAAGTCAAACCTCCAGGGAGGGAGGGCTCAGAGCCCCAAAGGAAGATGGAGCCTCTGGGATCCCACGTATCCCTTTTTCTCCCCCATTCATCTCCTCGCCCTTTCCCCGGTGAGCTACACCTTTCCAAGCCTTCACTTTTGCCAGAAACATCCCACTTCCTGAGACCCCCGCTCCCACCTCCACCACCACCACCACCACCCACGCACACCACGCACACTCCTATTTCCTTTAAGCCCACCTTCAGCACGCTGTCCTTGATGAGAACATCCCCAGTCCTCCAGGCACGAATCCATCCCCCACCCTTAATTCCCACAGCCACCTGAGGCCTCTCCTCCACTGCGGCAAGGACCACAGTGCTGGCACTGTGTGGGTCCAAATCCCTCCCCACGCCTGAAGCACGGCATCTCATCACTGCTGTCTGGCCCTGCCTACCTGCCCCCACTTCCACACAGGCAGCCTGAGCTCAGCTGTCATCATGGTCAACAAAACCCAGTCAATCATAACTTGGACACATTCACGCAAAAGGGTTTTAGAGGCCTCGGCTTCACCTGACCCCATCCGAGGTCAGGGAATAGAAGCAGGGAATTCTGTCCCTGCTCCATGAATGGGGAAGCCAAGGCTCAGAGAGGGAGAGGGACATGCCCTTGGCAGAGTGGGGATTAGAACTTGCACTCAGCCTCCCGGCAGTGGGAGTGGAGAAGGGCAGAGCAGCAGGCCGCCAGCATTCCTCACAGGAGGTTGGGTTACCCCTCTAGGTCCCAGGTGAGCAGCTGGTCTGTGGACGCTGGCTCTGACCCAAGAGACAGCCTCCCATGCCGAGCACAGCAGCAAACAGCAGCGTGTCCTCGCTCTGAGGAGCCTGCATCAAAAGTCTGAGACCCAGGCTTTCTGTTTTGGAATCATCAGGTGACCTTGGGCAAGTCCCTGCCTGGCTCCTCAGCCCACTCACCTGGAAAATGGGGGCTGTTCTGGTTGACAAGGTGCAAAAGAGAGGAGGGCAGGGGCATTCATGAGCTGTTCTTGGGCTGACTGTGCAAGGATCTGGGCACTGAGGGGTGGAGGGAAAGAGACAAGGAGACACACACTCCTGATCTAGTTGATTCTGTGAGGAATTTCATCCACCAGCCCTCACTGCCAACTTCACATTTCACATTTCCACCATCTCTCCCCTGAGTTCCAGCCCCACCCGGGACCAGCTCCTGGATGCTTCTTGCCTGGACTAGGACAGTGGCTGCCTAATTGATCTCTTCATTCCCTCCCTCAAGCCATCTCTTAATCTGTGTCCTGAATCTTTGGATCTAGCCCAGCTACTGTCCCCTGCAGACACCATGGCCATGTAGGTAGATGCTGCTTCACCTCTCTGAGGCTTTAAAATAAAAAACCTACCCACTCCCTGGCCTTTCCCAGCCAGGGCTGCGGCTCCTCCCCAAGTCTCTAGATTATACCCCTCACTCTGCTGGCATCACAGCCTGGGAGTCCCAGCAACACCTGGCACGCTCTAGGATACACAGTAGCATATGGAAAAACCACTGTCCTTCCCTTGTAAAGCCCACAAATCCTTTTATCTGTCCAATTCCTAAGGGCTCTGTCCAGCTCATAGTAGGTCTTCCGCAGACATTTACTGAATGACTGAAGCCCTAGACTGGCCTCAGTATTTATCAAGGCCCTCCCCTGGGTCAGGCATCCAGGCCATGGAGACAGGCCTTGCCCTTGAGCTACCTCTGAACGAAGCTGTGACATGGCCCTCCTCCAGGCCTTCCAGTGGGCCCAGGATGGGGCTGGGTCAGCAGCAGATATTCAGTTAGGACTTTCTGAGTTTAATCTACCTTGGTCCTAATCAACTGGCTCCAGATCTTCAGTAGTAACCCAGCCACTGCTCTGCCTCCCCACACGGAAGCCCCCACCAGCTAGTGTGTGTGGGTGCATGTATGCGCGTGCGCTACAACTCTCCAGTGCTCCACTCCACCCCAACATCATGGCCCCAGGTCAGTCTTCATCATCCCTCCCTGGTCCCTCCAACCACCCAGCAAACACTGTCAAATCAACCTCATTCCACACTGAGCTCCATCTTGACAGGCCACTGCTCAGAACTCTCAAGGGACCCCAGTCCCTTCAGGATAATGTCCAAACTCCTGAGTGTGGCACTCAAGCCCTTCCTGTGATCCTAAACTGAGGTGGGGAAGGGGTGGAGATGAACTTCCATTGAAAAACGCTGTTCAGTGGAGAGGCTATAGGAATTTGGGTACCGGCCTTTTTCCCTGATCTCCACTCTGAGGTGATGCCCTCTCTGCTGGGAAGGGGCGTCTCCCTCTTCTCTCCTGACAACTTCTGACTCATCCATCCATGCCCAGCTCAAAGGCCCCCTCCTCTGGGAGGCCTTTCCTCATCGCCCTGCAATGTGAGTCTCTGGGCTCTGACCTTCCACACCCCTCTTAGCCGCTCTCATCCCTCTGCAGTGTAACTGGATTCCAGGTCTGTCTCCCCCACCAGCTGGGATGTCGCTGGGCAGGAAGTAAGTCAAGTTGCCTCTCTGTACCCACTGCCCAGCAGTGTCCATGAAGGCATGCCAAGTGACTGGGGAGAGACATGTAACAACAAGATGAGGTAAAACCAGGGATGTGACCAGAAAAGTACCTTCCAGGGATGGCCCTACACCTTGGTCCAGCCACTGCCCTCTCCTCTGCCCAGGCCTTGTCGACAGGCTCTGTCCTGCATATCCAGAACCCTGAGAAACTTAAACATCAGCCAAGAAATCCCCTACAGCAGTCACTAGACTGGACTGAATGAGGTGTTACCATTCTAGAAATGACTCAAACAGCCAAAGCTGAAGAAAAAAAAAATTGTTCCTGGTTAACCTTCAGATCAAAAGCTCACAGAATCTCAGAGGGCAGGTGGAGGAGCTTCAAGGAGGTCCCACTCAGAATCCCCCTACCCCAGGGCAGAGCAGCCCCCCAAGCCCCTATTCAGCACCTGAGTTAGTGAGTTCATTTCCTCTCTTCTCTGACCCTCACAGCAGCTGGGACAGACTTCCCTCCTTTGGCTCTCTGGGTGCCAGAACTATCAGGGGTGAGGGTGGGGGTGCCTCCCCACATGGGGAAGAGCCCCCCATCCTGCCCCCCAGGTCTCTGGGCAGCAGCACATCTCTGTATTTTTAATGAACGCCTACCCAAGGCAGCCCTGGGAAGGAGCTCCTCACTCTACTGCTGGGGGGGGCCCCTGTTGGAGTCACCAAACTGTCTCCTGGAAAGAAAAGGGTTTTACTGGTAAAAAGCAGCTGCTCTTTTACTGATGGGGAAGGGACGGGAGAGGTAGAAGGAGAGCGGGAACATCTATTCCCTCTTCAGAAACCCACCGTCCTCACCCCTCCCGGCTGGGGGCCACTCCTCACATCTCCCCCGCCCCCACGTTTTCTGGAAGCGCAGGCACCAGGCTTACATGTCAGGGTCTCCAGTTTGCAAGGGCCGTTGTGGGGAGAGTATCCAGGGGCCAATGATGCTTAGAATGATGGAAAACCATTCCGGGCCGTGGCGGCCTCTGGGGCTCCCAGTCGGTGCCCCAGCTCGACCCCTCCTCTCCCGTCAGATATACCAGTGCCCCCACGCCCCAGCCCCGGGGAGGGTGCCCTCAACCCTGGGAGGAAGGGAGGGGCGGGATCACCTCGGTACACATTTGATGGGAGAGGAGGTTGAGGCCCAGAGATGGGCAGCTACTAGTCCAAGGTCACACAGCGAGGCCTGGGATGCACCCAAGCATCTCGCCTCCCAGCCCCGGGTTCTCAGGACCCTGCGCGTGTGTCCGGGATTCTAGAACCGCCAGGGTGCGGACAGCCCCCATCCTGCACACACGCCCGCTGGCCCCCTTACCTCCCGGACCCCAGTGGCCCCTGCCTCAGAGCCGGCTCCTGGGCGGGGTGCTCAGGTCGGGCTGGGCTAGGCCGGGCCGGGCTAGGTCAGGGCGGGTCCTCTGCTCCCCCCGGGGTGGGGACGCCCGCCAGGTCCCAGACGGCAGGGATGCTGCTTCCAACACAAAGTCCAGCCTCTCCACCCGGATCTGCACAAGCCTGTGCCTAAAGAGACCGACTCTGCGGCGCGGCCGCCGGGCTGCGGGACGCGGCCGGGGGAGGGGCGAGGTGCGGGAAATGGGGCGGAGCCGGCGCGGGGGCCACTCCGCGAGCCGCCTCTCGGGCCGCGGCCCCTTTAAGGCTAGCCGGCCCGAGCGCGGGCGGGGGCGAGGCGGGGAGCGAGGCTCCTCGCCGCAAGGGTTCCTGGGAAGTGGAGTTCGCGCTCGGCGCGCCGGGCCACAAAACACTCGGGGGAGAACTAACAGTCCCGGGGTGCAACGCGCGGGCCCCGGGCCACCACGCCCCTGGGCTGGGCTCCGGCCCTCCGCCCCCCTGAGAAAGCTGCGCTGGCCACCCGCGGAGGGGAGGCTGCAGAGCGAGGGCAGGAGGTGGGTGCAGCGCGGCCCGGGGCGCGGGGCAGGGGCGCAGCGGGGGGAGGGATGCGGGGGCTCCTGGGCACCTGTCCTACCATAAAATGTCTTCTACCCAGCCTCGCCGTTCTCATCTGTGAAATGGGGATGGCAACACCTGTGGCTGCGGGGGAAGGGGCACCGGTTGCGGAGAGGGTACCCGTAGGGGGCGGGGCCAGATGGGAGGGGTGTGGCTGGTGGGAGGAGCCAGGGTAGGTGGTGATGGTGGGAAAAGCCCGGATGAGGGTCGGGACTGGGGCGGGGGGAGTCTTTGGTAGGCGGGACAAGGAGGGGCGGAGTCTCGAGGTAAGAAAGGGGCACGCGTCAGAGCGGAGAAGGGGCTTGCTCTAGGGCTGGGGAGTGGATGCCAAGGAGGCCGACGAAGCAAGCCTGGGTTAGATTGGGTGGGGTGGGCCGAAAAGAACGAGACCTAAAGATGGAAGGGACCCCTCCCTGCTCTGGAGAACCCAGAGCAGATGCTGTTTGTGGAAGGCAGTGCCCGAGTGGGCGAGGGCCTGTGGATGCGCAGAACGCCTTTCTTTCCTTGGGACCAGAAAAAAACATAACGTCCCTTGAGCTCATTGCGTCACACACACACACGATCTCATTCAACCCTCACATCCTGTAAAGGCGTCACCATATCTATTTACAGGTGAAGAACATGAGGCTCAGAGAAGTGAAGTGGCTTGCCCAAAACGCCGCAGAACCTCTTGCTCCAAAGATCCTGCTTTTTCCCCTGCACTGCAGGGTGGCAGGGAAGTTTTGATGTCCTGAGCTCAGTGTGCAAGCCAGGCAGGGCCCTTTGCAGATGTGAGGGAGCCCATCTTCTCCACCCCTCTGAATGCTGGCCTGTAATGCAACCCTCCCAGGGTTAGTATGAGGATGAAATGAGGAGATAGATGTGAAAGTCCTTTCTTTACAAATTGTAACTGTTGTGAGAAGCAGGAAGACCAAAAGGAAGGGAGCTGTGGATATGAGTGCTTGTGCCTGTAGAAGGCTGCAAGATGAAGTGTGAGAATGAGCTAGAATGGTGAAGGAAAATTCTAGAGGATGGGAAGTGGTGGTGGTGGTGGTTGGGAGTCAGCCACCAGGTGAGAGAATACTTTGCTGTGCAAGTTTGGAAGCCAGGTGGATTCCCTCCTCCAGGAGCCTGTCCCCTTCCCATCCCCTGCTGGGCTGCCTACTAGGGTCCGTGTGCATCTCCTGAGCTTAGGGGTTCCCTTTTCCCTTTACCATGTGATTTGTGGGGTAGTGGCGCAGTCCATGGTTTTCTTGGAAATATGGTCTGAACAAGACAAGGCTAGAGATAGAGCTGCTGTATGTAGGGAGTCAGGAAGGGGAGTGTAAAGACTGTTCCCCACATAATCTTTGGCTGTGGGCCAAAAAGTCCTTATCTTGATGGCCTAAATAATGAAGGCAGGTGAGTCTTCTCCAGCTTGCTGGAAGACAATACTCATACTACCCAACATTAACCAACAGGGGGACCTGGCACCCATCCCTTAAGTTAGTGGGCCATGGGAAGAAATGAGAACAAAATTCTCTGGAGATTCAGAGGAGGAAGAGATGAATTCCAACTGGGGAGGCTGGCGGATAAATGGGATTTTTCTTCACACTCCAGGCAGAGGCGATGGCTGGCATCAAATCACAGAGGAAGGAGAGGGCCTTTCTTGATTGGTCTGTAAAGTAAGGATAATAATAGTATCTACTTCAACTATGAGATTAATGTGTGTATCATGCCTAGCACAGCAGTAACTGCACGACTAATGTTAGCTATTATTATTACTGTTGTTGTTGTTAGGATCATCATCCTCTGCCAAGAAATTGGCCCAGGGCTACACCACTAGTTAGTTTCTGATTCAAACCCAGGCTCAGGTAACCAGGCTCAGGTAATGCCAAAGCTGATGCATTTTCTTCTATTCCCAAAGCCCCTCCGGTTCCTTCTACCAACCTCAGCTTTTCCGAGGCCCGGAAGTCGCCCTTCTTTATGAACATTCTCAGTGAGCCATGATGGGAGTTTCTTTCCTGCTGCAGTAGCAGAAACTCTGGATGCAGGAGGAGGCAGGAAGGACAGGGTGTGACCCGCCATCTTCTTCTAGCCTGGGTCCCAGCACAGGGGACAGACAGGCTCAGCATTGTGGCTTCTGTGGGTTCTGTCTTGAGAGAACACCCAGGTTTAAATCCTAACGCCACTGCCAACTCTAGGTCATTTTAGCTTAGGCCTGGTTCCCTTCATCGTCTCCAAAATGCGCCATTGCCTTGGGAGAATAATTACGAGATTCTAATGCTGCTTCTTAGTAGAAATAACAAGTCTTCCATTTATTGATCGGTCACTTGGGGTCAGGCACTCTGACTGAAACTTTATATTTATGCTTCTTTGAGACAACTGTTCTTTTCTTTCCCTTCCTTCAAAATAAAAGTATTTTGAAATTTTTCAAAATGACAGAAAAGTTGAAAAAGTAGCCTTTTACCTAGATACACCAGTTTACATTTTGCCATGTTTGCTTTTGTACACACACTCTCACCCACATGTATACTTTTTTGACAAGCTTTTGAAAGTAAGTTACAGACATCTTAACACTTGACCCTTAAATTCTTAGCATGCGTCTCCTGATAATGACATTTTTGTACTTAACTGTAATATCATGATCACATATAAGAAAATTAGCAAGAAGTCAATATTATCTAATAAGCAGTTGATATTCAAATTTGTTCAATTTCCCAAAAATGTATACCTTGGGGATCCAGTGAAGGCTCATGCATCGCATTTGGTTGTGTCTTTAAGCAACTCATTTACTCTGCATAGAGCCCTTCCACCTTTTTAAAATTTGTTTGATTTCATCAATGATTAGATTTAGGATAGTTTTGGTTTCTTTATGTGTTTGTTTGGTTTTTTTTTTTTTTTTTTCTGGCAATGTTATGTACTTCTTATTGCATCATATCGGGAGACATATGATATCAGGGTCATATGTCATGAATGTATGTGATTGTTGGTTAAGATGGTGACAGCATGCACTATCCATTTTAAGGGTAAATCTTTCCCCTTTGTAATTAGTAAGTAATCTGTGGAGTTCTTTGAGATTGTTGGAATTTTTTGTTCCTGATAACTCAACATCCATTGATGATCCTTACTACAGTAGGTGTTGCAAAATAGCAATTTTGTAATACCTCCATTCCCTCAACATTAGCTGTCTTTCTTTATAGTAGAACTTTTTCCTCTCTCTACTCCCCCCCCCCCCCCGGCTTCTCCCACTTCTTCCCCCCCTCTTTTTTTTTTTTTTTTTTTTTTTAATTCAGTGTGTTATAATCCATTACCATCATTAGTCCTTCTGGTACTCAAATTATCCCAAATTTTGCCAGTAGGAGAGTAGGAGTCCCTTCAGTTAGCCTCTGTGTTCTTTTTTTTTTTTTTTTTTTTTTTCATTTTCCTGTGTCCTTTTGACATGACCTCATTAGTCTTTTTCTTTAATATATTTTTTTATTAGAGAAGTTGTTAACTTAGAAAACAATCATGTATAACAATCAGAATTCCCATACATCACCCCTCCACCAACACCTTGCATTGTTATAGAACATTTGTTATAGATTATGAAAGAACATCATCAAAATATTACTACTAACTATGGTCCATAGCTTACATTTGGTATTAATATTATATATTTGTTATAGTTCATGAGAGAACACTCTTATATTTGTACTATTAACCACAGTCCATCACCCACCACAGGGCTCACTTTGTTATACAGCCCCATGCCTTGTACAGTCCATCCAAAGTATACACTCAGTGGCTCTCAGTTTCATCACAGAGTTGTACAGTCATCATCTCAGTAAATTTTTGAACGTTTTCCTTAGTCCAATAGAAAAAAATCCCATACCCTGCATTATTGACTCTTAGCATTGATATAGTAACTTCTTTGACATTGATGCAAGAATATTACAATATTGCTGTTAACTATTGTCCATAAGTTACATTAATTGTATTTTTCCCATGCATCACCATATTGACCTCATTAGTTTTTGTTTGTTTGTTTGTTTTTAGAAGGTACTGGGGATTGAACCCAGGACCTCACACATGCAGAGCAGGAGCTCAACCACTGAGCTATACCCACTTTGGTTGCCTCTTTGTTTTCTGGCAAGAGATGTTACAGGCTCACCTTGGCCTTTTCCTGTTCAAGTCCTAGAAACATGTACTTCTCCAAGGAGCCCTGGTTTCTTTTTGTAGATGGCATTTAGAAACCAACATCTGCGGCCAGGTGTGCCCAGTGCTACTAGGTTATCATTCGCTCTAGGCTCTTTCAATGAACACAGCTAGAAGATAGAGAGAGATAATTATCATTACTTCTTAGGAATAGTGTTACATCCTCACTGATGGTGCAGGAAGTAGTTTCACTGTGGAAGCTCAGTAGGTAGTAATGAAGGAAGGGAAGAACTTACATGGGAAGAGCGCATGCTACTGTCGGAGCTCCATGAGGGTAGAGGCTGTTGGCTAGGACTTCTGTGTCTAAGTTCAGCCTCCTGCTCAAGATCTAGGTTGAAGAAGACCCCAGACTGTTTCCCAAACCTGGAACCTCCAAGAGGCCATGACTCAGGTCAAAAATGCTCGTGAATTAAAAATTTTAAAAATGCACATGAAACTCTGGGCAAGGAATTTATCTTCTATGAGTTTGACTTAGGACCTTTCTAAAATGAAGATAAAGTGGTCTGTCCTGCCGGGGTCCCAAAGTTGTTGTAAGGATCAATATGTAATATATTTCTTTTTTTTTTTTTCCTTCTCAATGTTGTTTATTCTTTTCATATTTCTTTTTTTAAATTATATAATCTCTTCAACACATTTTTAGCAAAATTTCTTCCCCTTTTCTTTGTTTTAATACCACCATTTAAAATATTGTTGCTTTATCAATTGATTTAGTATAATAGTACACTAAGATATCTACTCTTTTTCAAATATTCTTTCAGGTTATAGCTCACAGATTTTTCCAGATTAAGATTTTTATCTTTTTTAATCTTTTGAGAAAAACTGCTGGGATTTGGATTGGGACAGAATAACAATTAGAATTGATTTAGGAAGTACAATTTTAAGAACAATTTTGTCTTCCTCTCAAAAGCATCCTAGATCTCTGTTCAAATCCTATTTACACTTCCTAATAAAGTATGTATTACAAGAGGGAGCACAGGCTTTGGAGAGAGAGCTCTTGGAATTCTGGTTCTGCTACCTCTAGCTGTGTGATCTTAAGCAACTGACTACTGTGCTTCAGTTTTTTAATCCTAAAAGTTGGGAGAATGATCATACCTACCTCACGGTATCAGTGTGGTATATTAAATGAGATAATCTACTGGAAAAGGCCTCCCACACCTCAGGACATGCCCTTGGTGCTCAGGAAATGTTGCTTTTCTACCTCCTGGCCTTTATATCAGTCCTGATGAAACTGAGATGACAGGAGTAAGAGCACCTGGTAAAAGGATGGACGACAATGGGACTGTCTGCAAGAGCCTTGGCTTCTGAATGCCCAAAGGCTAGTGTCTTCAGAGAACAGACTTTGCATTCAGACTGACCTGGGATTGAATCCTGGCTCTGCTGCTGCCTTGGGCAAGTTACCTAACCTCTCTGAACCTGTTCCTCATTTATTAAGTGGAGATGACGATTTCCTTGAATGAGTGTTATGGGGTTTAAATGAGCTAATATTTATAAAAATCACCCAGCACAGTTCCTGGCATATGGTAAGTACTCGAGCATTAGCTCTTTCCATCATGAGGCCTGCAGGGACAGCATGGCTGCCAGGACAAAGTTTTAAAGTTAGGGAATCTCTAGGGTAAAGTCTTGCTTGCCTTTCCTTATAAGACACCTCCTCTGAAAGATTCCTATTTTCTGTGTCACAATTAGAGGTTGCAACAGGGTGATTTTCAGGCCCCAGACTAGAATTGCCCTTCCCATGGTGCCAGGCTGGGCCTTAAAACCCACTCTTATTTGGTCTACGGGCCCACCTCAGGGAGGAGGGAATTCCAGCCACAACCCCAGGTACCCAGGCCCCCTATCCTCCCCTTCCCCCATCACATGGCCCAGAGAACAGTGCGTCATAACCTCCTGGTTTGACACCAGTGGTTTTCTCAGGGAGGGAGATGGGGCTGGTTTTTTTCCTGGTTCCTTTCAAGTTGTGAGCCAGACTGGAACTTTAGATTTCCCTCTTGGGAAAGTCTCCGGCTTCAGGAAAATTATTCTTTCAGACACAGTGGTGTGGGTCTCTTTTATCATCTGCTTCCTGGTTCACTTTGCATTCCCATTCGTCTTTGGTAAATCTGGCTTTTAAAAACCTGTTTTTTTGTATTTTGTTGCATTGTCATGAGACATCATGCGTTGCTGTTGAAACTAGAAGAGTTTAAACCTCTCTGTGGACTTGCTGTAAGAATTAAACCAGCTGATGAGTATAAAGGCCTTGGATGTAGTAAAACACTCAGCAAATGTTCGTTCCCTCACTCTCTCGGTCCCTCCCCTGTCCTCACCCCACATCCACCAGCACCTACTGTGTGGTGGGCAGTGAATATACAGAGACATGGGACACCTCATTGCCCTCTGGGAGCTCACAATCTATGTGGTGGTTTTCAAAATATTTTGACCACAACCCACAGTATGAAGGTACATTTATGTCATGATCCAGTTCATATACAAAATACACAACTGAAACAAAACTTTCAAACACAATATATACTGGTCATGATCCATTTTACTTATTCTGTGACTCATTAGTAGGTCATGACCTTCATTTTTTCCAGTTATTCTAGGCATAATGCATATAGAGTAAAATTCACCCAGGTTAGGTGAACAGCTATATGAATTTTGACAATCTTATACAATCATGTGACCATCACTAAATCAAAATACAGAATATTTCCATCACTCCAAAAGATTCTCTTTTTCCCCATTGTAGCCAGTGTCTTATTCCCACCCCTACCCTATGGCAATCACTGATCTGATTTCTGTCCCAATAATTTTGCCTTTTCCAAAATGATATATAAATAAAATTATACACTATGTAACCTTTTGTGTCTGGCTTCTTTCACTTGGTATAATGCTTTTGAAATTCAGCTCTGTGTTGGTATGTGGTTCATTCCTAAATCATATTCCACTGTATGGATGTACCACAATTTATCTATTTATATTTTAGTTGTTTCCAGTTTTGGGTGATTATGAATAAGTCTGCTATAAACATTCACATACGAGTTTTTGTATGGATATGTCTTCATTTTTCTTGGATAAATATCTAGGAGCGGGATTCCTGGGTTAGATGCTGTTTAACTTCATAAAAACTTGCCAAAATGTTTTCCACAGTGGTTGTATATTTTGTGTTCTCACCAGCAGTATCTGAGAGTTGCAGTTCTGCATATTCACCAGCATTTGGTTTTGTCAGATTTTTTATTTGAACTCTTTTAATAGATGTATAGTGGTATCAAATTGTGGTTTTCATGTCTCTAATGATTAATGATGATGAGCATCTTTCATGTACGTATTTGTCATCTGTATATTGTCTTTTGTTCAGATGTTTTGCTCATTTTTTGGTCATTGTTAGATTGTTTTTTTATTGTTGAGTTTTGAGAGTGCTTTATATATTCTGGCTAGCAACCCTTTATCAGATATATGTTTTGCAAATATTTTTTCCCAGTCTTGCATGTGTTTTAAGTTTCTTAACAGTGCCTTTTGAAGAGCAGAAGTTTTTCATTTAGATGAAGAAAATTTATCAATTTTTTTTTTCTTTTATGGTTTGTGCATTTTGTGTCCTAGCCAAGAAATCTTTGCCCGACCCAAAGTCACAGGATTTGCTCCTGGAAGTTTTATAGTTTTATGTTCCACATTAAGGTCTATGATCTATTCTGAGTTAATTTTCATATATGGTGCAAGATATGGGTCAGGGTTCACTTTCCCCCCATACAAGTATATGGGAAGAGGGTAATATGCAAAGCAGATCATTAACATGATAGAATGGTGAGCATTGCCAGGGAGCTTTGTGCAAGGTACTGGGAAGCCCTAAGAGGTGAGCTACTAACCTAGATGGGGAAATCGGAGGACAGCCTTTCTGAGGCCATGGCTTTTAGGCTGCGTCCTGAAGGTTGACAGCAGAGAAGGTAGAGATAGTGGCAAAAGTGGGCTGGGGCAGCGTAAGCAAAGCAGAGGCAGAGAGAGCAGTGTGGCAGCGTGAGGGCATGTCCAGTGGTGCCTGGAGTGCCAAAGCACAGGGGGTGTGGAGTGGCAGGGTTAGAGATGAGATTGGAAGAGCAAGATGGGGAAGGAGCCAGAATGCCATGCATGACTTATCCTAGCTAGTCGAGAGCCATGGATGGTGTTTGAGATAGGAAAGTATAATAACATGGGAATCATGCATCGGGAAGATCAGTCTGTGGACAAAATGAAAGATGGATAGAAGGCAGAGTGCCAAGTAAGGATGTGGGGGGAAGAGGGCATAAGGCTGAATTCTGGGAGTAACTATAGGGATGGGTTCAAGGAGAGAGAGTCAAGAAAAAATTCAGAGATGAGGAGTAAGGGCTGCCTTCCAGGTCTTGGGCTCAGCCAGTTGGGTAGCTGAGATGAATTCACAGCAGGTTTGAGGGGAGAGGAATTTTGTGTTAGGCCAGTGGTACCCATGAAATGTCCAGGAAGCAGCTGGGTACATATCAGGGCCTATAGCTCAGGGATCATAGTTCATTACCGCCTGACTTAAAGCAAACTCCACCATACCATGAAGCTCCTCGGCCCCATCCCCAGAGGGACCAGTTCCTGCCCCTGCATGTCTTCACAGGTTTCACAACAGGGCTTGTGGATTTGCGATGTGGACACAATGGCACCATAAACAGAAAATAGGGGCTTGGAGGGCTGAGCTCTGGTGACTCAGGTATGGGGAAAAGAACCACAGAGAGAATCCAAGTCTTAAGGATTAGGAGACACAGTCTATCCCAAGCTCTGCCCCGATGGACTGTGTAACTCATGACCAGGAGGACCTTATGGCCACCACAACGCCTGGTAAGCACAGAAATAGGAGTTTGGGAACCCATCCAAGGACCCCCAGGTGTGGCTCCTGACTGCCCCTCCCTCCCAACCCCTACTACTCTTAGCACTTCACCACTAATGCGTGGTGGGAGATGTAGGGTATGGGGCCCATGGAACCTGCCAGGAAGGACAGCCCAGCCTCTCAGAAGCCTAAGCCTACTCTTCCCATGGAGCTGAGCCACTTCACAGAGACTGGGCCTTAAATCTAATGTTGTTTTTCCCAAGAAGAGAGAATGAAAACTAGGATATGCAAATTAGTGGGAGGAAAGAAAAGGAGTTGAGAGAAGCTAGAGTACTGGGAAGATGGTTGTGTAAAACCTGGAGGGAAGATAAGATTCTAGAAATGTGGATGGGGGAGGCCCACTTCTGGGCGCAGCTCCTGCCTGGGCTCTTTCTGGAGAGAGAATTGGCCAGATTCAGCCCAAAGTACCAAGCACCATCCCCAGCTGCTGCCTCCTAAATCTGGTCTTTAATCAGCAGCCACCCCCTTCTTCTGGCAGCTCACCCCACCCCTCTCTGTTGGACTTCCCCACTGTCTCACAGCCCATCTGCTTCTGGATTCTGCTGACAATTTTATAACTTCATCATGGGCTTGTTTCTCTTCAGACATTCCAGATGGTTAATCCTTTTCTGTAATTTCAAAATGTCCCATTAGACTGGGAAGGAATAGTGGGGGAACCCCAGAGAGTTGGGTGGGGCAGCTGAGCATCTCCTGAGCACTCAGCATGGCCTCAATCTTCTGGAGAAAGGGGATCATGGTACCTCTTCAGAAGGCAGATGTGGTGAGACATGCTCTGACCTGCTCTTAGGGCAAGTTTCCCCTCTCAGACCTCTCTTTCCCCATCTGAAGAGTATGTGTGCTTGTTGAAATGTTTTTTGATGTGCCAGAATTCATTCCTGACCTACTCCCACAGTTCTTGGTAAATCTCTCTTGACATGCATCCATGCTCTCTCTTGTCTCTTGTTCTCCCCCACCAGCCTGGGCTTTGCCCAGGGCCTGTACCAGAGCCAGTACCTCTCTGTGTCCTCCACCCCCAACATCAAAGGTCATTTACTGAACTTCTTCCACAGGTTGGCTCTGGGGAAAGTATCATGCTGGAAGCTTGCTTTCTAGAACCTTAAAGAGAACTTAGAATCCAAGATTCAGGTTGAAGGAGACTCACAAGTCCTAGGTGCAGGAGGCTGTGAGATCAGTGTGAGAGTTTTGTTAAAGAGTGGGTAAGGTGAAAACTTCCTCAGTGTGATAAAGGGTATGTATGAAAAACCCACAGCTAACATTATACTCAACTGTGAAAGACTGAAAGATTTTTCCCTAAGATCAGGAACAAGACAAGTGATGTCACTTTTACCACTGCTATCCAACATTTTACTGGAAGTTCTGTCAGAGAAATTAAAGAAATTAAGAAAAAGAAATAAAAGACATCTGAATTAGAAAGGAAGAAGTAAAACATCCCTATTCCAGATTAGATGGTACTATATGTAAAAAAATCCCAAAAAATCCACAGGAAAACTACTAGAGCTAATAAATGAGTTCAGCAAAGTGACAGGGTACAGGGTCAACCCACCAAAATCAGTGGTGTTTCTATACACCAGCAAAGAACAATCCAAAAGGGAAATCGGGGGGGGAAATTCCATTTACAATAGCAACTAAAAGAATCAGATAGTTAAATATAAATTTAACCAAGGTTATAAAGGACTTGTATGCATAAAACTGTAAAATATTATTAAAATAATTGAACAGAGACCTAAATAAATGGAAAGACATTCCATGTTCATGAATTGGAAGATTAAATATTATTAAGATGTCAGTACTACCCAAAGTGATTTACATATTCAATACAATCCCACTCAAAATTCAAACAACCTTCTTCACAGAAGTGGAAAAGCCAGTCATTAAATTTACATGGAAGGGCAAGAGGCCCCGAATAACCAAAACAATGTTGAAAAGGAACAAAGTTGAAAGACTCATACTTCCCATTTCAAAGCTTATTACAAAGCTACAGTAATAAAAACATTGTGATAGAGACACATAGACCAATGGACCAGAATTAAGAGTTCATAAATAAACCATCACCTCTATGGCCAGTTGATTTTTGACAAGAATGCCAAGTCCACTCAATGGGGAAAGAAAGTCACTTCAACAAATGGTGCTGGGAAAATGCAATCTCCACATGCAAAAGAATGAACGCGGACACCTATCTCTCACCATATATAAAAATTAATTCAAAATGGATCAAAGACCTAAATATAAGTGCTAAAACTATAGAAATCTTAGAAGAAAACATAGGGTGATATCTTCAGGACCTTGTATTAGGCAATGGATTCTTGGGCTTTTTACCAAAAGCACATGCAACAATAGAAAAAATAAGTTGGACCTCATCAAAATAAAAAATTTTTGTGCAAAAGGACATTATCAAGAAAATGAAAATACAACCCACGGAATAGGAGAAAATATTTGGAAATCATAAACCTGATAAGGTTCTAATATCCAGTATATTAAAAAAAAAAACTCCTAGAACTCAGCTCAACAACACAAAGACAAACAAACCAATTATAAAATAGGTAAAGGACTTGAACAGACATTTTTCCAAAGAAGATATACCAGTGGGCAATTAGCACATTAAAAGATGCTCTACATTAGGGAAATGTAGATCAAAACTACAATGAGATACCCCTCCACACCCACTGTCATGACTACTATTAAAAAACAGAAAATAAGTCTTGGTGAGGATATTGAAAAATAGGAACACCTGTACATTGTTGGTCGGGAAGGTAAAATGGTATAACCACTGTGGAAAACAGTTTGGCGGTTCCTCAGAAAGTTAAACATAGAATTAACATATCATTCAGCAATTCCACTCTAGGAATATACCCAAAAGAATTAAATGCAGGGATTCAAACAGATCTATACACCAATGTTCATAGTACATTATTTACAGTTGCCAAAAGGTGGAAACAACCCAAATGTCCATCAACAGATAAATGGGTAGACAAACATGATAGAGTCATATAATGGAATATTACTTGGCTATAAAGAGGAATGATATTCTGATACATGGACGAACCCTGAAGACATCATGTTATGTGAAATAATCCAGACACACAAGGACAGATATTGTATGATCTCATTTATATGAAACACCTAGGATAGGCAAACTCAGAGGATTACAGGGTGGAGGAAGTGGGGGTGGGGAATGGGGAGTTAATGCTTAGTGGATATAGAGTTTATGTTTGGAATGATGGAGAAGTTTTGGTAATGGTGGTGATGGTAACAACATTATGAATGTAATCAACACCACTGAATTGTCTACTTAAAAGTGGTTAAAATGGGAAATGTTATGTTGTATTTATGTTACCACAATTTTTAAAAAAAATTTTAAATGTTCAATTAAAAAGAAGAGTGGGTAAGGAGCCTTCAAGAAAAGGGTGCTATGGGACAGAGTCCCACAGTTTGCCCTGATTTTGCAACAGCTTTCAGAGAAGGTTAGGGATGCCATCCTGACCAGAAAAGGCATGCCACCAGGAGCCAAGAGCATCTTCACAGTCAGGCAAGTTGGCATGGGAGGAGTAAGAGTCCAGAAAAGATTGTCATTTGAAGTTCAAGGGCTAAGTAACCCATTGCAGGCCTCGGAGATAGATGGAAGTGACACTAATCACAGTCAATCATTGTAAATTCTTTGAGATACAAAAATATTTAAATTCAAAGACAGCATTGGTGCAAAAGAAAGTACACAGAGCATTTGTTAATTACTTAGAGTGTACCAATCATTGGCTAGAAAGCATTTACACATTTCTCTTTCATATAAAAGGACTTGGGATTGAATCCTGGCAACGCATTTCACCTCTCTGATCCTGGGGAATGAATCCTGGCACAGATTTCCTCATCTGCAAAACAGAGATGGATGATGGGAGTGTCTATGTCAAAGGATGGTGTGACTCTTATGTAAACAAATACATGTAAAAGCATGTAGCAGAGTATTCAATCTGGGCACATTTTCTTTCTTCCTTTAGACCAGTGGTTCTCTATCCCAACTGAACATTAAAATCACCAAGGGAACTTTTAAAAAAATACCAATGCTGGGGCCACATTGCAGACCAATTAAAACAGAATCTCTGGAGCTTGGAATCCAGGCTTTTTGTTTTGTTTTCTAACTCCCTAGTGGATCTAATATGCTTTATTTAGACAGTGATGTAATTACCACCCAAACATTTGTTCATTGAGTATCAATTCACTTCAACCCTAAGAAGTGTAGACTTGATTTGCAATAAGGAGTTAAGAACTCTGACTGCCCAGACATGGTTGGGTAATGGTCATTTCTCACTTTTCTCCTTCTCTAGGAAGACTTCCCAGCACCTCATCCTCCTGCCATGTCTGACCCCATCACCCTGAACGTCGGGGGCAAGCTCTACACGACCTCCCTGGCAACTCTGACCAGCTTCCCCGACTCCATGCTGGGTGCCATGTTCAGCGGGAAGATGCCCACTAAGAGAGACAGCCAGGGCAACTGCTTCATTGACCGTGACGGCAAGGTGTTCCGCTACATCCTCAACTTCCTGCGGACCTCCCACCTGGACTTGCCTGAGGACTTCCAGGAGATGGGGCTGCTCCGCAGGGAAGCCGACTTCTACCAGGTGCAGCCCCTGATTGAGGCCCTGCAGGAGAAGGAGGTGGAGCTGTCCAAGGCCGAGAAGAACGCCATGCTCAATATCACGCTGAACCAGCGTGTGCAGACCGTCCACTTCACGGTGCGCGAAGCCCCCCAGATCTACAGCCTCTCCTCCTCCAGCATGGAAGTCTTCAACGCCAACATCTTCAGCACCTCTTGCCTCTTCCTCAAGCTCCTCGGCTCCAAGCTCTTCTACTGTTCTAATGGCAACCTCTCTTCCATCACTAGCCACTTGCAGGACCCCAACCACCTGACTCTGGACTGGGTGGCCAATGTGGAAGGCCTGCCAGAGGAGGAGTACACCAAGCAGAACCTCAAGAGGCTCTGGGTGGTACCCGCCAACAAGCAGATCAACAGCTTCCAGGTCTTCGTGGAGGAGGTGCTGAAAATTGCTCTGAGTGACGGCTTCTGCATCGATTCTTCTCACCCGCATGCTCTGGATTTTATGAATAATAAGATTATTCGATTAATACGGTACAGGTAAAAGGATCCAGCAACACTGGAAGAGTGGGGTCCCAGGATCCATATCAACCATAATCTTGGAGTGTCTCACCAGTGTGAGGCAGTGCTTTACTAATATGTATTAATCACGTAGCGGGCCTTGGTTCCCCCATGATGTAGTCCACCTTTTGGAATCCACATGTCTTCTGAACAGAAACACCTTTTTTCTTGCCATTTTGAGCTGGAGACAGGCAGTTTATTATGACAAGTAAGAGTCTGCTGATGTGTACAAAGGGAGGCCACAGGAGGATTTTCAGGCTGAGTCAGAGGAGCAGCAGGTGTTCATTGGCTCCATTTCTCTCAGTGCCTCACTTACCCATCTATAAAAAGGGCCCCTGGAGGACGGCACGGGGTGAGAACAAGAGGCTCACTTCAATTTCCCAGGACATAAAGTACCCATAGAGTCCTATCACCCCTGTTCTTCCATCCCTAGGATGCATTCAGGACCTCAGACTTGTTTGCCCAGGGGGCATCCGTGTGTAGGTAGCTTGGAAATGCACCATGTTCTTAGAGCTGTGGTGTGGCCTACACTGCGGTTGAGATTTGAGCTGTGGCCTGGCCTCGAGGTTCAGAAGGTGGGATGGACCTCTTGACGGGGCCAAATGGAAGCATTTCTGGCTTCAGAAATGGACTGCTCTCCCTGCGAAGATCTGAAAGTGTCTGGAGCCAGTGAGATGAAAGGCGCTTCACAGTCTGGCCTGTTACCTGACTTTTATCATCCTTTCCCCCCAAAATTTGAAGTGTGATTGAAACAGGTCATTTTTAACAAACGTAGACTCTCAGGGTTAGAAAATAATTCAAAGGTTACTTAGTCTTCCCCCATCCCCAACACACTTATAAGTCCCATTTGGGGATGAGCTCCTCTCCCTGAGTCCAATCCAAGCCATCACCTATCTCCACTTACATACCTCTGGTGATGGGAAGCTCGCCATCCCCAAGACAGCCCCTGCCCTGGTTGGATGGTGCTGGCTGTTAGAAATTTCTTCCTTATACTGAGCCAAAATCTGTCCTCCTGCCACAGCCATTTGCTGGTCCTGGTTCTAGACCTTCCCTCACACCAAAATGCATATCATCTTGAAAATAGTCACTGAGAGAGACAAACACTTATTCTGAAAATATTATTACTCAGAATCACCTCATTCATGACCCCCAGTTCACCTACCTTCCTCATCAGCCATGACTCCACATACCTCTTGACCATTTCCTGTTGGAGGATGAAGATTTGCTGCCACAAGGAGCCTAGGGTGGTCTGGACAGTGGCCGTGCTCTCAGAATAAGTTTCTAGCCCTGCTCTAAAGGACATGGCCTTCCCTTGTGGTACCATTTCTGATCATAAGTGGCCTGTGGGTCTCCTTGTGTAAGATCCAGGGCAAGAACCCCCAAGCCACCACTTCCTAGCGGTGCTGAGCAGTGCAGGCCTCAGACTGCAAGTTAGGATTCATCCCTGGACAAGCATGGCCTTGGGAGTGCCCAGCATCCCCCCTGTGCAGGGCCCTCAGGCAGCCAGGGAAGCAGGTGGTACAGGTGACACTGGGCATGGGCCAAGGATGGGGCTTCCCCGAGGATGCCCTGGGAGTAGGGAGTACATGGGCAGGACCTTGAGCAAGTCTGGTCCCTAAGGCAATAAAGGCCTTTTTCTTGGTTCAGGGGGACCCTGGAGTCCCTGTGACAGCTGCCCCCGGCCATCAGGCCAGCAGTACCCGGGGAAACCCTCCAGGAGAACCCCCTTTAAACCAGACAGCAGAAACTGACCACAACAAAATAGATGGGGGAAGAAACCTCCCAAATCACTGCTGCCCTTTTTCCTGTCCCTAAAGCTTCTCTTTCTCCGTCTTTTTGGTGCTTCCTAATTCATGCAGCTTGGCTCTAGAGAAAGTACGGGACCTGAGAAGCCATTAACGTGCCGTGTGACTATCTGCAAGTCACTCACCTCACTGAGCCACCTCGATTTGTTCATCTGTGAAATGGGCATAATAGTAATATATAACCCTACCTACCTCACAGGGCTGTTGTGAGGATCAAATAATGTCTGTGGTAATGCAGTATAAATAATAGATTATCATCATTATTTTGTGTCCGTTTATGAGGGAAAATGCCCTGACCTTGGAGTCACACTGACCTGGGTTTGAATCCCAGTTCCTTGATTTACTCTTTACCCCTGAATGAGTTACTGAGCCTCTCTGAGTTTGTTTCCTCATCGGGTAACCCCACCTTCCAGTGTTCCACGATTTAAACAAGCGGGTGCCTATGAAAACTCCTGACTAGGGCTTGGCATGTAGGAGCACAATAATTGTTGCCCTTTCAGGAGGTAGTAATGATGAGCTGTTGTGCTGGGGACTGGGAGTCTCAAGACAGTACAGCCTAACAAGGCCTCTGCAGCACTCAGTGTGTGCAGGCTTCACTCAGCGCTGCGGGAACTTAGGGGGAGAGCTCAGTTCTTTCAGAAAGGGACTTCTGAATAGTTGAGCCGGGCCTTTAAAGATACATGGGATATTGACAGCATAAGCTAAGGGGAGCACCGTGGGCACTGGAAAGAGCCAGCACAGAGGCCTGGAAGCCAGACAGCAGAGGGCGAGCGGAGGAAGGGTGAGCGTGCACCTCCAATGTGACACGAGAGGAGCGACAGGTGGCACGCTGAGCATGATCTCACCATGCACCCATCTGCCTTAGGTGAGTTCAGCCCAATGCTCAGCAAAGATGGGAGGAAGAGAATGCTGGGAGGAGCAGGCAAATCCGTCCAGTGGACGAGTGAGTTGGAGTAAGTGTATTCTGGAGGCCCCTCACCACCCTGACGGAGCTCCAGGGTGATCTCAGCCAGACTTCCTATAGCCTTTTAAAACACTGCCAAGAGCTTTGTCCCAACAGAAGGGGCGATTCAGGCACCCGGCAGTTTGTTGGCTCTCTGTTTCTGCCCTAGGTGTGGTCCCACACATGAGAGGGCCTTGTGGGTGCCCTGGGCACCTTGGGACCATTTCGTGAGACCCATCACCAAGCAAGGTGCCTGCGCACACGAAGGCCAGCAGCGGCCACCCCCCCCACACTCCCACAACAGGCAGGGGGTGTGGCCTTCACCACCCAGACACAGCTCCCTGTGACCTCACATCCTCAAAACCACCAAAAGCCCTTTGCCTTTTAAGGAGGGCCAAGCCTTGTCTGCTCCTGGGCCACGGCTCCCTATGTAGTTACCTGAGGCTCACGACTCAGTGATCCACACAGCCCAGCGCTCCGGGCTGTGGCCACCCTGCTTTGTAAACTGCTCTGTGGCCTAAAACAGAGCACTTGTGCAACTGCCCCTGAGCTCACCACAAATTCCAGCTTCCTTTCACAAACCACTCCTAGAACGGGCTGCTGTGAGTGGGGTCTCGGCCAAGGTGAGCCTTGGACCAGTTTCCTGGCTCCTGTGACCGAAGCATCAGCATTGTGGTTTCCTTACACTGCCGGCCTGTGTCCGTCTCCATCCCAGGGGGCTCCAGGCTGATGGGGGTGGTTGGCAGGGAAGTGAGGTCCCGTGACCATCTCACAGAGCAAAACAACCTTGATAGAAGGCCCATCAAAGGGCCGGGCCAGTGCCCGTTTCCAGACCCTGCGGTGCCCTGGCTCTGGAGGCTTCCTCTGCCCAGACAGCCTGGCTGACCTCAGTCTCCTTCAGAACCCTCAGGGCAGTGTGGCACCAAGCAGAGCTGTGGAGACAGTCTGGTGACTGAACGCAGGCTCACACCGGTCTGGGGCCAGGGACCAAAGAGGGTCCTGAGGAGAAAGCCTGGCCTGTGGAAGCCAGAGGACCACTGAGCATCCCCCATAGCACCCAGGACCCCACTCAACACCACAGGATAACAAAACAAGTTTTGCCACAGCGCCGTCCAGCTCCGGCTCTTCTGGGCAGCAAGTGTGTGCTCAGCCTGGTATATCTGAGCCTCACTCCTCCTGGTCCCCTTTCCTACTGATCTCCCTGCCCCCAAAATAGATAGGGAATTTCAAAGCCTTTGTCAACACTCCCAGTTAGCTGGCACCCCTAGAGTGTTCTAGCCCACTTTCTTCCCTATGCCTGGTCCCTCCCTGAAGTCTGGGTTCTCTTATACTGAGGACTTGGCCCAGTTGAGCCACATTTGAAACCCACCAACTAAAGAACAAAGGCTTATGTGTTCTTTTTTTTTTTTTTTTTTTTTTTTAAAGATTTTATTTATTTATTCATTTATCCCCCCCTTGCTGCTTGTGCTCGCTGGGTCAGCTAACCACGCCGTGCAGGCGGGCTTGCCTTCACCAGGAGGCCCTGGGAACCGAACCCGGAGCCTCCCATATGGTAAACGGGAGCCCTACTGATTGAGCCACAGCCGCTTCCCAAGGCTTATGTGTTCTAACATGGATCCTTCCTCTCCGACCCCAATTAGTTCACTTTATAAATTATATATTGGATTTGCTTATTAAGCACACTTTTGTTTGACACCTTATAGATTGGCACCTTACAGATGGCCAAGTGTGATTTCTTTTCATAAAACCACAGAACATGCTCTGCCATTCCACCACCCTACTTTGTCTTCATAGCAAACATCTGCTCATCCTTCACTGCTCCACATAAGCTTTGCCTCCATGGCTCCACCAAGGAGAAGCAGTCCCAAGCACCTTTGTGCCACTGTATACATGGAGAGGACCCTTATCACCGTATCGCAACCACTCACTGGCAGTGTTGTGCTGGTAAATAATTAACAGTCAGTTGTCGGGGGGAAAGCCCTAATTCGTAGCCCTGGCCAGTTTCCAAGGTGTAAATACTCTCAACACAGTTGATGGCAAGCTGCCAACATGATGTCCGTGACGAGCTGGGAAAAGATGCTCACAAAGGGTCCAGGAGAGCCAGAATGAACCAGGTCCTGCCCACCACTATGTCTCCCACTCACTGCATGCTTGTAAGGACAGGAGCTCTGTCTTACTGTTCTGTATCACCAGGGCCTAGTGCACAGAAGGTGCCTAGTACATGTTTGAGGAGCCCCTGCCACCTGTCAAGTAAGACATTTTTATTCCCATGATGTCCTCTCTTACTCAAACTCCCTCTTGCTCAAAAGTCTTGCTCAATTTTTTTCCCATAGCACAAGAAAAAGTTCAAAGTCCCAAGTCCCTAGCTTTTTGCAAACAGGCTTCAACCTACTTTAAGAGCACAGATTCTGAGGTCAGACTGCCTTGGATTCAAATCCCAGCTTTGCCACTTAATGGCTATGTAACCTTGCACCAGTTACTTAACCTCTCTGTTTTCTGTCTGCAAAGTGGAGATAATAATATCCACCTCACAGAGTTGTTGTAAGGGTTTAATGAGAAAGGAGATACATCTATGGCTCTTTGAAAAGTGCCTGGAGCCTAGCAAGTGCTAAGTATTGTTTATTATTATTGTAATTATTATTATTATTATTTTCTGTCCTCATCTTTCATTGCTGTCTATTTGCCCACTCCCATCCATTTCTCCCACATAATCCATACAGATTTCCATCTCCTGATCTCTGTCCAAGTCATCCCTACTGCGTGGTGTGTCCTACCATCTCCTCTACACTACCAAACCCTGTCTATCCACAGTGTAAAGCCTTCTCACCCTCCACCCACCCCCTCACTGAGCCTCTCCTTTTCTGGTCTTCTGGTGCACTTCTGCTTGGCACCTCCTCACATGTGTGACTGGGATCTCATCACATGTTCTTTTTTTTTTTCCTTTCTGAAATTGCTCCCTCGTCTCTCTGCTTGTTGTGTCTGCTCATTGTCTCTGTTTGTTGTTCCGCTCGTCCTCTTTAGGGAGCACTGGAAACCAAACCCAGGACCTCCCATGTGGGAGGCGGGTGCCCAACTGCTTGAGCCACATCTGCTCCCAATCACATGTTCTTTTTATTCGCAGACTCAGTTAAGTTCCTATCAGGGCCAGGGCTGAGCTCTGGGGAATCAGATGAATCGGCACTATTCCTCCCTCGAGAAGTCTGGTCAGGGAGAGAGACAGGCAAACAAATTCGAATATGCTGGGCTTTGCTAAGGCAGAGGTCTGCTCCAGGTAGAGTGGACCACAAAAGTGGGTTGACTCCCAGTGTGCATACCACTTTACAGTTTGCAAAGCACTTTACCTCTTTTTTTCTCACCACATCCTTGCAAGAAGCCTCTGAAAAAAGTAACCAGGAGGTATTTTTTTCTTTTTTTCATAGATGAGGAAACTGAGGGTCAGGGAGGTAAAGCGACTGCCTGGATCACTCTGCGTGTAAGTATGGTGCCTGGCACATAGTAGGCCTTTGGCCAATGTTTATTAAATGTCATTTAATTCAAGTTAAGTGGCCTGATTGGAATGAGGACCCCGTCTGAGTCCTCCTTCAGGATTATTTCCACTCAACTGTGAGGCCAGGACCAGAACCAGGTTTCTAAATTCTTGAACTCTGATGCAGGCTTTTCTCTTCCATTGATATTTCAGGTGACCTTGGGCAAATCACTTCACCATCCTGGACCTGAAGCCTTCCTCGACAAAATGCAGCAAGGCAGAGTTCAGCTTTAGCAGCTAGAAGACTTCTAGCCAGAACTGAATGAAAGAAATGACTTCCCTATCCCGGGCAAGGTGCAGGCAGAACCTGGAAACCCCTTGATGGGGCTTTCATGGGGGCTGCAGGCACGGGATTGGCCCCCAGTGTCTTCTCCCCCCTTTCTTCATGTGACACGCACCGGTGAACATAGTGCTCAGTGATGGAGCAGTCCTGGGGTTTCTGTATTTCCCAATGTGACACTCTGGACTCTGTTAAGTGCTGCTGGAGATAAAACCCCAAGGCAAAGTGGAATTACTCAAATGGCACTTTGCACCGCTGACACCCCTGTCAGTGTAGTCAGGAAGCTTTTTGGAGGGGGAGGCTCACTCCCCTACGTGTGCCACTCTCTACCTCCTTTGAGGGGAAGCCATGGTTAGAGAGGCTGGGCCACCAGGCCCTTCCTCACCGTCGTTCCTGGGGAGAGAGATGCTATCCCTTATATGGCTGCCACAGAGAGAAGGAACCCTTAGCACGTTCTGCCAGGCCATTTTTTTTGCCTAGCATCTGAGAGTGTTGTGCTGGAAGGAAGCTGGCGACTGTCAGAAGTGAAGAGGAAGGAGAACTGGCCTGAGTCAGCCAGACCCAGGTCCAAATCCTGGCTCTGCCCTTGCTGCTGCATGACCTTGGCCTGCACTGCAATTTTTCTCAGTCTCCATGATTTCAACTATGAAATGGGGACACAAGTACCTGTATCATCTGCCTCACGTGGTGGTTGTGAGGACTGAATGAGAAAGATGCATGGAGAGCCTCTGGCGTCCTCCTCTTTGCTCTCTTCACTTGCCGCTCCCATGCTAGACTGAGGTCTCTCCTGAGGAAGAGGATGACTCTCGTGCCTTTTTATCCCCAGCCCTCAGCACAGGGCCTGGAAGGGAAGGTCCTCCTTTCACATTTGTTAAGTGAGTGACTGTACTTCATTGTTTTACCCACAAGGAAGCAGGTCCAGAGAGGCAGAAGTATTTGTCCCAGCTCCAGAGCCAGTGAAGGAAAACCCTAGTGGGTCCTCAGGACCCCCGACTCCCAGCCCTCTCTCCCCTGCACACCACCCTGGGCAAGCAACATTCTCTTTGCATTTTGGAACCTTTCTTAATTCTTTCACCGTCTTTCACCAGAACCCATATGTGTCAGACTCCAAAGCCGCCAGTTCATTTCATGAGGCCCACCAAATGCTCAAATGAGCTCAGCAGCTCACTGGTTCTGTTTCCCAGCCGTGGATTAAGCAGATTCTGCAAGTGTAGAACCCCACTTAGGATGATGCCTCCCCCTCCTTCCCTGCATAAATCTGACATTGAAGAACAGCCAGAATCTGAGGTCCTAGGCCAAATGGCCTTGCCTGCTCCCCCTCCGGTAGATCCTCACTGCCAAAAGCAGAGAAGGAGGACATGCTGTCTTTCACCCATTCTAAGGCACACAACACTTTTTCACATTCCAACGTCTCTGAAATCAGGATATGTCTGAAGACTTGACAGTACCTTACAATTATAATTGACAGCATGTGTTCTTATTTAGTGGAACATGAAATAGAGGTGTCTTGAAATTATCTTAGATTAAATGACCATCAGCATTGCCTGGCCAGTGCTGGGCTGTACCCTGTTTCGCCTGGGCTATTTGGACTCTCGAGGCTCACTTCCCCTGACCCAACACCTTATTACGCAGACAGGAAAAATGGCCAAAGCTAGACCTTCTAGACAGGGGTTCTTAACTTTTTTTGTTCCACAGACCCCTTATTAAGTCCACACTATTGTGTGTTATTTAATAAATATATCACACCCACACCAACACGTCCCCACAAGAATAATGTTTTTTGAATTTCAGTTCAAGCTGATGGACACCTTGTTAACAACCCCTGCTCTAGACTCTCTCCCCTCCACCTCCCTCTCCAGTGCCCAGCAAAGGGCTCTTGCTGGCAAATTCTGAGTAATAAGAATAACAACAATAATGGCTAACATTTATTGAGCTCTTATCAGGAACCAGAGCCAGCAACATTCTAAGTGCTTTATTTTTATCAACACTCTTTCTTCACCAGAGCCCTGTGAGGTAGAAATAATTTACTATCCCTCTTTACAGAGGAGGAAGCTGAGGCCCAGAGAAGGGAAACAGCTAGGAAGAGGCCTCTGAGGCAGGATTCACACACAGTATTCAGTTCTGAACCCCGGCTTCCACCGCAGCAGTCTCCTGACTCCAGCCAAAACAACACCACTACCCAAGGCTGCTCCCACTTCTCAGCACACAGGCAGCCTGGCCGGCCTCCATGGATTCCCAGTGGCTCCTCTGCCTCAGATACTTCCAGTAAGTGTGGAGTGTCAAATCAGAATGGGCCTGGGGGCAGAGAGGAGGAGAAGGGCCGTGGTGGGGTGGCTGAGAACAGCGCGCGCACACACACACACACACACACACACACCTTGTTCCCAGGGTTCTGCCTCTTCACACTACCTCAGAATTACACCATGAAGACACCCAGTCTGATGCTCAGCCCTGTGTGAATCCTGTCCTTAAAAATACAAGTAACGGGAAGCGGCTGTGGCTCAATCAGTGGGGCTCCCGTTTGCCATATGGGAGGTCCCGGGTTCGGTTCCCGGGGCCTCCTGGTGGGGGCGGGCCCGCCCGCACGGCGTGGTTGGCTGACCCGGCGAGCACAAGCAGCAAGGGGGGGATAAATGAATAAATAAATAAAATCTTTAAAAAAAAAAAAAAAAAAATACAAGTAACATGGGGAGTGGATGTGGCTCAAGTGGTTGAGTGCCTGCCTCCCACATGGGAGGTCCCAGGTTTGGTGATTGGTGCCTTCTAAAAAAAAAAAAAAAAAAAACGAACAACAAGCAAACAAACGAAAAAAACAACTTAGGGGAACCAATGTGGCTCAGTGGTTGCACACTGGCTTCCCACATACAAGGTCCCAGTTCAATCCCTGGCCCTGGTACCTCAAAAAAAAAAAAAAAGAAAAACCTAACAGCTACCACTGTCCAGGCACCTACTAAATGCCAAGCACTCTCAGGAGTGCTGCTCTCTAGTTCTACCCATCCTTCAATACCCGTCATAAGGATGATGTGTACAGACATAGGTGTATATGTTTAACGTACATTTATTTAACCTCATTTGACCTTGACAATCTGGAGAGGTCACTGTCATAAGACCTGTTTACTAGTGAAGACACTGTGGCCCACATAGATTAAATGGCCTGAGGTAATGAAGTCCGAAAGTGGCAGAGCTAAGATTTCAGACTAAGACCGTTTGAGGCAGAAGCCCAGAGCCACCAAGTTGGCCCACTCCAGAGGGTTCCATTCACACAAAATAATACAATGCTTCCTGGAGTTGTGCAACCCCCAGCTCTGCAAGTCTCCTCTTTCCCCCAACCTCCTGTATTTCTAGTCTAAGGATGTAGACTCATTGCTAAGGCCCTTGTGGGGCAGGCACAGTTAGGCCCTGGGGCACAGACCTGAGCCTGCCCTCTTGGCTGGCATGGCCTGTTGAGGGAGACATGCAGGTAAACACATGCTGTCAACACCATGAGATCAGCACTATATTAGCACTATATTAGAGGGTTAGAGGGGCAAAGGTGCAGGGTGGGGAGAGCCGAGAGAACTAGGCACCACATTGACTGGATGGTCAGAGATGGCTCACCAAGGAGGGCACCCTTATGATGGGTATTGAAGGAAGAGTAGAAGTTTTCTAGGCAGGAAAGGTGAAGAAGGGCATTCCAGCCATAAGGGATATCATGAGACAATAATAATATCTCATACCAATTAAGTCTTCATTGTGTATCAGGTACTATACTGATAATGCACTTTACTTACATTATCCCATTTAGTCCTCACAACAACTCTGTGAGATAGGTACTATTACCAGTCTTACAGATAAAGAAACTGAGGCTCAGAGAGGGTGAGTAACTTGCTCACAGTCACACAGCTGGTAAACAGTAAGACCAGGATTCTAATCCTGATCTGCTTTCTCAAAGCCTGGGCTCTCACCACTGCCACATTACTGTCTTTGCACACAGGTCAGGAGTTGAGAGTTATTAAAAGGATTTCAGTATTTCCTTGATAATGTCTTTAATTTTTCCATTTGTGTTCAGCTCTTTTTCCAAGCCTCTTTGACCCAAATTATAAGGAAAGTTTCAGGGCCTGGGACATGGTGGACACATTTGGCAATGAGGGGAGGTAAGAGAAGAATTGCCTGGAGCTCGTTTATTTTTGGAAGCCTCCAGGGCCTTGTGACACGGTCAGTGTTTTTTGTTTGTTTGTTTGTTTGTTTTGTTTTGGTTTGTTTTTTGCTTTGCCTTAAAGAAAATCCAGACAAACTGGAAAACATTTCCTCTCCAAAGGCCCTACCATTTTAAGAAAAGAGGAGGCGAATCCATTTATAATTCCACCCAAGTTGACTTGCTTCCCTGCTGGCCAGAGGCCCCAGCTTGAGTGTGGAGTATTTTGTCCTCCTGTTTTGAGGACTGAGTCAGCAAAATACATCCCAGGATTGTTTGTCTGTTTTTCCCTGTTGCCTCATGACTCCCAGACACAACTTGCCAAAACTCTCTCTCCCGCCAGCATTCTCAAAGAAGTACTCTTTGGGGTGAGATGTGAGACAGAATTAAGAAAGCCTCAAAGATGCACAAGGGCTTTTCCAAACACTCCATGAACAGACAGGATGGTGTGTGAGAGAGCAGGCTGGGAGGCAGGAGGCCTAGGGTCTCATTCTCTTTGTGACTTGGACAACTCCTTCCGCCTCTCTAAACTTATTTGTAGTGTGTGAAACAGCATGGGTCAGTTACTCATTCAACAAACCTGACAAAGGCCCTTGCTAAGGTGTGAGATGTGGTCTCTGCTTCAGGAGAGCTCCAAGTCCAGGGTGGAGCGCAATGAGTAAAGGGAGCAAAGAGGAAGGAGGGGAAACTTCCTTTTCCTGGTTGGAGAGGCAAGTGGCATCAGGAGGTGACATCTGGACTGTACTTGAAAGGGCAAGTAGAGTTTTGCCAAAGCCAGAAATTGGGGAAGGGCATTCCAGCAGAGCAAAGGCTCAGCAAATTGAAAGAGCAAAGCAGACTCTGAAGCAGAGGCCCTAAGAGAAGAGTGGCCAGAATGGTTAAGGGTTGGGGCCACAATGCCTGGCTTCAAGTCCTGGCTCTACCAAGTGCTGGCTGGTGTGAGCAAGTTATTTCACCCCCCTGAGCCCAATCTTCTCATCTGAAAAATGGGGTTAATAACTATACTCACCTCATAGGGTTCTGTAAGGATTCGATGGATTAATGCATATAAAGACCTTAGAACAATGGCTGACACCTGTTACACACACAATGAACGTTAATTGTCATTATTACTATTATTCTATGGAGTTAGAGTCTAGGCTAGAGGCTAGCAGAGTCCAGGCTAAAAGAATAGGCAAAAAAGTATACTGAACCCAGATTATGAAGTGTTTTGTATATTATGTTAATCATGCAATTCAGTCACGGGATATTTACCATTTAACCTGGTGCTGGGAATACGGTGCCAGATAGGAGAGATTCCCTGCCTCCAAGAAATTGCCACAAAATAAGGATGCCAGGCAGGCTGAGGGAGGGAAGTAGTAGAGGTTGAATGTAGTGGAACCAATCCATGCAAGTCCATCATCATCATGAGGTGATTACACAACAGAGAGGAGGACTTCCGGGAAGATGGTGGACTAGAAAGAGACAGGACTCTCTTCTCCAGAAAAATAGCTACAGGACAGGCTGAAACGGCCTGGAAAAAGATCTTCTAGGGTTTAGGACACCAGGCAAAGGCTGGACACCGCCCAGAAGAGAGAGGGACAAGGAGGAGAATCAAGACAGTAGAACTGTTGAACCAAGAATCAGAAAGCAGCAATAACCCACAGCCTCCTGCCACTAAATCCCTAAGAAAGAGAAAGAAATTGAGCATCTGAGTAAACTACATCGTAGTCAGATGCCTAGACATCAGCAAAAAATTATGAGCCATACTAAGAAAACAGAAGACATGGCCCAAGAAACGGGATATATCAAAGCCCCAGAAGAGACACAGGATTTGAGAGGACTAATTAATGAGATGCACACAAATTTCCAAAATTAAATCAATGAGTTGAAAGACTATATTGTTAAAGAGATAAATGACATCAAGAAGACATTGGGCGAACACAAAAAGAATTTGAAATCCTGAATAGAAAAGTAACAGAGCTCGTGGGAATGAAAGACACAATAGGTGAGATCAAAAACACATTAGAGGGAAGCGGCTGTGGCTCAATCAGTGGGGCTCCCGTTTGCCATGTGGGAGGCCCCAGGTTCGGTTCCCGGGGCCTCCTGGTGAAGGCAGGCCCGCCCGCGCGGCGTGGTTAGCTGACCCAGCGAGCATGAGCAGCAAGGGGGGGATATATGAATAAATAAATAAAAATCTTAAAA